>OY977951.1:14095000-14695000 GCA_963854355.1 Epinotia brunnichana
ATACGGTACGGTGTAATACTTATGTGTTGCTTAAAAGTTTTCTTCGAAATAAATAATAACCTCTACCACTCCTTGTCAAATTTGATCGAACAGTAAACATATATGTAGCATATGTTACTTTTTTTTGTATAACGCAGTTACGCTGCTAACGATATTTATAAACTTCAAATTAAAGGAAAAATTGAAAAATGTAGGTTCCGAGCCGGATTTGAACCGGCGACCACAGGCATACATGGCCCGTAGCTACTAACCAACTAAGCTATCGGAACGATCTGTCTCAGCTCCTAAATCTTTCAATCAGTTCCTTCTTACAACGCCTTAGGGAGGCGTGTGGCGACATCTACCTAGAAGACATATGCTTCTTTAACGGCACCAACGTCTCAAATTATATTGAGAGATCGTCAGTAACGATGCGCCACCCCAATACTAAATTACTTATTAAAGAAGCATATGTCTTCTAGGTAGATGTCGCCACACGCCTTCCTAAGGTGTTGTGAGAAGGAACTGATTGAAAGATTTAGGAGCTGAGAAAGATTGTTCCGATAGCTCAGTTGGTTAGTAGCGACGGGCCATGTATGTCTGTGGTGGCGAGTGGTTCAAATCCGGCTCGGAACCTAAATTTTTCAATTTTTCCTTTAATTTGAAGTTTATATAGCCTATATGTCCATTATCAAGGTCCATTCTATAAACTGGTGCGAGAATTATAGAAAACGGATGAGTATTGGGTAGTTTCGGAGAAAAAAAACCTCACATACTTTGCCTCTTTATGATGTATTTATAGATACTTTTGATTAGTATATTAGTATGGATAAGTAGAGTCAGGCCAGCGAATTGTGTCACAAGTATTTTTTCAAAGACTCGCTGGTCTAACACCCACTCATAAAAAAAATAAACTTTCTTATTATTAACACCGTGCTCACTACCATTTCATTTCCAGACATCTTACAACTTGACAGATAAAATTTTAAGTCCTATTACATCAACCTTCGACATCCCCGTAGCGGCCGTAAAGATCTTTTATAACCCCCTTGTACCAACTTAACCTTCACCCGAGCCGAGCGTCTCCAGCCACAACTTACATCAGAAGGTTCATAAGACACGTTCGTTTGTAATTTGTTCACCCGCAAACATAAAATTGTATTACGGATGCCCGTGCCAACTTAGCTTTTCAAACCACCGTTCTCGACTTAGCTATATGGTGACACCACTTTCTTATTTTCCCAACCGCAAATATAAGGTACAAACGTCTGTGTCTCTAAAGTTTCAGACGTTACTTTAAGAGGTAAACCGGGGTTGTTTATTTAAACCGTAAGTTAAAGCCGTCAGCAAATCATTATTGACCTCAACCATTGAGGTGATGTTATAAGCGAGAATTCACGTACTTACTAATCTTGTTCCTACCTATCAGGCGAAAGCCGCGACTTACTTAATACGCTTACCTACCCAAGAGTGTCTGAGTGTTCATTAAACATTCACAAATCAATATCACAAAGATGGATTCTAGAGGGAGACTAGAAACAATAACTCCCTCCCATCTCAGCTGTACCACAAATAAGGCCGGTGCGGCGGCAGAGGCGAACAAAAGGCGCAAATATAGGGGCCTCGATACCAACTACAACTTTGTTGCTTTTGGTGTCGAGACCCTTGGTCCGTGGGGCCCAGCCGCACAGGCACTCTACCGTGAATTGGCAAAACGTTTGGTGGACGTCACAGGGGATAGAAGAGCTGGCAGCTTCCTCGCTCAACGCATAAGCATTGCTAAATTGCTATTCAGCGAGGAAATGCTGCCAGCGTCCTCGGTACCTTGCCACAGGGGCCCATTTTAGAATTTGATTATTAGTTTTATTATTTCTACTTGTATTATTTTTTAGGCTAGCTTAATTTTATTTTTATAATGTGTTAAGTTGTTCTTTGAAATTTAAATGTGAATTAACCAAATAAACATTAAGAGATAACTGACATGTAACATGTTCGCGATCCAGTCACGTCTACCGTGAGAACAAGAGCCATTAGAAAACATGTCTATTCTATAATCAAATTATTGGAACTTCAGAATTTCCCATCTCGAAATGAAAATGGGAGCAGGTTTACGTAATGGGATACATTTAGACCCTCTTGAAGGATTTAAAGGGTTTTCTAAACCTTTCTTATAAATCTAATGCCCCAAGGACCCTCGTAACCTAGGTTGGGTCGACTAGAGGACGCATACAGGTTACCCAAACACACGAAACATACGAAATGTTTACAAAATTGAACTTGAAACATCGCCGTTAAGAGTCATTTTTATTTGTAGTTTAGTTTACGAAATTTACTTATCAAAATCGTAAAATTGCGACAATAAGATGTTTATTGTCGTAATGTTTATGTGGAAAACCCGGCCTAGATTTATTGAACTGGAAACAGATATTGGAACGGGCAAAATATGTTACGGTGACGTACCGGGTGCTGTCTGTACTTTTATGGGTCAAGGTGTTTTTCATTATTTATTTAACATTATGAGTTATTTCATAACGTTATGAGTTTTCACGTGGATAAACTTTACCTTCAATGATCACGAGGAAAGAAATGAGCATCTAACTAGGTTTACCCATGCCCGGGAAAAGCTGTCAAAATAGTTACCAACAAAGGAGTACAGGGTGATAATTGAATGGAGACATGATTATTGATCTGAAATGACAAGTGAAGCGTTGTTTAACGCATTCAGTGCCGGGAACCCGACTATCGGGTGCCTACGCCGTAGGCGCTTTCCGCTACATACTATAGGAACCCGACTATCGGGTGCCTACGCCGTAGGCGCTTTCCGCTACATACTATAGGAACCCGACTATCGGGTGCCTACGCTGTAGGCGCTTTCCGCTACATACTATAGGAACCCGACTATCGGGTGCCTACGCCGTAGGCGCTTTCCGCTACATACTATAGGAACCCGACTATCGGGTGCCTACGCCGTAGGCGCTTTCCGCTACATACTATAGGAACCCGACTATCGGGTGCCTACGCCGTAGGCGCTTTCCGCTACATACTATAGGAACCCGACTATCGGGTGCCTACGCCGTAGGCGCTTTCCGCTACATACTATAGGAACCCGACTATCGGGTGCCTACGCCGTAGGCGCTTTCCGCTACATACTATAGGAACCCGACTATCGGGTGCCTACGCCGTAGGCGCTTTCCGCTACATACTAGGAAACCCACGAGATTGGCTCGTAGCGCGTAGCGATTCTTGGCACTGAATGTGTTAAAACGGATTCACACCTGAAAGGGTTTCTATCCAATGAAACAGCGAACTATTGTAAGTACTTATACATTGAGTTGGTAAAGGTAATTTTATCTTACGATTTCTTTCAAGGAAATATTACACATGAATCCGAAGCAAAGGTCACGCAAAATCTAGACTAGGTAAGAGGCAGGGTAGTAGAGGGTCGGGTCGGTCTACTACCCTACCTACCTACCCTAGGCCTGGTTAGTAATAAAAATAACGAATAATACCCGGTAACTCTACCCCGTCTCTACTCCAGCCATGTTGCTGCTCTTTTATCGTCCCGCCGCACGTCATATTGAACTCGAATGTATAATTAAACCACATACACGATATTTGCTACCGCTCTATCGATTTCAGTTTTGTTTTTATTAAACATTGTGGTTATAACTATAATGGCTCTCCATTTTACAATATTTGTATTGACTTTAACTACACTCGCGGACAAAGAATACTGACCCATGGAAAAATAAATAATAATAAATAAATAAATATTTGTGGACAATCTTACACAAATCGACCTAGTCCCAAACTAAGCCAAGCTTGTGCTATGGGTACTAGACGAAAATAAACATACTTATATAGATAAATAAATACTTAAATACATAGAAAACATCCATGACTCAGGAACAAATATTCGTGCTCATCCGATCACACAAATAAATGCCCTTACCGGGATTCGAACCCAGGACCTCTTGCTTTGTAGGCAGGGTCACTACCTCACTACCAACTAGGCTAAAGCGGTCGTTAAAAACAACGTTAACGGAGCGAGATATCGCAGAAATCGTCATTTTTGAATATTTTTATGATAGGATCCCGGAAATTGCTAATATAGTTGAGTATTATAAAGATTAATATTAGTGTTAAATATTTAAAAAAGCTTAGTGTTAAATATTTAAAAAAGCCTATTGCGTAAATAAAATTAGTGTTAAATATTTAAAAAAGCCTATTGCGGTTAATTAAATAATTTAGGGTGACCCGAAAATTTTGACCGCAAGTTATATATTGTCGATTGGTTCAACATTGTACTCGTAACGTATGATTAGAGGCACTTTACATAGGTACCTACTTTATTTGTAGTTGTAGGAACTTAGATAGGTAAGGTCCCAGTGCCCGTTACTGGCCTAACACATGACACTTTCATTCTTATGTCAAAAAAGTATGTGAACAATGGTGTCAACTATTTAGGCATTAAGGTGTGGAGCAGTGGGACATTTACCTTAAGTGTAGATAGTGTAGACTGATATGAACCCATGAGCAAACATGATCATGCTTCGGTACTATTTCATGAATTATTCTTGTTTTAATTGATTTCGATCTTCCATGATATTCCATGGTATAGTTCGGCAGAACATCTGAAACAAGAAAGGGTTCGTTTTCCCAATACTAATGCCTCATGCGACATATACGGCCAAAAAATGTTTCGCTGCTAAGTATTTGCGTTACACAGCCATAAACGAAGCTGTATCAGCAGTCCTAAACCAGCATGACCACAAACATTGCAAAAATCATCCGATAGGGATGCTATCACCATCGATGAATGATGTTTTCTCTCTTTCTATTAACACGTAATTTCGTAATTGAAATAAGTCCCCGTTTTCCATGTTTTCAGATATGAGAACGAGAAGAGTGCATTGGTTGTATCAGTGGTGTCCTGCCAAGGTCTGCCAGGACGTGAACCCGCCGGCCCTGACCCATATGTGAAGCTGCAGCTACTTCCGGACAAACAACACAAAGTCAAGACCAGGTCAGTGAAAACCGTAGATATGTGTAGTAGCTACTTATTGTAGCCAGAACACACCGGTTTCAAATACGCTTTTGCCAAAGACTGTCTAGTGAAGGAATTTACACTTCGATTAAAATAATTTAACGATTCTGAAGTTAGCCTCGAGTCGCCTCCCGCATACCCGCCCGGCCCCTCTGACACCTTTGCGGCGTTACTAGTAGCTAACATCAGAATCGTTAACTGATTTTATTAGTATCAATCATTATTTCCGAAAATCTACGAAATTTGCAATGACAAATGGATGGAGGCAATTTCAAGAGCGACTTTATTTTTATACCTTCTAACGTGCAATGAGATAATTAGATAAACCATAAAAGAGAAACATCTTTTCAGCGCTCGGCAGCTAAATACTGCTATGATGCATCCCAGGTGTCCATATTCTTACTTAACTATGTTCCTTTTGTTGATGTACTCTGCTAACTATTTCAGGGTGGTACGCAAGACCCGCTGTCCAGTGTACGATGAGGACTTCACCTTCTACGGCCTGTCTCCACACCAGCTTCCTGCCATCACTTTGCACTTCGTTGTTCTCAGCTTTGACAGGTCTGTAGCACTGTTAAGAGCAACTAATTTACCACATCTTGTCAGTCTGTAGATACATGAACGATGTGGATTTTCAGGAAATAGATATTGTAATGAGATAACCATAGCGGAACACTTTTTCAACTAAGCTTAGTACAAGTTATTCTTGACGTATTCGTACTTCGTCATCATATCTATCTAAAAACGACCTCCCCCAATGAGTGCCACAATGACCGGGTCTGCGCATCCAGCGGACTCCCGCGACCTTTACCAGGTCATCACTTGATCGTGTGTGACCCCCGGTCTTCCCGCGCTGCGCCTTACGGTATCCGTACTTACAATGTTCAACCTTGTATCCTTTTGCAGATACTCCCGGGATGAGATAATCGGTGAGGTAGTGGCGCCGCTATCCGCACTGCAGCTCCAGAGCGGTGAGGCCATGGCACTGTGCCGAGAGGTCCAGCCACGCAGCCTGAAGGTACTTATACTTAAACTATAGGTAATAACTATGATGAGATGGTGTCCGAATATTGTTGCTTTGAACTGACGAGAAAAAGTGCAACATTACAAATACCGTGAAATGTGTGGGTATGAGTGCTGTGTGTTAATAATGCTAGTATGTACGTAGTAGAAAGGAGATGAGAACCTGGAAATAATTATGATAGTTCCTAATGGGGAACACAGAATAGCAAACAAGCAAGAAGGCTTTTTCCAGATGGATGGTTCTTTATTGTCGATCGGACCGATGCGTTAATTGCCAACAAATTTGTATTGCTACGCTTGTAGCCGATGCCGTAGTTTTCCCGCTAAGTAGAGGAAAGCATCTACCAACATAGAGCCCGCTAGGTGGGTTCCACATTCACCGCCATGTGCATGTGAGTATTTTGAGGCTGATTGTGGGACATGCGAGAAACACCATCTACAAGCAAACCATATCGCTTCACATGTCTGTCCCGACTATAACCACAATTGTCAGCCATGAAGGATCACCGGCCAGAAGACTCATTCCTAAATGCGTTCACCCTCACCCTAGTGAGTTGCACTTGCACTTAACCATCTGTAATCGTAGGCGTCGTTCGTTAAAATCTGAATGCATGGAAAATTTGACATGTTTCTTCGACAGCCGGCGCCATATTTAACGTTGATCGATCTTTATTCGTACATTCAGTAAGCTCTTAGAACAGTAAGTATTCGGGTTTGGGTGCAACCGTTTATTTTGGCACAAGAACGTGTAAGGGCAAGCTTTTTCTTTTTTTTACAGTTTTTCAGCAATCGACTTCATACCTAGTCATAATCTGATGTGTTCTTTCTCAATATAGGTTTGGATGGTTGATATTCCAGTGAACATCATCCCAGGAGTTAGTTTCGATAGTCCAGGTTCAATATTTGCCATCTCTTGAGTCGGTTGACTGTCTTCGAGCTATCCAGGAGTTGTTGTGCTAGATCATTAATATGCATTTGCAGTCGGTTCTTGTATCTAGACTAGAGCAAGAGTTAAGAACAAGCTAGAGAGACATATAAATCCGAATCCTGTTCTAAGTGGTCACGGGTTGTAAGTTGGTGCAACCTGCTGAGGTCCTATATGGGTGTTTGCAGATGCGCAGCGTGGGCCGCGGCGAGGTGCTGGTGTCGCTGTGCTGGCAGCCGGCGGCGGCGCGGCTCACCGTCGTGCTGCTGAAGGCGCGCAACCTGCCCAAGATGGACGTCACCGGGCTCGCCGACCCGTACGTACATGTTTACAATTCCTATCAAAACTTATATTTCACGAATTATCTCTGAGGTGCTTGGTCAGAACTTGAACAGTCTTAGGTAAACGGTGCGATCTTCAGGCCATGAACTGGCGAGAAACGACGCAAGATAAGGGCAAGTGGCGATAACTCGTGTCGCAGGCCAAGACTGGGTTTGGTTGCTTCAACTGTTTGCGATGGGCTACGATGTAACATTAACTTCCGATTGCTCAAAAAAAAATGCTTAGATCAATCGGAAGTTAATGTTGTAAAATGTAGAGATTAGTGGGTAGGTATTTGTGAACACGACCGCCGTCTGAAACTACCACCTTATTGGTATACCTACCTTTGGTAGGCTGCCCGTTGCTTGTACGATCCAAAGCGAATCTTCACCACGAGTTTTTGCCGCTGCTAGACCGCATTACTATTGACGATACTAATGTAAACCATGTGCTCTACCTAACCCTTCTTTGGAGTAATGTACAAGGTGCATTCTTGTTCTCATTTGATCCTAACTTAAATCCGGCAGTTACGTGAAAATGTACCTCCTGTACAACGGGCAGCGCATCGCGAAGAAGAAAACCCACGTGAAGAAGCGCACGCTGAACCCCGTGTTCAACGAGTCATTCGTGTTCGAGGTGCCCGCCGCGCCCAACGCCGCGCTCGACCACGTCGCGCTCGAGCTGCTCGTGCTCGACTGGGACCGCGTCACCAAGAACGAGGTATGACCCACGTGAAGAAGCGCACGCTGAACCCCGTGTTCAACGAGTCGTTCGTGTTCGAGGTGCCCGCCGCGCCCAACGCCGCGCTCGACCACGTCGCGCTCGAGCTGCTCGTGCTCGACTGGGACCGCGTCACCAAGAACGAGGTATGACCCACGTGAAGAAGCGCACGCTGAACCCCGTGTTCAACGAGTCGTTCGTGTTCGAGGTGCCCGCCGCGCCCAACGCCGCGCTCGACCACGTCGCGCTCGAGCTGCTCGTGCTCGACTGGGACCGCGTCACCAAGAACGAGGTATGACCCACGTGAAGAAGCGCACGCTGAACCCCGTGTTCAACGAGTCGTTCGTGTTCGAGGTGCCCGCCGCGCCCAACGCCGCGCTCGACCACGTCGCGCTCGAGCTGCTCGTGCTCGACTGGGACCGCGTCACCAAGAACGAGGTATGACCCACGTGAAGAAGCGCACGCTGAACCCCGTGTTCAACGAGTCGTTCGTGTTCGAGGTGCCCGCCGCGCCCAACGCCGCGCTCGACCACGTCGCGCTCGAGCTGCTCGTGCTCGACTGGGACCGCGTCACCAAGAACGAGGTATGACCCACGTGAAGAAGCGCACGCTGAACCCCGTGTTCAACGAGTCGTTCGTGTTCGAGGTGCCCGCCGCGCCCAACGCCGCGCTCGACCACGTCGCGCTCGAGCTGCTCGTGCTCGACTGGGACCGCGTCACCAAGAACGAGGTATGACCCACGTGAAGAAGCGCACGCTGAACCCCGTGTTCAACGAGTCATTCGTGTTCGAGGTGCCCGCCGCGCCCAACGCCGCGCTCGACCACGTCGCGCTCGAGCTGCTCGTGCTCGACTGGGACCGCGTCACCAAGAACGAGGTATGACCCACGTGAAGAAGCGCACGCTGAACCCCGTGTTCAACGAGTCATTCGTGTTCGAGGTGCCCGCCGCGCCCAACGCCGCGCTCGACCACGTCGCGCTCGACCACGTCGCGCTCGAGCTGCTCGTGCTCGACTGGGACCGCGTCACCAAGAACGAGGTATGACCCACGTGAAGAAGCGCACGCTGAACCCCGTGTTCAACGAGTCATTCGTGTTCGAGGTGCCCGCCGCGCCCAACGCCGCGCTCGACCACGTCGCGCTCGAGCTGCTCGTGCTCGACTGGGACCGCGTCACCAAGAACGAGGTATGACCCACGTGAAGAAGCGCACGCTGAACCCCGTGTTCAACGAGTCGTTCGTGTTCGAGGTGCCCGCCGCGCCCAACGCCGCGCTCGACCACGTCGCGCTCGAGCTGCTCGTGCTCGACTGGGACTGCGTCACCAAGAACGAGGTATGACCCACGTGAAGAAGCGCACGCTGAACCCCGTGTTCAACGAGTCATTCGTGTTCGAGGTGCCCGCCGCGCCCAACGCCGCGCTCGACCACGTCGCGCTCGAGCTGCTCGTGCTCGACTGGGACCGCGTCACCAAGAACGAGGTATGACCCACGTGAAGAAGCGCACGCTGAACCCCGTGTTCAACGAGTCATTCGTGTTCGAGGTGCCCGCCGCGCCCAACGCCGCGCTCGACCACGTCGCGCTCGAGCTGCTCGTGCTCGACTGGGACCGCGTCACCAAGAACGAGGTATGACCCACGTGAAGAAGCGCACGCTGAACCCTGTGTCGTGTTCAACGAGTCGTTCGTGTTCGAGGTTTAATAAAATGGTCCTGTTTAATGAAATCGAGCTGTATCTACACTGCACTTTCTGTTGTACATACTTATTTTAGATCTGCTTTGGGTTTTTGTGTCATGTTATTTATGTAAATGGATTCACTGAAAATCTGCGTCGTGGCTTTCCATACTCTGACGCATGCTGAGTGCACATTCATTAAATTCATACAATAGCAACCTGAGCATAGCGAGGGATTCTAAAGTAGAATTTTTAGCGTAACGAGGGATTCAAGTGTTTACGCCCAAGGCGAAAATACACTTGCTACCCAGCGACACATACTGGTTTTCACTTCTCTATGAGGAACATTTTAATTTGAACAATAATTTTATTCTGAATAACAGTAAGGAACAGGGAAGAAAAGTACAGCTTTGATCCCTCTTTTGGAGCAACAGTGACTCTTTTCCAAATAGCAGGTGTGCAACATGTTTTTCATCTCTCCTGTTCTGAAAGTTGACTTTTCATGGGCATATAGCCGGGTGGAAAATAGCGTTTTCTCCCCTAGGGTGGAAAGTAATTTTTTTTTAATTGTTACGGTCAGCCACGGATTCGAAGATAATTGAGTTACTTCATATTATTAAAATAAAAGCTTTACATATATCGAAACTCAGCTATACATTAAGCGACGGGTTCATTACGACGATGTTGATAAAAAATCATTTTACTGTTGGTATTTTTCTTCCTAATTACAGAAAATCAACATTCAAAACCCTTTCTGTAAATATCGGCTGCCCGAAATAATGCTATAAAACTTTTTTTTTCACGTTTCGTCATGGCCCTCTAGATTAGTAGCGTCGTCGCGGCCTACTCGATTACGATCGATTACAAACGAGTAGGCCGTGGCAAGTGGCCAGTGCAAAGAGGTTAGAGGTTGGATATAGTTTTAATTATTTTACTTAGGTATATCTAAAATAGAATAATTAATTTATTTCATATCAAGCAAATCATTCTATACATTTATTTATAGAATTATATAAATACAAGAAATAAGATTAAAACTATTAGATCAGATACGTTTTTTAAACTTTTCTAAAGTTGGCAGTATGTGTATTTTAACTGATTATTCTTAATATACCTGTTTTATAAAATGTACGTGCAGTATTTTACTTTCCTCACAGTCGAAATGAAAAGTAGAGTGTTTAACTCGGGTGAAATTACCCATTTTACCCTCGAACTATTGGCGCTCTCACTTCGTTCGAGCGCCAGAAATATCTCGGGTACTATGGGTCACTTTCAACCCTTGGTTAACAATCTACTATCTTCACACCACTGCTCGGAAATGTGGCAAAAGATGGTCCGAATGCCGCGGCTTCAAAGCTACTTAGTTGGACGTCGCACGGACATCTAAGTACCTACACGCAAGAGCAAACAATTCAGGTCACCCTAAATTAAATAACCGCAATAGGTTTTTTGAATATTTTACACTAGTGATATTTACTTAATATACTATTCTTCGTAATACCCAAAATGTATTTAGCAATTTCTGGGATCCTATCATAAAAATATCAACATGCAAAAATGTTGATTTTTGCGTTATTCGCTCCGTTAACGCTGTTATTTCATGTGTTTTTACTAGTCCTACTTATGGGGGTCATTTTGAATTATAGGTACCTATATTATTAATATCTCGGGCTCTAAATCAGTTAGAATCTCAAACTCGGTGTCTAAATATACATATTTGGGGTCAGGGAATTCAACTAGATATTTTTTAGGGTCGAGTTTCCAAAGGATACCATACGGAACCCGTTACCAAGCCTCCGCTGTGGGTCCGTCTTTCTGCGTGTCAGGAATAGCTAGACTGTTAACCTTATTATTATTTTATTATTTGTAATTGACTTTCAATGTATGGAAGCACTGTTTAATTTTTAACATATTTTAATTTTTAATTATTTTATTTATAACAGCAATAGAAATACAAACTCTGTGAAAATTTTAACAGTCTAGCTATTACTGACACGCAGATAGACGGACCCACAGCGGAGGCTTAGTAACAGGGTTCCGTTTGCTATCCTTTGGGAATTCAACCTTAAAAAATATCTAGTTGAATTCCCTGACCCCAAATATGTATACTCAGATACCAAGTTTGTGATTCTAAGTGATTTAGAACCCAAGATATTAATAATATACCTATAATTCAAAATTACCCCCATAAAAAAAAGATGGCCGTCGGAGGAGCTGGTTCCTATCATAAACTTAAAGCTATGTACCTAAGTAGTACCTGAAAAAGTCTGAAAAAGCGGTCTGCCCCACTATTAAACCTGGTAAAGGTTTTATGATATTATTTCAACTGTTATTTTTGCAGTTTAGATGTAAAATTAAATAAAGATCATTGACAGGATTAAAAAAACTGTACAACCTTGCACTATTTTAGGAAATATGACGGTATTTCACCGACCCGAAACTTTTGCTCTTGAGTGTATGAATTCAAACTGTCCCACAATGTTATTGTTGGACAGTTTGAACAGCGCTTCGGCCAATCACAGGCCCGCTCCTCATCGCCGCGCATCTTTTGTTTTTTGTTCGGTTATGATTATGATCTTCAGCTAGGTACTTCATTTTGTTTTAAAAATATATACCTATATATTTGCAATTTCCTCGCAATATACGTGACAAGCACTATGTGAAGTATGTTAAGCCTCGGCCGAAAGTGCAATAGCTGGACTCGTACTTAGTAACTAACTCCTCCATCTATTGCTTACTTTCTAGCCTCTACAAAAATGTAGTATTGTGTTGACTTGCAGGTGATCGGTCGGCTGGAGCTGGGCGCGGCGGGCGCGGGCTCGGCGCGGCACCACTGGCGCGAGGTGCAGGCGGCGCCGCGCCGCCAGATCGCCGACTGGCACAAGCTCAAGGAGTAACGGGGAGAACTAACCCTATTCCTAGGCTTAAACACCCTGCGTACTTTTTTAACGGTTTTTGATTGATGGTCTATTAATTTTCTCCCGATACCGTTCTGAGCGTTACGACATTTATGGTGGATTTAGGCTAAAGGAACGAATGCGTTCTTGTGGCGATTGATTTTAAGAGAAGAAAAGTTTACAGGTCATATTAGAATTCGTGTTCCATCGTTTGGTCTAAACCCGCCATTATATATCGGAAAAGTGAGTGATTACTCGAGAGACTACAGAAAGAAGTTATTACAACACAATAAGGTGTGCTTCAACTTTACAATCGGCAAAAACTGACCCGCCATGGAACCGTCTCAAATGGAGATCATAAGATTCATAAGTCAAATAGATATCATGGTGGATCAGGGTTCCGTTTTGTCAATGGTACTGCTATGAGAGTAAGGCCGCGTTTACGCAGAGACGCAAAATTACCATTGCGCTTTAAAGCGGCCTTGGATGTTAATGTGTTGCAATACCTACTCTACTTCCCATGATTATTTTGGAGTCGTTAAGAATCGACCACGTACACAAGTTATTTATATTCGTTTATTTATTAATTCGAATCTAACAAAATAATGTTGTTAGGCAAATTCAAAACGAAGCGGAAAGTTTCGATCGTTACCTAAAGAGCAGGGGTCGGCAACCGGCGGTCCGCGAGTCCCTTACTTACGGCCCGCGAGCCTTCCTGGCTATTTTTGTAATGTCCTTTAAATTTTGTGATGTTTGAATTCAGGATTTTGAAATTACCTGATCAAGTCACAAATTATTAAGAAGTGCGGTGCGGCCCGCGCCAATTTCGTAAGCTACTACCAATGTGGCCCGTGGTTGCTAAAAGGTTGCCGACCCCTGCTACAGAGGATTCCAATGCAATACGCAAAGCTACATTCCAATAATTATTGTTATGTAAATTTATAGTTTTTTAATGTATATATCCTTCTTTTTCCTGTGTGGAGAGTTACTTTAAACTTAGTACCTATTTGTAAACATTAAACATGTATTTCAAACGTATAAGTCCGTAGGTAGGTAGGTATGATTTAATTGAATTCAACCAATACCATTGAAACAACTTTTTTTATGAAGCCATCAGAACCAAAAACTAATTTGAAGCCATTATGATGAAAAAATAAACAAACCGAGCTAACAGTTTACCTATATGTTATGTTTACTTCACTTATTATTGATGCACATGTTTGTATAAGGTTTACCACCACGATGGCTGAGCCAAAGTCCATGAAATATGGATATTAGTAGCTATAATTTGTAATTATATTTAACTCGTAGTTAGTAAATCATTATCTTGTTTCCAGACCAAAGCCAATTCAGGACCGTTTGAAATATTTATAGCGCACACAGTTTTCTATTCCACTCGACATTTCAATTGCAAAAGTACTTACGTTTTTCATGTTTTTGTCTAGTTAAAATTCTGAATGTAGACACTGAAATCTCGTGTTTAATATAGATGTAGATTGTAAAGAAAATTATTGTGAAGGAGTCAGCAGAACCTTGGTCCTCCTTCTGTCTTCGACTCTACATATCTGTATATAAACACTTGATGTAACGAACTTGGTAATGAATTAAGAACATATAATAAGTGTGTCTCGACAGTAAGTAAGCCATACTTGATACAAGTAAAGATGACAAGAATGAATTCGTTTATGATTACTTTGAAGATGATTCACAGTGCCTATACGGTTCCGTGCTCGTTCCGTGCTCGGGCCGACGCCGGACCGTATAATCCGACTAAATAAAGTGATCGTCGCAGTCACATATTTCGCGTATTATTATTGACATTCTGTTTCCAACGCAATTTTGACGTGTGTGACACGACACGTTTGCCGGGGCACGGGCGAAGGCAAATGTATGAAAAACTCGATGACCTAGTGCCGGCCGAACTCGGAACGGGTACGGAACAGTGAATTGTGAATCATTATTTATTAGAATAGAATTATATGCAATGGGTTCGTTTGTAAATTGTTTAAGGTGGCCATTAAAGTATAAATAAATTACACTAAAATTAAGGCTTTATAATCGATACAGGTAACTATAGAATAGAAGCGACATTTATCACTACTGACACGATGCAGCCGACATTGAATAATTTAGTACCTACTGGTATTATAACACTCACAACTCGATATACTCAGTACCTAGTTTATTGTTTGATGCCGACTGCACCAGGGTTAAACTAATAAATTGATGGATTGAGTGGCAAATAAAAATATGTTTGTACAAAAATTGGCCCTATCGATATAAAAAGACAGTACACTTGAATCGTACTCAATCAATAGGTAATACCATCGTTGTCTATGCTTTGCTTGTCAAGTTTAAATAAGAGTGCCATTTCGATATGCTGAGATCATGTAAAGCAGACAATTTGGGAGAGGAGGTGAAATTGCATGTAATCATTACGATTGCATCTCTAAATTTAAATGTTATAAGGTAGCTCATTCAAGTATGTATAGACAACCTAAGTGTATGTCTTTATAATTTTTAAGCATCTACATTTAGTTTTAACGTCAATACTCACAACTACCTATCAGTTAGAAGGAAATACCTACGTATAGAGCTAGGGTAGGGAAATCAATCTATTTTATACGAGTACATACATTATGTAGATGATGGATGAAGAATAAATATTTTAATTCTACAATACGTATGTGTAAGTTCATTCAAATATCCAACAGTTGATCTCATGGCTATTTAATCATCAACTTTCAATTAATCGTAGAGAGGAAACATAGAACACGCCTCACTATCAATGAGTACCTAAAAAAAAAAAACAACCTTAAAGAAATGAATGACGAATGCATAAATGTAAAACATAACCTCACTAATGTAGTATTAGTCGTGTTTGTGCTACCCAGTACCCACAAATTTATCGTGTACTTAAGGTCGAAACGTAATGTAGGTACCTAACGCAGGTGCGATGATAAAAGTACTACCATCTCTAGGTTCAGTCGACTAGCAAATATTTTTGTAGTAGACTGTACAGTCGACATTTTCCAAATTACCCTTACATAATCAATAATCATACGTCTCATATGTACCTACTATCTACTTTTTCATGTTGTGACAATAAAATTGCACGATACGCACCACAGCCAAAATACCGATTACTTTAATTAAAGTCACCTAATCATAAGCGCTCTATCTTTTCCCAGCTATTAGCCATTTATAAAGTACAAATGATTAAAATGTATTAGAAAGTATCATTAAAAAAATTTAAAACTTAAATTGCTATGATGGTATGAAACTGAGCTTGATTGTATGTACCTGTCAAAAGCATTAGGTAATCAAAATTAATTCTGGTGAAACGTTATATTAATATTTCATACATATAACGTGCTATCTACTTGTATGATATACTCCATACTTCAACATTCCTTGGTGTAAATGTAAATAGTAATGCGTTAGTGTTTAATGACTGTTTCATTCAATTCTTAATTGTAAGTACACATCTCAGTACCTATGTACTAAACTTAAAGTAACGAAGTATTTATAGATTATTATTTTATGTTATTCATATAGTTTGAGATACAACAAAATGCACTTAAATGTACCAAGATATCCGAAGTTTTAGTCGAATAATAATGTCATATCCATTAAAGTCAAATTGACCTTAATCGTTGTGTATCTAATGTCAACAATCGAAATAGCTCGAACTCAACTGCAACGAGTGTTACATTCATGTTCTTAATAAATGTTCGAGTGTGTAGCGAAGCTCTTGAAAAGAGCAAATCGTCTTTGTAAAATAGTTGATAAGTTTGAAAAGTGTTTGGACTTGGAAGATATGGGATAGTTCTAAAATAACAAAGATATTAACTCGACCACCGATAAAAAAATATCGAAAACGTGATACAACAAAAAGAACAAGAATTTGGATAGCGCGATTCGCGCTTGTTTCAAATATCTTATGACTTGTCAACATTTTGAATCTGAATTTTATACGTAAATCATGATACAACGCCATGCAACTTGGCTGTTCAACAGTGACAGCAACTCCAAGTCCGAGCACTTCGCTCGCGAGTATGTGTCCTGCATTTGCCAGCACTATTGTACTAGTATCGATGTCACCCCACTGATACCTACCATGTTTGTATACTAAGAAATTTTAGTGAATAAATTATTGACTGGTGCTTTCACAATAATTGTTCGTTTTATTTCTAGCTACATCTTCTCAGTTTCGTGATTCTTCTGATGACGATTTAAGGCGATTATGATTAGATTCGCTACACTACCAAACAACCCATATGTTCAAATGTTTGTCATAGCATAAATTATTGTTTCTCTGTCGAAGGCCCGAATTATACAAATTATATGACTTCATTGGACGTATAAGCCTTAGAGTGTTACTCTAAGGCTTATACGTCCACACAACCTCGTGATTCGGCAGCATAATATTGCTCGGAGGGACTACGGGTATTTTTATTCGCCGTGGTCCCTTCAAGGGACTACGAGAGGGTCCATGGCATGAAACATCCACTTAACACGTTTATTTTGGCGTTTATAAATCAGGCCCCGTAGCATGGATGGCATGGCCTTATCACGCGATAAGTGACATGATAGAGCATCCGTCCCTGTCTGTCACCGTTGGATAGAACGAGACGACGCTGTTATCGTGTCACTTATCGCGTGATAAAGGCCATCCATGCTACGGGGCCAGGACCATATGGCAATAAAACTCTAACACAAGGTGGCCCACGACTTTTATGGCGAAAGGGTACATTTTGGCAACAACCGTAGAATAATTGGGAGTCAGGAGAGTATAAAAAAGACATCTCTTATCAATTGTATATTTAATATCAAATCTTAATACATATAACACAGCTTAACAAATTTTAAATATACAGTTAGTTGAGACCAATTCCACTATAGTGACAAAATTTAGATCCATTTTAGAGTTCAACTTAAAGCGATAAAGTGGTGGACAAATAGACATTATGTGGTCACGTTTTCAGGAGCTGAATGCGATGATAGCGACATCTAACAACGTTTTAAGTATCCGTTGCTGTTTATATAAATATAGTTCGGTCTATCTTCCACTAATTCTATTGACACTTTCATTGATATAACTTGTGGATTATTTCGTAGTTACATAGGTACCATTAAATACAATTTTTAATCAGATAGATGTGGCTGTTATATGAAACTTTTTTCCTAATACATATTAGACAAGCATGTTTTAATTTATCGCAAGTAGGTACTGGTAAGAATCTCACAATTTCAATTTAGATTGAATTAGAATTCTTTGTATCTTGTGCAGTGTATACAATCGGAGAGCCCGTAGGGCCGTAGGCCCTTGACAAAGGGTCCGCAAACAATAATGATTATTTGGTACTTGTAAATAAAAAGTTAACAGGGGACGGTCACTCCACGGAAAAGGTTGAAGAACACTGATTTAGTGAAAATACTGGACAAAAAAAGCAACTTTGATTATTCAAGATGTTTATAGGATGAGTGGAGATGGAGCGAACATTTTTACATTGTTCCTGCGAGTGTCTACAATATCGTAGCTTAGCTTAGCTTCTTTTCGTATTTTCTTCTACGCCAAGAGTTATCCAATTGCTTACTAGTACATTGCAAGTAGAAAGTTATTTAGCGACCAGTAAAAAGAAAAAACATTGTATCTCTACAAATTTCTCGACGGTGAAACGCAAATTTGCGCTATACAACGAAAAAAAAAACATTTGGCGAAAAACGTGTAAAAAGGCGATTCGTGTAAAATAAAGAGACAATAAGCGTTAAAATTACATTAATCTTATCAAGTTCAAATCAACGCAAACTCCTTCCATTTAGATTCCTGGATTGAGGTCCCGTTGATCGGACTAAATGTACCTATACACCACGTAGAGAGTAACAAAATTAAATTAGATAATTACTACACATTTATATTGTCAATTTAATACAATCGCTACATGGACGTCTTTGATTTCATCTAGCTATGACAGTTACCCGTAGACGCAGGTCTCTGCAGGCGTGTGGTATACAAGAAACTCACAACTAGGATGATTCCCACAGTACACCGTACACCGTTCCGTGTTCGTTCCGTACCCGTGCCGACTCCGGAACATCTCAACTAAATAAAGTGTTCATCGCAGTCGCCTATTAATTATTAACATTCTGTTTTCTACGCGATGTACGTGTCACATTTGCCTGGGCGTAAGGGACGAATGTATGAAAAACTCGGGCCGGAAAGGCACGGGCCTGACTCGGAACGGACACGGAACGGTGCACTGGGAATTCTTAAAAAGTTGGCAGCGACGTCAATAATGAAAGAATTAGATATCATCAGCTAAATTACTGATGTATTTCGTTTTTTTTCCGGAGAATTTTACTGCCACTATCTACTAACCATTAACCCTGCGTATGCGGATATCAAAATTGCAATGAAATGAGGGCTTTGAGATGTAAAGCAATATATTCAAAGTTTTGGCACGGATACGTGCCCAAGCATACGAGGGGTTAAAGTACAGAATATAATAGAAGTTTAGAAGGATACTTACTCAAGGAATCAAAACTAGGCAAGATTCGTGCAATTTAAACATTGTTTTCGTTGAAAACTAAAGTCCCGAACTTAGTCGCACCCACTGAGGGATACAATGCAGCGATGTTTTCAATTTCAACAACAATTTTGTTAGTGTATCATTGTCCGTTTGTGAGTAGTATGGTACAGGAATTTGTAATTTTAGTATTTCTATTTTGACTTCTTTGTGAAAAATACCTTAATGATTTACGCTTAAGGTACTTCACATACTTTTTTTACACATAGCGTAGCAAAATCTAAACCATGCGAACATTTAATACAAAATTGGACGTATTTAACTCTACAACGCCTGTCCACGTAAGTAATTGACACGACCAGGCCCCTATTTCACCAACTTGACAATAGGGAACATTACTGCAATGTTCTGCCGCCAGAGGCAGCACTACCACTAATAGTAAACCAGTATGGGAATATAGGGATTCACACACACATGCACAATTGATTGTCAAATGAGTGACAAGGATGCTTGCATAGACAATACCGCAAGTGGGAACGAGATACAATGTCAACGCTGCTAGTGTCGCCACCTACGAAGAGTTTTGCGTAATGTTCCCTATTGGCACCTGACACTGACAATTCGCCATACATTGCTTGTTCTAGAAGTTAACGTGGTCGCTAGGTTACTTGTGGAACCAGCAATGTATGGAGAATTGGCGTTGTCAGGTGAAAATTGTCAAGTTGGTGAAATAGGGACCTGACAACCCTGCCGACCTGGCTACAGTGTCGACATAGCAAGAGTGCGGAACCTTACATGCTCTAAGTTAAACGTAGTTTTAAAAGTAAATTAATTATTTGTATACTATGATGTTACAATGAATGGGCAAATCCCAATTGAATAAATGAATCCCATAAAAAAACGATTGTAAATAGTTTCCACCGCCACTCAATTAGTAATTCCCGTTTTCAGCTATCTTACGTCTGAAACGGTAAGAGTAAATCATGTCAAAAAAACGCAAACAAAAATCTACCTCATAGTAGTTTAGATTATAAAGTTGTTTTTTTGCGTTCGTTTGACAGCATTTACTCTTAAAGTAACGGCTAAAGTATAACACTGGTAACGTCACAGTATACAAATATGTTACGGTAAAAATCTCATTAAAATATGCAATCGAAATAAATCAATTCGATTACAAAAAGTTAAAATAATTATTGCTAATACAAAAATGAGATATGACTCTTTGATCAGATATGTCAACTGTGTGGCGATATAGTTTTGGTCCGAATATATAGATTGATATAGAGAGTACACTGTATACACGATGCTATGGGTACAATTTGTAAATACATTAATCAGTATTATCGTAGATTTTATAGAAATGTGTCCTCTTGTTATTGATCGACACATGGCTTGCATTTCATTTTACCAATACATTGTTACAACTATGTCACTATTACACGTTTATGATTACGTTAAAGTAAAAATACATACTAAATTAATTTCAGATAACTTAGACTTCGTTAGATCAGTTCAATTTCAATTTGTCATGTTTTAGGCTATCTGGTAACTGGTCTTAGATCTAACATAAATCCGTTACAAACGATACGCCGATAAACATTAAAATCACATTTAGGTACAGCTATTAAATGCATACTAACCTTAATTAACATCAACCCATCCATAACAAACCGGAGACATCACAACATATAACTAATAAATTATACAGCAATCAAAAACAATTATACCTATTATTAATGTCATTTTATAAATTTACACTACGTCATGTTAGTTGAATACTGGCAAAGGATACGGCAAGCCTTGAATAAATAAAACAATAGTCTTAATATCATATCTGCGACAAAATCCTTACAATCCTGCCATGGGACTAGCAGTTTCAGGTTTTCTTTTGTCTAGCATGAAAGTGACGTCAGACAGGAACGTCATGTAATTAGGTACTCGACTGCAATTAGTTTGGCAAATTGAGGATGGAGATGTCAAAGTGTGTATGTATTGACAGTTATTCCATTCCCAAACCTATCGCAGTTGAATTATAGGCAAGTTCATGGCCACCATCCGGCCAGATTAGAAGAGATCGGATAGCACTTGAATAGTACAGACCTTCATTGTTGGTTCGTTGAAATTGTTTCTACGACGAATCAAGCATAAACATAACTTCGTAAAAGGGATATGTTTGAGTGAAACCATCGACAGCAACTTACACATGCACCTTGATTTTGACTAACTATGACTTGTTTTGCCTGCTCCCTATGTATTCCCGCCTGTTGCAATTATAAGTTCAAAATGCACGTGTGGAGCGGAGCACACTTTTGATAACCAATGTGACAATAAATGGCATTTCTAAATTAATTTATGAGTATTCGGGTTTCTCTAACTAAATGCAATAGTTTAAAAATGTTGTATAGCCGATAGTCATCATTTCCTCCTGAAATTCGATATTGACAAGTAATGGCAAAAATATGAATTAGTATAAGTTTATCCTAAAACAGTTGTAATTTTCAGTGAAAATTACACTTCATTCAAGCAGTGAGTATAAAATCCCAGTAAATAAGAAATCTTGTAAAAATAACTTACAAATAGTGAGATTAGGCTCAAGCAAGATCTACTTAGTACTTGGCTTTACAACATGGGCGATGTGAAGTAAGATGCCAATGCCACGTCATTGTTCAATGAAAACCGATTTCAATTCCCTAATTGGTTGAAAGCGTCGCAAATGCGTTTCTCATTTGTCGACCAGCATACTTCACACACAAGTTTGCCGATACTTACACTACTCGGTGCAAAAAATACCTAACGTTCGTAGTCTCATAGAAAACCAAATCCCCATTTGTGAGGATAACGATATTGTTGTACGTGATCCCATAGTCGAAGCGACACATTCCGAAGAGACGATCATACAACCGCAAGCGGGGCGAGCTGACAGTCCACGAAGATACACTCTTGTGCCCCGCTAGGAAAAAACTATCGCCTAGAGATATACTCTGGACACAGACCTTTGGTTGTGGGACGGAGGGTTTCTCTGGGATTATAGGAGCCCCCGGTCGAGTTCCTTGCGGAGCATCCTCGCCAGTTTGAGGACATCTTCGTCCACCTGTCCGGCGAACAGCGAGTCGAGTAAGTCAGCGCGGGAGACGAGCGCGAACACTCCCGCGAGCCTGGACACGGACTTGTCGGAGAGGTGGCGTTCTACCACTGACCTGGAAAGATGGTGAGCTTTGTTAAGATACCATTCACAGATTGTATTGTCTATTGAATGTCGGTCAGTTAGTATGATTTTTTAACTATGAATAGTACATAGTTGTAGAAAGAATGTCTATCGGATGGTGTAACTCGATAGAAAAGCCAGTGGATGTATATTAAGCAGTCGTTGAATAACCCTCTAACTGTATTTGAAGCAAATAAATTTCTGATTCTGATTCTGAATGAAATTGGCAGTTTATACTACCAACCATGACAGGATTACGTGGAGACAAATAGTGCATATTCAATGTTATCAGTTGAAATATAACCACTTAACCAGGGGGAGCTTGGTAAGGGCGTTTCTTCTTCATAAATAAATTTATAATACTCCATACTGATTTGTGATCAACGAATAAAACTTACTTCAGCGACTGGTGCGACTCGCGAAGCGCGTCCTGCAGAAACTCGCGGTCGTATGAGAACTCTACTTCACAGAACGATACCACCGCCATCAGGACAGTCTGCAATAAAAAACATACCATATCAACAATCTGAGTTAAGAATGTGTCGCAGGGAATTGATCACAACTGAGATTTGATCCAATCCTGCAATAGCTGCCCGCAGTCATGGCGTTCGGTCGGTCCCAGCGGTTACTTCTCGTCTGGCGTCTAACTAAACTAAATGCAGCTCGCGATCGGAACTCAGATCTTGAGGGACGGGCGGGGAGACAAAGAATTTATCGTTTTTGATCGTTATTATCACTTAGATAACACTAATAATAAACAATTCCAGTAGAACTATGTCACTTTGTAATATTGAAAAAATATAGACATAAAAAATAAAAAATAATTACTTAATGGATTTATTTTCAAAAAAGCTTTCTTGGGGTTAGATATCAAGATACAACGTATCATTTGTGATATACTGTACAATAAAAAATAGTTGCGTATATCGTATCTGAAGGAGTCCAACCTTGATATTTTGTGTCAAAAACTAAACAAACTATACCAGCTGATGAAAAGGCGCAGTTAAAGGGTTAAAGAGGTATTTCCCGTTGGATATATGGATACTACGTATCATTTTATGATTAATATGTACTGTATCTGTACTACAGTTCCATAAGTGACTTCAAATAGGTATTGAAGTAGAACTGTGTCACTTTGTAATATTGAAAAATAAAAATAAAATACTTAGTGAAGTTATTTTCAAAATTGCTTTTTTGAGGTTAGAAATTAGGACATTACGTATTATTTGTGGTATATTAAAAACAAATCAGCCGTATCGTGTCTGGAGGAGCCCAAACTTGGTATGTTTCGAAAATTGATTTGGTGTTAATTTAAAAAAATATGGATAAAATGTAATGATGTGGTATATTTTTAGAATTGCCTCAAAATGCCCTTTCATTAGATATCACACACGATAGGTTTCTGAATTTTTTTTTCCATACAAAAATTTTAATGTCAAGGCAGGGAATTTTTTTTAGGAACTGCGGGTCAAAAATTTTGTTTTGACCTCCAGTATGCGTGTACCAAATGGCTAAACTGTGGATCGATTTGCGGTTTTTCTTTGAAATTGGGCTTGGACGACTACCACTAACAGGATTTAATGCGTTAGTGATTTGAACAAATTCCTGAAATGATTTTGTGAATTTGATTCAGTGAAATACGAAAATTCAAATTTTATAAAAAATCTCCATTACTTTTCTGATTCAATTGAGTTCCTGTAAGCTCAACGTTTGGTGTATGTATGGTTACTCACGTGGAACTTGGCGCGGAAGGCGTCGAGCGCGCGCTCATCGGCGGACAGCAGCTGCGCGTGCCGGCGCAGCACGCCGAGCTTCACCGCTGCCTTGATCACGTGCTTCACCATCTTCTCCGCCTCGCGCTTCTCCACGCGTGACCGCAGCACGCAAAGGAACTGGAATATATTGCAGGCGGGGGTTTTTGTTATATCGCTACCAATTTTTCTAGCTTTGGAGATATCTTCAGTAGGTGCTCAGACCAGGGGAGCAAGTCTCAGGGAAACATTATTGTTGTCCCCAAAATTTGAGACAAAATTCAATTCATTGCATATTAGTTTATGAAGGAACCGTTCCTTTGGTTGAATATTCATAACGCGCTGACCTGTTTTAAAACACCACCACACCGTCAATCGACGTCACCACCTTGGTGATATTGCCGCCTTTCGTTGCAGATACATTTGTACAAGATCGTTGAGGAATCAATCATAATCCTGATTCACATTACCTATTCTCCCCACTCACCCTCATGGGTGACGGTCATCAGTCTTCTTATTGTAAATACGTTAATTGACAACCTTGCACACCAGGTTTCAATCTGTGTTCATGCGTTATTGTAGATGCTATACTGTACTGTACCTGGTCGAGCAGTTTGGCAGCATGTTCGTCGAGCACAAGCGCGCGCGCGCTCGCCGAGCCGCCGACCCGCGAGAGGAACTTCTTCTGCGCGCGCAGCGAGATGTCGCGGGCGCACCACGCGCCGCCCTCCATTGCTGGAACAAACGGATCCATTGAAAGATGGAAGTCACTAAGAAGTGAGAAAATACCCACGGACTACGATGGATAAATGCTATCCCCCGAGTGGCAAGTCACCACCAGGTGGTTCTAATAACAATATTAAATCAGACTTTATACGTCCCACATCAGCTGGGCAAAGGCCTCCTCTCATGGGAGGAGGCCTGGTGGTTCAATGTAATCAATTTGGAATCCTAATTCATTATCAAATCAAATGTATATTACCAAAAAAATACGTATAGATCTGAACTGATCCGACTCAAGAAGGGATATTACTCAAACAAATGTCGTAACGTCCCTTCTGATCCCCATAACTGACCCCTAATAGTACATACCTAAAATAGGAAGGATGGAAAAGGGGCTTAATTTATTGGGATTATATAGGACATGTATACCTTCACCTAAAACTTAATTTAATATTATCCTAAAACTCGGCCCTCAATATCAAAAAGAGGTATTCATCATTGCAGCCATTTGGTGACTTTTCGACTTGCCATGCGAATTTTAGAGCTGCGAAGTTCTGTACCACTTTTACTGTCTTCGTCGTGCAGGGCTTTGCACTCAAAGATAGGATAATAAAAGACACTTAACTACGTTAGACTTGAAAAAGTGGAGAAATCATGCTTAATATTTATTACTCAATTTTGTTAGAAGATAAACGAACAACAATGAGACTGTATTTAACCTAAGAATAAATAAGTCCCACGGGGCCCACGGAGGTCACGCTCGACCACTTATCCAAGTGGATTTAGGTAATTGAAAACCTCATAGCAAAATCAACAATAGGTAAGTTTCGTTCAACCGCCTACGTAAAACTCCGAAAATAAAACGGTATGACGACGGGAAAAGTATAGATAATTAAAATAAATAATATTTTCTACAAAATACGTCTCTTTTCAGTGCTTAATTAATTGGAACGAGAACTTGACCATTACAGTCGTTGATTCCCAGAAAACTGTATATTTTCTAAAAGATAATACAGATTGAGTAAAACAGAAGTGTTCTTTCCTGTCGTCAATTGTTAAGGGCTTCCGTGCTTATAAAAAAATGTTTTGAATGCATACAATCATATGACGCAATTTATGCGGATTAAGAGGCTAACCAAAAATTTGGCTTTATTATCTTTATAACTAAGGGCTAGTTTGGCAATGATCACAGAAGAGACGCGAACGTAAATTCAAATTATTTATACCTGATTCAAATCCACCAAACTAACGCCACCATTTATCTGCACGTAGCTTGATACTATGCCAAGCAATTAGTCAAACTGATTACCAATTTCAAAATACTCATACATACTCGCAAATACGTCAAATATTTTACCAAAAACGACCTAAACGCGGCAGTCGCTTACCGTTCTTGTTAAGTTCTCTGCAATACGTTCTCTTCTGCACATCCTATAGTAAAAGGCTCATGTGCCACTACATACACTGACGTGTTTATTATAGACTAGCTGTTGCCCGCGACTTCGTCCGCGTAGAACTTTTTATCGTCTTAGAAAATGATTTCTCTCAATACAAAATTTGAACCCTCCTTTAGGGGATAATTAAAAAAAAACGTTGATGTTCATTTTCTAGTTTGTGAACAAACAGTCTAAAACCAAAGTTAAAAATCTCATACTTTAAAAATGCCTTGAAATACTCAAACTTTGAACCAATTTTAACACTCTTAGGGGATGAATTTGGAAAAACTCTGAAATCAGTTTTGTAGTCTTTTAACGTACAGAATAAGACCGAAGTTAAAAATCTCTTAACACTTTAAAATTTTATTGCTCGCCATTTAAAATTTGAACCCCCTTTTAAACCCCCTTAGAGGTTGAATTTTTCTAATCGCTGAAAGAACTTTTTTCGTAAACTTTTAAGTCTCTAGCTCAAAAAAAGTGTTGCCCATACAAAGCTTTCTTAACCCCCTTAGGGGTGGAATTTTCTAAAACTCTGAAAGTACTTTATTATTAATTTTAATAAGTAACATTTCGAATAGTTTTAAGTCTAGCAAAAAAAAAAGTTTTTCCCACACAACACTGGCTACCCTTCTTAAGGATCTTAAGGATCCCCTTAGGGATGGAGTTTCCTAAAACGCTGAAAGTTCTTTTTTAGTATTCTAATAAGTAATCTTTTTGCAAAGTTTTAAGTCTAACTCAAAAAAGTGTTGCCCATGCAAAGCTTGCTCTCCTTTTTAACCCTATTAGGGGTGGAATTTTCTAAAACGATTTGTGTTCTTTTTTTGTTTTTTAATAAGTAATCTTTCTACAAAGTTTCAAGTCTCTAACTCAAAAACATAAACTTTCCCTGATAAAAACTTTGCACCCCTTTTTATCCCCCTTAGGGATAGATTTTTTCAAAACGCTGAAAGTCTTTTTTTTGTATTTTTATAAGTAATCTTTCTACAAAGTTTTAAGTGTCTAGCTCAGAAAAAGTGTTCCCCATACAAACCTTGCACCCTTTTTTAACCCCCTTAGGGAATGATTTTTGTAAAACGCCGAATGTAGTATTTTTCATGTTCTAATAAGTAATTTTTCGACAAAATTTTAAGTCTCTATTAAAAAAAAATATGTTTTTCCCATACAAACTTTGCACCCTATTTTACCCCCTTAGGGGTGAAATTTTCCAAAACGCTGAAAGTACTTTCTTTGTATTTAAATAATCTTTCTACAAAGTTTTAGGACTCTAGCTAAAAAAAATTGTTTCCCAAATACAAACTTTGCACCCCTATTTTAGCCCCCTATTTTTAGGGGTAGAATTTTCTAAAACGCTGAAAGTACTTAATTTGTATTCTGATGACTAATCTTTCTACAAAGTGTTAAGTCTCTATTTAAAAAAAATATTGTTTCCCCCATACAAAATTTGCACCTTTATTTTACCCCCTTAGGGGTAGATTTTTTTAAAACACTGAATCTAGGTACTTTATTTGTATTCTAATGAATAATTTCTCTACAAAGTTTTAAGTCTCTATTTAAAAAAAAGTAGTTTTTCCCATACAAACTTTGCACTCTATTTTACCCCTTTAGGGGTAGAATTTTCTAAAACCCTGAAAGTTCTTTATTTGTATTCTAATGACTGATCTTTCTACAAAGTTTTAAGTCTCTATTTAAAAAAAAAATGTTTTCCCCATACAAACCTTGCACCCCAATTTTACCCCCGTAGGGGTGGAATTTTCCAAAACGCTGAAAGTGTTTCATTTGTATTCTAATAACAATTTTTTCTACAAAGTTTAAGTATATAGCTCAAAAAAAAAAGGTTCTCCCATACAAACTTTGCACCCCTATTTTACCCCCTTAGGGGTAGAATTTTCAAAAATTCCTTTTTATCCCTAGCCCACGTTATAAAAGCAACATACTGTGCAAAAATCAACTCTCTAAGATTAGTAGTTTCGGCTGTGCGTTGATGAGTGAGTGAGTGAGTGAGTGAGTGAATAAGTCAGTCAGGACATAGGCATTTATTATGTATAAATAGATAGAAGATAATGAAACTCCCATTCAAATATCTCAAAAAATTATGAAGCTACATCCGTTTTAATGTCGCTTGTTAGAGTGAGAAAACGATGAGGGACTGTGACGTCAATATACTCGAGCGTCATAGTAAAAAACAGTCGTTTCATATGAAGGTGCGTTTTGCGGAAAAGGGACAGAACATACCCCCTCTTAAAACTTTGGACTCTTATAATTATAACTTAATCATTACCTATATAACCTCTTGCTTTGTTTTTTTCTCCATTTGACTATATTTAGTTTAAATTCTTTATCGAGAAAATATATTATGATTATTTACCATATTTTCGATTCCTGAGCTATAACCACGAACTTCGGAATAGGGAACATTACGCAAAGCTCTGCGTAGGGGGCGACACTAACACAACCCGTAAACAAACCGGTGCCGGTTAATGTACGGCCCAATAATTGGCATCCTCTATATCTATGTCTCTTTTTAACTTATACAAAAAGAGAGAGATAACGATAGATGGACGTGTATTATCGGGCCGTACATTAACCGGCACCAACAAACCGCCATGACGTACAATGTCATATTTATTTACCTAACAAACAATAACGAATAATTGATGAAAACGCGTTAAACTACAATCGTTTTATTATCATTCGTGTGTAAAATACCTGTACTGTGATATTAAAATGGCATCCTATAGCCATTTAAAGGTGGATGAGGGCTTTTTTTTGCTTTACGACGTATTGCCGCTTCCCATAGTTTTCATATCATCGTTTCCTTCGGAAATGAATGATGCCCTTCATTCTTGCATCCAATTACGCGGCACTGATGCATTTTATTCATTGAAATAGTTTCTTCACTATTTGATCCAGAGCTTTGAAGGACTTGTCAAAGTTGTCAAAAAAACTGTTTACTAATTGTGTTAGTGCTGCACTCTGGCGGCAGAACATTGCAGTAATGTTCCCTATTCGAAAATATTCGGGTATCTCTATCTCTATCGCACTAACCATACTCGAGTGACAGGGATGCAAATATATGAACATTGAGTATCGGTTTTCGTAGTAGCGCCGCAGGTACTTTGGCTGAATGCGCCGAGCGCGTGCCATTGTCATTCAAAAAAAACAAATTCGTGTGAATTATATTGTTCAAATTTGTTGATTTCATTTATTGAAATTACGACATAAAACGACATTTGCGCATATAAGTTCTCATATCAGAATCGAATATTTTTTTATGGTTTATATTTTAGCATTTGTCTCGTAAAGGTCTATCGTAGACGGGATTTAAATTATTAATAAGTGAAAGGCAAAGCAATTCCGCCATTTTGACGAAAATTTGACGGTTCTTATAGCTGACAGTTGGAGCAGCGTTTGATTTCAATAAAAATAAATGAAAAATTTAATGAAGTCGTATATTTCGGAAAATTAATTAACTGTCGCAGTCGGATAAAAAGTATCCTAAGTTGCAGCTAGAATAATAATGTACCTATATAAAATGTTTCATATTTTTCCGTTCATGGGATGCTGAGAACATTCGAACCGCGCAAAGCTTAGTTTCAAACTGGCTGATTCTTTTTTTAATTTAGAGATTTATTATAAGTGGAGATGATATAAATTCTCGGGATTATTGCAATACCGTGACGTTATTGGAGCATCTCGCGTTCCAAACGATTACCTTCCGAACATTCGCTGCGATTTCATTTCTATATCAACTAGTAAGAATTTATAACTGATCTCTTTCAACTTGGTGGATATTTAATTAAATAGTGTTTTTCAGAATGTGACCCTCTGTTATGTTGGCGGCGTTTATGTGAGATGTAATTTTTAACCGACTTCAAAAAAGGAGGAGGTTATATGATCCACTGTATATATATTTTTTTTATGTATGTTCGCCGATTTCTCCGTCAATTGTGGACCGATTTCCAAAATTATTTTTTTATTCGAAAGAATATACTCCCATTGTCACCAATTCAGGATCTGATGATGGGATTTTTTTTTGACAAGGGAGTCTTAAATTATTAGCCTTATAAATAAATACAATATGTGTGGCCAACACCGTTCACCACTTATTACTTATTTTATATTACATCATCATGCGGAGTAAGTCAGGGGTGCAGCCCCTGAAGTGTTGTGAATCCGGGGGGTTAAATACTAACAAAATATAAAAAGAGAAAGAAAAAAAAAAAAACACATTCCCGGTCACATTAAAGGCGATAATTGAGTATGTAAGTTAATATAGTTAAACTAAGTACTTAAACAACATCAAAGTGTTTCAGTTAGTTTGTATTGTTTTTGAGTGCATCTGTTATTTGTTTTTGTATGAACTAATACTAAAGCCAAAAAATATTTATTACTTAGGTTTTTAAAAGTTTTAAATATAAATTTATATTAGACAAATATGTACATATGAAACTTTGAACTAAAATGACTAAAACTAACTTAATCTATACACAAAAATAAGTAAATCAATAAAACTAAAAAAAAAGAAAAAAAAACATAAAAATAAAAGTAGACACCCGCGTCCCCAAGGTCGCGCATTGGTGGAAAAGACCCCAAGATGCTGGCGGCGTTTCCACGCTGCACAGCAATGCTAATTCTTTGGCCCAGAAACGCGCCAGCTCTGGGATCACAGGAGATACGAAGGAGCTTTTTTTTTATTAGGCTAAACAATTGGTGAGCCTCTGGTCCCCAAGGCCCTAGCGTCTCGACCGCAAACGGGATGAAAATATAATTATCGCCTAAAGCCAAATATATCTATGTGATTAAAATGTACATTGTAATTGTGAACGAGCCTGCGCAGAGGAGCGCGCTCACCGGCGTTGGTGCGGCAGCGGCCTGTCACAAACAGCCGGTGAGGACGCGCCTCTCGCTGAATACAACGATTCGGACCGAATCATTCGGTACCTTATATGCGAGTTTGTTATTAAGGCGACGTGAGCTCCAAAAACTGATTTAAAAAAAATCGTAGCTCTTGTTTGGATTACAATACGGCTGCCCTAAATTTAATTAGCAATATTGAGGCCTTTTTCGAGGGAAATCAGCTACTCGAATCCTAAGTTTTTGACTTTCGCTCGATAGAAAAAAATCACGAAGATAGGTCTAAAATACACTTTAAAAAATCATAACAAATTATGCACAACAGCTAAGCATATTAAAATTGGTTCTAAAAATTGGCAATGTCATGTTTGAGAGAAATCAGCTATTACATTTTTATTTTTTAAAACGCACAAAGAATTAAAATTAAAAAACATGATATACGCGCTTCCAAACACGCACTTCCATCTCGCTCACGCTTATGCTCAGTGAGAGGGAGAGAAGACCACGAACCTACGTCCCCTTAAGGGCAACGCAATCAAATTGATCCCAGGGAAATTGAGGGCAACCCTCAAATTTTATAGGCACGCGTGTAGTGATTTCGGTATTTTCTAACTCGTGTATTTACCCTCGGAAATCGCAATTTTGGTGAAGTAGAACTGATGATGAAGACCTCAGATGACTTATGGAACTCCTCAAAGATGTAAAGTACGTCAAAGATTCTGACATGATTCCGTTGAAGTATCATCCAATGAAGTGTTAATTCTGAGATCCTTGAGGAATCGACGGAAGTCCTCAAATATTATCAGCCCACACATAGGACTTGGGTTTTTTTCTGTAATAATCAACGCATTTGCTCTCGGAGAGCAGTTCATGTACCTATGTGGCTTGGCGAAGTACTGAATTGAAGTCGGTTTAAACTTTGTTTTTAAAGTAAATTATTACAGCAGCAGACCAAACCTACCAAATTCATGTCAATTAACCTTGTAAATAATTTTGACGTCTAGAGGTTAAACAGGCTTTAAACGCCTAGACCAAAAACAGCCTACACCAACACCAACAGATGCCAGCTAGTGTTACCAATTTGTTAAGTATAAGGATATTTTTATAAACAGCAGAGTAGGAAGGCGCGTCTAAAAATATCTACTAATTACGAAGAAATGTAATTAACAGATCTTAAAAGTTCTTAGATTCTTCAGAATTTTATTGTAATAAATCTAACTTTTCGGCACAGGATACAACACAATTGGAATTCACAGCGGCCGTTTTCCAAACGAACAATTTCACAACATTTTTTTAATCCCGTTGTGAGAGAACAAATTATTTTTGCCAATTAGTCGTCCGTTACGATTCGGACCGCCAATTGTGTGCGCGGCCATACGTATTAATGTTAATGTCCGAATGAGCGCATCGTGTATATTGTTTGATGTGCTTTAATCTGTATCAATTTTCCGATAGTGGACAATTGCCTCAATTGGACGCAGTGTGTTGGACTAGAAGAAGTGTATGTGCACCACTATGCGTGTAACAGAACCTATTTATGATCACAGTCCGATATGTAACTACAATATAAAGATACAAGAATCAACCTTGTTCATCTATTTATGTAAACTATTAGGAAACAGAATTACTTAATTAATTTTTTCTGAACTTGCCTATGTACCTATTTTGTTGTTTGTGATAAGTCAAAACACGATCGCGAAATTATAACTAACTATTTTAGTTCCTAAATGTTAAATGATCATCCATTTTATAATAAAAAAATACAAAACGGGTCATGATTAAGTAATAGTACATTATGATACAAGTGAGGTATGTTGATCATTACATCAGAGGCGGGATTGTCACGCGAACCGCAGGTGAGCGTGATAATAGAGCCTAGGATGTAATTATCAAAGCTCACGCGTGTCATACGACGTTTTTCAACACATTTGCGAGGAAACAATCCTTTTCATAAAATTAACATGTTACAGGCTCCTAAGTTGTTTCCTTTAGTTATTGATGACAACAGGTTTTTACTCACATATTTGTACATCTCCAAGAATGTACAGTGGCGTTAATTCTATTTATCACTTTTCTATTCACTACGAATTAAAAACAAAATTGTATAACCCGGTCAATTTAAGAATGCGCCGAGTCCATACATACACCTTGCTGCAAGGTGCCAACGTGTCTTAATCGGGATATAAACATAACTACACGAGTGTCGTAATGTTATTAAACACGCGTGTTTAATACCCAGGATTATGAGCCCAAAAGCGGCACAATAAGAGGCACGTTACGAGCAAATGTGTTGAAAAAAAAGTTTCTGTCAAAAGTTTCATTTTTGGTACAAGCTTTTATTGCCGACTGTACTCGATGGGGTTGTGTCGTTTTATTGCGGAGTTCCTATGGCCACCTTCCAGCTCCAGCATCAGATCAGCTCCATGTCATCATAATATTGCATTATCATGCGATATACATGCATATACAAAATTTCAGCTCAATCGGGAACCGGGAAGTGGGTCAAAATTAATTTGCAAGATTTGATTACAGACAGACAGACAACGGGACAGGTATAGGTCTTAAATAAAAGCTTGTAATGTAAAAAAAAATATACTCATTAAGTTTTATGAAACAGCTCATCTTTTTTCTGAATTGCATTGTATCTCCTTTTCTATTGCGTGAAAGACATAGACATGTCTCTTAAACGGGGGCGTGGTTTACAAGAATCCAGACATCCCCTTAGCACAAGTTTAAGGCGCACAAACCACATCTGAGCGCAATTATAATTTCTGAAGTTTGCATGACAAATTGCGGCCCTTGAGCGGGATAACGTTAATATCCTACAATTAAAGGTTCAATGACACGGAGCATTTTAGCAAAATTTGTCCTCAGCGAAATTTATGTATTAGTGATTCGTCTCATGAGCACCCAGATGAAGTATTTGAAAGAATCTTCATAAAAAATAAGTAATTCATGAGTTTAATGACTATGTAGAAAACACTCGGCTTTTATTGAAATTGGAACCGTACTTCTTACATTAGTGCATCCTCCTAGCGTTATTATTCCCAGTTGTGCCCCTAAAGGAGCCCGGGGTCCGCTTTGACACCTAATCCCAAGATTTGGCATTGGCACTAGTTTTACGAAAGCGACTGCCATCTGACCTTCCAACCCAGAGGGAAAACTAGACCTTATTGGAATTAGACCGGTTTCCTCACGATGTTTTCCTTCACCGAAAAGCTAACGGTAATTCCGTACATAAGTTCCGAAAAACTCATTGGTACGAGCCGGGATTCGAACCCACGACCGCCGCTTGACAGCCGCATGCCTGAACCACTAGGCTACCGTAGCTTCAACTTCTTACATTAGTGCGAGTCAAAATAAAACTGTACAGTGTTTAATGCGGCAACAACAACGCAAACTCTAAGCCCATAAAAGTCAAGAAATTAGTCACTACATTGTGTGTCTATTCCTTTCGTTTACATTTTAACACTTTCACTGCCAGGAACCAGCCTAGCGGGCGCCTAACGCCGTAGCCGCCGCCGCTACTTAGCGGAAAAACCACGGGATCGGCTACTCTTGGCGATTCATGGCAGTGAAATGTAAAAGAAAAATGCTTACACTATTTCGCCATTAATAAAAATGTAAGCTACAATATTGTGCTAGTTTAAAAATGGCAAGTGAGTCGGTGGGATTGAGTCCGTACCGTCCTTTAATTGTTATTACCGACCTATATACAAGGTGTAACATGAGGAAACCGAATAATTTTAACAGCGTATTCCTGACCATATTTGAAGTTAAAAATGTCGTATAATGTTTGCTGGATTCAACTTGGTTTTTAGGGTTCCGTAGCCAAATGGCAAAAAACGGAACCCTTATAGATTCGTCATGTCTGTCTGTCTGTCTGTCCGTCCGTATGTCACTGATACCGTGATAGTTCCAGTTGAAATTTTCACAGATGATGTATTTCTGTTGCCGCTATAACAACAAATACTAAAAACAAACTCTCTCCGTGAGACAAAGTAGCTTTTTAGGGTTCCGTAGCCAAATGGCAAAAAACGGAACCCTTATATATTCGTCATGTCCGTCCGTCTGTCTGTCTGTCTGTCCGTCCGTATGTCACAGCCACTTTTTTCCGAAACTATAAGAGCTATACTGTTGAAATTTGGTAAATAAATGTATTCTGTGAACCGCATTAAGATTTTCACACAAAAATTAAAAAAAACATTAAGTTTTAGGGGTCCCCATACTCAGAACTGAAACTCAAAAAAAATTTGTTCATCAAACCCATACGTGTGGGGTATTTATGGATAGGTCTTCAAAAATTATATTGAGGTTTCTAATATATTTTTTTTCTAAACTGAATTGTTTGCGCGAGAGACACTTCCAAAGTGGTAAAATGTGAGTCCCCCCCCTGTAACTTCTAAAATAAGAGAATGATATAACTAAAAAAAATAGATGATGTACATTACCATGCAAACTTCCACCGAAAATTGGTTTGAACGAGATCTAGTAAGTAGTTTTTTTTTAATACGTCATAAATCGTAAACCGCAATTTATTTCACGGAACCCTTCATGTGCGAGTCCGACTCACACTTGGCCGCTTTTTAAATATTTGCGTAAAAAGCACTGAAATGTCCAGTTTTTATTTATTATGTATGAAAACATAAAAAAAAACATATTTCGACCGGGGTTCATATATTTTTTTTTGCTTCTTACGACCTCAGGAATACGGTGTTAAAATTATTCGGTTTCCTCATGTTACACCGTGTATATTCACATATTTGTTAATAGTGACTACACACATATGTAAAGTCATAATGTGGTTTCCCACGCAGATTTTCCCGCTTAATTCCCTGAAAAATATGTAATTTGCTTCAGCTAATGAAAATCTGGATTACGAGTACGCGACGCACCCTCGGAATTTTACGACGGGCTAGATAAATTCCAGGCCTCGCTATTTTTATGTTGGCAACATTTCGTTTAAATGACCGCGTTTGTCCTGCTTTTTTGATGTTAATTCTTTCATTCTGGCGACTCGTATGCCCATAAGTGGCTCAAATGTTGGTATCTAGAACAAAACCACATTCCCAAAACATTGCTTACAGTAAGTTGGGTAATGAAATTCTAAGAACAGTAGAATTATGCATGTACGTTATTCAAATGTAATCACTTAATCAGTCTAAATCTCATATTCTGTTAACAGTATCAGGTTATCGTCAACTTATTTCAAACGCAGTGTTTGATTAGGATTCATGGATGGTATTTGCTAGGGGTAAACACCATTTACACGGCGATTGGATATGTTTTAATTATACTTATCATTCTCAGTTAAATAAATAATAATACCTGAAGCAACATACTACGTCACTCTTTTGACGTGATTTACTTGATTTGACCCTCGGGCGAAGGATTTAAAAACAAATCAATAAAATGGTTACTCACATAAATTGTTTTTAACAACCGAACACGCTATGTCCGTAATATTCAAATATACAACACTAACTCAGCACCGTTTACGGCACAAATCAAATCAAATCAAATCAAATGCTCGAAAAGTGTGTCATATTAGGCTTAGCAAGCGGGGCTAAAGTAGTACATTTAGCCCCTAGGGAAAATATGTATACATATTTATGAATTTGAAACATTTTAATTTGACCAATCAAAACACTTCACCGTATTAAATCCACCAATCACAACCCTTTAAAAACATTTGTATTTGCTGTAGACCAATCAGGAAACCGAATTAATTTCAAACATCAGGCGTTTTTTTTATTCCCTAACTCACAATCATGCCGTTTGGACGCGCCTATAAACGGTCAGAGGCGTTTATTCTTGGTGTCAATATTTTGAATCTGTGTCAAAGCAGTTTATTAAAAAAATCATGCCGCCAAATTGGACAATCTTTTCGCCGTGGAATTTATTATTGATTGTGATGGATAATCTTTGTTTTTACTACATATTTTCTCGCAGTCGAAGTGAAAAGTAGAGTGTATATTTGTATAACTCTGGTCTAAAAGCCATATTTAACACTCAAACAATTTTCACTCGCTTCGCTCGGGAAAATATCCATCTCGTGGTGGTATGGCTCACTTTAGACTCTTGTTGTACAATCTACTATTTTATTGAGAAAACTCGTTTCCTCCATATACAAAGAATGAATGTCAATGAAGCTACCTGCTTTATCGAAGCGCTGTTAATTTCTGGTCCCTTTCTAGTTATCTACTCGTACTTATATTTGTCGAGGTTATAAAGTCGGGGTCTCTTAACAAATACACTCCCAGGTACTCATCCAGCGGGAGCTTTGTTCATACGTGCTTTCCTCTACTTCAGTGTTTTTCAACCTGTGGGTCGCGACCCCCAGGGGGGTCGCCAAGCTTCTTGAGGGGGGTCGCGACTACTTGAATTTTATAAGTTAAAACATGTAGGGATTACATATTCGTAAAATAGAAAATATAATCTAAGAAAAGCCCAGTGTGGGGGGTCGCGCCATGAAAAAGGTTGAAAAACACTGCTCTACTTAGTTAGAGGAAATCCACGGCATCAACTACGAGCGTAGCGCTACGAACTGCCAAGCACATGTTTGTGGTCATATTTTCTCAAGGTTAGATGCTCGTTCGGAAATAAAAATGATTAATTTACTATCGTTGTCCTTGCTTATCAGCTTCAGAAGTTAAGCTAATCCGAAGCGCGCTTCAGACAATCCGTCCCTCGGGATCGCCACTCACAAACATAATACCTAGCGCATCAAGTTTCCCTATCAACCAAATTGAATCTCGCTGTTAGTTCCAGGTCATAGCCCTCTGAAGGCTTAAACCTTGGCTTGAAGCACCATCGATCAGTGGGAAAAGCCGAGTCATGGTAGCTTTCATAATACTTGATATACAGAAACCATACAAATACAATGGAGGTATAATATTAAAAGTATCGATACATACAATTTCCATATTAGGTCGGTTACCTCCCTTTTACCCATAAGTACTTATTTGTAATGGGAAATGAAACATCTCTGTGAGGTGTAAAATTCGAAAGCAAATCTTTTGTAAAAAGTTTTTTTTGTATTTCGAAAAACTGAATCGACCATACCCGTAATTATATATAATTATAGAACCGGCTCACGACATTGCACGAGAATCGGTTGAGAATAGCGACCTGTAGAAGAGAACCGCAGAGAATATTATGGGACAATCTTACACAAATCAACCTAGGCCCACGGTAAGCTCAGTAAGGCTTGTGTTGTGGGTACTAGGCGATGATATATATAATAGATAAATACATATAGATACTTATATAACATCCATAACTCAGGAACAAATATTCGTGATAAACACACAAATAAATGCCCTGACCGGGATTCGAACCCGGGACCTCCAGCTTCGTAGGCAGAGTCACTACCCATGCACTGGGCTACGGAGGCCGTTAAATATAATATTAGGTCCTTACCTATGAAATTGGCGGTTTTTTCACAGATATTATTTTGTACGTAATTTATTCATTTCTATTGCAACTTCCAAATTATTTTTTAATTTCATTATTAGACTATGTAACAAAGGTTTTAAATACAAAAAATAGGTTTGAATTTTTTATTTAGTGTTTCGAATTAAAGCTTGAAAACCGCCCTTTTCATGTGCTGCCGGTTAAAGTGTTTCAATTACGTATAGTTTTATGATGCGAACTATTTTTAAGGAATGAAGATATGTGTAAAGTAGCTTAAAAGTTTTCTATATTCCTACCAAAACTTAGTTTGCTTTGAATTTGACATTGCTGAATAATCCGCAAAATTCAATGTATGAAAATCACAGTTTTCATAAAATTCTCCATACACACCGCCAATTTCATAGGTAAGGACCTAATATAACAGATGGCCGGACATACTGTACGATGCCATTCGAACCAGTTTTTAGAGAGGAACAAATGTTTGTATGTCAGCAACTACAATTAAATAACGTGAACATCCAAAAAATTGTGTTAAAGACGGACCTCGCTGTCGGCAGGCGAAACGCTTCATACTAATTGACGTTAAGTCGTTAAAGTATGACGTCACATGTTGCAATTCATACTTATCGTTATATGGAAAATCAAGTAAATTGCTGTTTTGGTCGCGAAATACTGCGTTTAGGTCCATACTCGTAGTTGTCGTACAATTTTGTTTCTATAAAAGCGTAAGGATTCTATTGATAGCTTTAAATTTACTCTTGGATAATAAAAAAAAAATCTAAGCTTTCAAGGTCCATATCTTTTTATGTTTTTAATTACAGGGTGATTTAGGGGTCGTGTAGCAAGAAGACCAAAAGCGAATAAGATGGTCATACTGAAAATAGGAACCAATTAAGAGTTAACTGTGAGTTAACATGAGTTAATTGAGAGTTAATGTAAGGAACAGATGATTTTTTTTTGCGATTTCGTGGTCTGTTTCTTGGGAAAAGTTGTTCAGTCTTCCCAACTTATTCGCTTTTGGTCTTCTTGCTACACGACCCCTAAATCACCCTGTATTTTGTAATTAATTGTTTATTACAATAATTTGATGGTTTACTATCCATTTAGCAACACAACATTGTCAATTTTAACATGACCCAACTACCCTATTTTGCCCGAGCTGATATGAAGAACTTCGTTCGCTTCGCTCCCTCGTTCAATTACGGGTAACGTCAAATGATTTATTAGACTAGCAATGAGACTGAGTTGAGCTAGTTTTTAACCAAGGCAAAACCACCAATTAGTTAAGTTAATTCTCTATTTGTGGCTGTAATTCCGATTCAGGACGATTAGTGACAGATTAATGGATCAAATTGATCGTCTTATTCCTTGTTACACACGGAAAAAAAACATTTTCTTAGACTATGTCATAAAAATAAGTTTGTGTCTAAATTCCAGACATTTTTCGCAAAAGATCTTGCAAGAGAAGTATGCTTTTTCATCTTATACCAGGCTACAGTTAGTGTTAACTAGTCACGAAAGAATATGTCACACATTTATATAATTAGAACAGCTTTCAAACATTAAAAAAATTATGCCTAGTGCACAATATAAACCAAATTATTATAATAGTAGCCGCCCGCGCGGCTTCACTCGCGTATTGCAAAGAACGCATGCAAACCCGCGGGATAAAAAAAATAGCCGATAACCACCCAGAAAGTATATTCTACACGCATGTACAAGATTTTTTTTAATCGGATAAGCGATTCCGGATGTTACCCGTTACATAGTAACTTACAAAGCTACAAACTCACAGACTTTTCCTCTGTATAATATTTCGTCGGGTGACAAGCAAAAGTCACTACCAAAACTGTCACTACTCTTCAAAACCTCGTATCTCGGTACGTATTCGATATCGATATACGACTTTTGATTTAAGTAGGTATTTGTTACTTAGTGAGTTTTGCTTGTCACCCGACGATTTATTACCTATAGATTAGTTTCCACTATCAGCCCTAGTAGCGCTATCCCATTACCTAAGAACGTACGTGTATTAACCATAAAAAAGCTGATGAGTCACCTAGGCAATTTCCCGAGACACGCCGGAACTCAGATAGCAGTATATTAGCATATCGCGTGCTGGTAGAGCCTTCGGCCTGGAGGGCTGCCAAAATGGCCGTATACAATGTCAAGTTCCCAACGCCACAATGTCAATGTTTGGAGCAAGGTTGTGGTAATCTTGAATCTTGATAGCGGCGGGGTACCGGCCTGTTATGTTTTTGGAAGTACAATGTCCGGGTATCGTCAAGGTTCTAAGATAGGAAGGTATTAAGGGCTCCTAGTGTTACGCAATTTTTCCAAACTTGGTTTTTGGGCTAATAAAAAATTTTATCACCGAATTTGGTAACTGGTTAAGGAACGCGTTTGCTCACGGAAAGTGCACGTAAAAGCTAAAGAGTTCAACTTAGCGTCTATATAATAAATAATAATAAATACTTTATTTACGACCAACATGGGATCATGGTGTTAGTAACAATTGTATTACTTATTAAACTAGTGTTAGCACATTATATTATCATCATTATCATTATTATTTATTTCTGCGTGCATGTATCATGCAGCAGTTGTTCATGTACAGGCCATCGATCCTGTCCGCTATCATGCTCAGAATGCTGTTGGAGTTAGCCCGCACTCTGCGCACCAGGGATGTAGCTCGCATGCGCATAGTGGCGTAGAAGCAGTCTACCCGCGCTTCTGCAAACATCCCTGATGCGCTACAGAATCTGGGCAGCCCCATCAGCACCCTGAACGCATTATTATACTGCACGCGCAGAGCGCTATACCGTTTATATGTATAATCTGCCCACAGGCTGCCTGTATAGAAGGCCACAGGCTGCCTAAAATATTAGAATTATCTCAGAGTCAACAATGTCGCGACAGCGAAATGGCGGCCACATTTGCTCGGGTATGTCTACAGTCTACATGCAAACCTTCGCTAGACAGAGTCAATATGAACTTCTACAGTCAAACAATCCAATGGTATAAGTCAGCAAACTCAAAATTACTCGTAAAAAGTATACTGTGACGAAGTCACTTAATGCAGCAGTGGAAAGTGTACATTCCCAAAGTTGCAGTGGCAAATATTTGATTTCCTTCATTGTCACTTCTACATCAGACGTCGCCATGATACGAGTACAGTCATCATCGTCGTCAAAAATCGTCCATTTCTAAGAACGTTCTCCATCCAGTGGATTCCAACATTTTCAACAACCTTCACCGGGTCACCGTAAGGTATACAACAACTTTCATTCCTCGCATTAAATAAAAGCCCCGTTAAAACTGCCCATTCGGCAGGTAGTGGTTTTAAGGGGTTAATGATTCCCCGGAGGGGTACTTCCTGGGTAAATGGCGTCGTGAGTTAACATTGTTACCTAAAATAGTAAGGGCGTATATCTATTAAAATTCGAGTGAGCTTACGACTTATTGTAGTTGCATAGTTAAATAATAGCTACATTTCGCACTCCGCTTATTGCCTTGGAAAATTATCGCTTCTGGCAGGTGAGGCAATGGGTCAGCCAGTGATGTACATACCTAAGGTTTATACTTATCTACACCTAAATAAAATAGTAGTGTCGTAATGAACCTTTCTTTAAAGCTTCTTGCTTTCGGATTGATTCGGTGTTATGGCTTTAAGGCATAATAGGCTAACTGGATGGATATCTAGCTGATTTGAACTATCTCTTGGATCTAGTACTTCGGTAAATATTATGGTAATCGATAAAACTAGATACTAGATAGCGTATTAGAGCAGAGACTGTATATGTCTACTGCAATAAACCATATAAACTCGTCGAACAACATTAAACTAATTTAGGAAAATCAAGTAGTCCTATGTATTTTGAAAACTTTCTCTCTTTATCGTATTTCTCACAAAGGTTAAAAAATAACTTAATATCCTTGTAGATAGACCGTCCAATATCCTGCCACGCTATACAGCATAATCCTTTCAGTGTCGCTTTCATAGTGCATACAACAAACACAACATATACAACATAGACAAGTGTGACATATTAGTCATATTGCATAGACAAGGTATGATATAAATCATGTTCAACCTCAATTAGTTGCATCTACAACCACAAATGTTTCCAAAACATTGGTTAGTAGCTTTTTAACCCCAGACGCAAAAATATTAGTTTGACGTGTCTGTGGCATCGTAGCTCCTAAACGAATGGACTGATTTGAATGAAGTTTTTTTATCCGAAAGCTGACGTGATCGAGACGGTTCTTAGCTACGTTTCAACAAAATCGGTTCGGCCATTTTTGAGATATTGAACTTTGAAATGAAAATATCGGGGGTTTTTCAACTTTTCTAACATGTTTTGTACATCAACATCAAACGGATCAGACACTAACAACATGTTTTTAGCAAATGTAGCTTCGAGGGGATTTCTGCATTCGCTTTTTGGGTCAAACACGTACTGCAATGAAGTAATATCTCTTGTAAACCATTTGTTACGCACGCACGCCATACATATGCGTTCAGAAACATCTCTGCGCTTTGAACTAAAATTCAAAACGCTTGAAAATAGTTATTGACGAACTCAACATCATCCCCCATCTCTAGAGCAGTGCCCTATCAAACCCTTGTAGTTAACGTTGGCCGTTGTATTATAATTATGTCCCGGATTTCGACACGGGCCTGACGGGTCGACGGCCTCGGTCAATTAAAAACAATCTCTTGTTAATTGGGAGCAACTGAGAATTGAGCGAGAGTGGTGCAAGATACGAGTTGTAGAGGGTATCTCATGGAATGGGACTAAGAAAGTGCAAAAGAGTTCATAATCAAAGAAACTCTGAGATGGATGAAGTTATGGATTCCTTTCCATTTTATAAAAAAAAGGATTTAAGTATTGCTTTATCTTTCCATGTAGGTCTTAAAACTATGGACTTTAAATATATGAAAGGATATGTTCGACTGTAGGTGGCTATATCGTTCCAAATGCGAATAGACACGTGATGCAGTGTGAGAAGAACATATCGATATTTTGAATTTACTTTTCCCGAATAAGTAAATAGAAGGCATTTTTTTAAACCACAGTCACTTCTATACTCTACAAAATTGTATCGTATCGAACACATTAGGTGATGTTACGTTTATTTTATAAGAATACTGAAAATGACAACACATTACAAGTTTAGTGTGCTCTGTGACCCATGGAAGTATGTGATTAATTTCAGTTTTTTGACCGGACGTTGATTTACACATGATACCTAACAGTTAAATAGTACCTATATATGGACACTGTTATATTAAGAGATAAATAAATAATGAGACTCACCATGTCACTTAAGCCAAGCATAGAGGAAAGGGGCCAGTCAGATCCTCTTTGTTCGTCACTTAAGATACGACATTACACTTAAGACATTAAAATACACAAAAAAATTGTAAAAGACAGCTTTCGTGTACGCCGAGGGGTTAATAGGTACAAGTTAAGCAAACTTAAACATGTAACCTTTTTTTTTTCAATATATTAAGGACAAAATACAATACAAGTATCACATAAAGTTACAGGCTTCAAATTGAAAAGAAAACAATTCATATTTTCTTCACATTACCAGCATATGACTAAATTCGATATTAATCTCGGTATTTACCGCTACGTAACCAAGGAGTTATATTCTGTGATTATGATAGCTACAAATGCTACAGACACTAACATCGAAACGATGAATAGGAAAGGAACTATTAGGGGGCATATATCATCAGGAATTTATAATGCCTAAGGTCAAAAGAAACTTTAATGTCAGTTAATTCCGTCCATAAAACACAAAATAACCTGGGAATAGCCACTTAAATAATTCCCAGCACCAGAACCAATTTATTATTTAAGCCACGGCGTACAAAGGACTGCTTGAATTCTTTATACGTGAATCCGCCAAATTATACAGTCCTTATCAAACGTATGTAAACCATTTTGCACCCTATTCCTTGGTAAGAAGCCGAAAAATGTATCTTAGATATCTTTGAAGTCAACTGAAGGAGTGGAGAAAGGGGAACTAAAGTTTCTGCATACTTTTTTTAGGTGTACCTACAGCTAGATTTTGGCGACTTCTTAACCGCACTTAAAGTGTGTAAGTCGTAGAAAAATACAAGAAAGTTGTTCATTACTGCTTATAGGCACATATTATGTACCTGCTGTCGCCAACAGATTGGATATTTTATTTTATTTATTTATTTGAATCAGGCAACAAAGGCCTGTATTTACTGACGTTACAGGCTAACACAATAAAAAATATAAACTTAAATACAACAAAAACACTATAACTGCGGGATGTGTTACGCAACTTCGTGGTGTCAAGTAACCGACACCGCGAATACGCCAGAACTTGACTCCCTATACATCAGAGCGAACAAGATGCTTATAAATATCCGACTACGTCTCTAAATTAACAAACGTGTACTTTATGTTCAGCTATTTTGAGCCTGGACGGAGCCTTGGACTATAGTGAATACAAAACGAATATAGTGACTTTGGCATTGAGTTGTATTTAATTTAGAAAAGTAATTAAACCGTTTAAAATAATTACTTACCTGGCTATTCTTAGGAGGTTGGTAGAGAAAGTCGTATGGTATTTTCCAAGAAACGGCCGTAATGCAACTTTTTTTCACGGCTATTTTTAAGGGTCTGTTAAAAGAGTTGCTGCAATTAGGTCAACTGCACGAAAATACAACATTCTAATGAAGTGTTCTGTTTCATTAAATGAAGATAGAAAAAAACGACACGTAATCTGCACACATATTGGCGCTATAATATAATACATTTTAATAAGAATAAGAATCGTTTCACAGAGACAAAAACCACAACAACAACAAAATTTGCAAGTGTGTCAAACACATTGTATGTCACGAAACGGTTCTTTTTCAGTATAATGTTGACATTACTGCCAGACTTGATCTTCCGGTGGGACAGTCGAATTTTGACAATGCAGCGACATGGAAATTCACATGTAGTGTCAAATCATCACTTTTAAACCTACGGGTTCAAAAAACAAGTACTAAAGTGTGTACTGAGCTAAAACGAAAATAAAGGCTATTAGAGATTGACTCATTTTGATGCAGACTAACACCGTCCAGAGCTTTGAATGTCTGTGGAGATTCAATTCACTTAGCACGAAGTTGTTTACAGAGCTTGCTACGCCGTAGCGTCTCGTAGCGCTATCTACGACGGAATCCGTCGTCTCGTGTTTACCATTGTTATGAAAACACTCAACAATGTACAGTAACTATCTGAACTCTATTAGACAAGCTCCATTTTCTATCACATAAAGGCTGATAAAAGTGTTATGACCTCAACACATGTGGATAAAATGTTGTTTTTTGTAGATAGTGTATACAAAAAAATGTTTTAAAGCTAGACTACGGGCACAATTTAAAAAATATTGGAACTAACTTATAGATCAAGTCAGCAACAGACAACGATGCACAGTAGTACTTAGATTAAACCCAAACTCACGCGGTACGTTATTACCACGCAGACGGAATTTCCCAACTGACCATTGTTATAATTTTACTTCGAATTGTATCTATACAATACCTATAGATTCGCGCCCCAACGAATATGTATCTGTCAAAATTATTGCTCACTTGTCGAATTTGCTAATTTAATATTCCCTTAAAAAGGCTTCGTAATGTGAAGTATAGAAAATCAATGAGATCGGGGTCACCCTCAAATATGTCCTTTAACGCTGAGAGAAATATAAAGCTGTTTACTGTAAAGTATGAGCTTCGAATACTTCAAGAGAACCTTTTCTATTATATTTATTATAATGGTAAAGTTACCTGTCCCGAATAACTGCCATTCAGAAAATGCGTAGCTTTGGAGCCTCAATGTCAAATACGACTTTATTATTAAGCAAAGGTAAAGATCATAGATAGCCTTTCATTTTATTGCGGCACACGTGTGACACGTGTATTAATTAGCGGCAAAAAAAAATCACTCCAAACGTTGTATTTTCCATGAAATCATTCGATCTAAATACACTTTATCACTACATATTATAAAACAAAGTCGCTTCCCGCTGTCTGTCTGTCTGTCCCTATGTATGCTTAGATCTTTAAAACTACGCAACGGATTTTGATGCCGTTTTTTTAATAGATAGAGTGATTCAAGAGGAAGGTTTATATGTATAATACAATACAATACATGCATGTATTATACATATAAACCCGTGCGAAGCCGGGGCGGGTCACTAGTTTTATATTAAACTAAAGATGTAATCCGGTTTGTCACACCTTCGTAGCGTACCTGTACCTGTTTCTATTGCCTTTGGAAATTACTTTAGATTGGAAAATGAATAAAGTCGGTCAGCGAAGTTCAATTAAACGTTTCGTCAAGTGGGAGAGTAGGAATGTGCCAAGGAGCTTCACAAAGATCTCGGCAACAGCAAAAAATATGGCTACTCATAAACAAAGCCTAATTGATATGGACAAAGCACCCTTCCCTTTTCAGTGCTTTGTTCACAGCAATTAATGCGAATTTTACGTTGTTTGTTGCGCTTTGTAACGAGATGGCTCATTTTTGTTCATTTGCATACTTCCAGACTAAGTGAATGCTCTGGTCGCATGACCCGCCATAACCCTTTTTTGCATCGAGCGCCTTGCGCTAAGGCGTGTCTTTAGCAACATGGCCAACGGCAAACATTTTTGTCGTGTGGTCTCACTCGAATGCCCCACAAATATACAACAATGCTATACTTCATTTTAAACCGGGAGCCGTATTTTGTGCGCTGGATCGATGGTGGCGACACGCAACTGTGGCACGGGCCTTATATCTTTTGTTTACAACAATTGCTTTGAGCAATGAGGTCAGAGCTTATTGTTTGCAATTAAGGAGTATCGACTATTCTAATTGTTAGTTTTATCCTGCAGAGAGTGACGCAGAGTAATGATTGCGATTCTAAAGGGAAATAACGCTATTTAATTAAAAAGATAAGAAAATCGGTACCTATTTAAATAACCAAACAATGGTTAGTTTTAACCTGCAGAGAGTGACGCAGAGTAATGATTGCGGTTCTAAAGGGAAATAACGCTAGTTAATTAAATAGATAAGAAAATCGGTACCTGTTTAAATAACAAACCAATGGTTAGTTTTAACTTGCAGAGAGTGACGCAGAGCTTTAATAATGTGACGAAGTGGACTGTTTCAGTGGACCACATTTCGATATACCGCTCTGTCACGGCTTTCTACGAAAAACAAATATATAAAAAGAATGCTGGTTAATAAAATAATAAGAATGTTCATTTGAACATTATAAAACCGTAAACATCAATAGGTACTCAACTCCGACGCCGTAATAAGACGAAGGACAGGCTATTGGAAGGTCGAAAATAAGAACGACCCACCTACCTGATGAAATTTTGTCTTGAACCTTACTGGGAATAGAAGGCCTAAAGGTTCATCACCCGTAAAAGCGCCCCAGCACGGTTGGGAGTCCGGTAGTAAAAAGGATGGTCGTAAACGAATAACGAGCGCAGGTGTTTGCCGAACTGTTTGCTTGACCAGGTCAAACCGACAATGTTGGTTAACACCCCGATTTGTTCTTTAGGTCTCCAGAAAAATTCGCAAAAAGACAGAAAATATAAACCCATAGGTTTTTGCCCGCGAATTCGTCAGCGTGGAACTCGTTTATCGTAACTCCATACAAATTTCCGCACCCATTTCACCGCCTTAGGGGATGAATTCCGGTATAAAAAGTATCATTTGTCCTTCCCCGGGATTCAGACTATCTCCGTACCAAATTTCATCTAAATCAGTTCAGCGGTTTATGCTTGAAAAGGTAACAGACAGAGTTACTTTTGCATTTATAATATTACTAGCTTTTGCCCGCGACTCCGTCCGCGTGGAACTCGTTTATATCGTAGCTCCATTAAAACTTTCATCCCCTTAGGGGATGATTTCCGGGATAAAAACTATCCTTTGTCCATTCCCCATGATTCAAACTACCTCCATACCAAAATTCATCTCAATCGGTTCAGCGGTGAAAAGGTAACAGAGAGACAGTCAGTTACTTTCGCATTTATAATATTGATAGTATGGATAGTACTGATAGTAGGTATGGACATGGATAGAAAAACTATATTATTATTATCGATCACGAAAGTGTCTCAATAACTACCATATTTATTTTTTATTTATGTATTTATTTCAAGTAACTTAGACTCATATTTCTTATATTTATGGTTAGTATGTACTTATAGCTGTGTTAAAGTTTAGGTTAGACATAGTATGTACATATAGAAACATGCATGTCATCGCAGTGCCTCAAATATGGGCAGTTAAACCCCCCAGCCAACAAACGCAGGATGGGGTTGGGGCTGGCCCGCACCCGACGCACCAGAGATGTGCATCGCTTGCGCATAGTCGTATAAAAGCAATCTATGCGCGCTTCAGCAAACATCCCTGATGCGCTACAGAAGCGGGGCAGCCCCACTATCACCCGGAACGCATTGTTATACTGGACCCGTAGGGCCCCATATGCCCGCTGCGTGAAGTTTGCCCATAAGCTACACGTGTATAGGGAAGTGCAATATGCTCTAAAAAGAGTTACTTTCACCTCCCCATTACAGCGCGCAAATTTACGTGCAATCATGTTTGCCCTCACCGACAGGGCCCTCCGTTCGCGTTCGATATCCATGTTGTCTTTTAGGTCTGAAGTGACAACATGGCCTAAATATTTAAAAGTCCCCACCCTTTCCAGTGGGCTACCATTCAAATTGATGGGGGGTACCCTGTGTATGCGGTAACCAGTAGGTTCAAACACCATGTATTTAGTTTTACCTACATTGTATCTCAGCCCCTGTTGGATAGCGTAGGCCTCACAAATACTTAAAAGTTTTCGCAAACCACAAGCCGATGCGCTCAATAAAACCATATCGTCTGCGTAACCATAGATAGTAGTCACTTAATCTACTTACATCCCAACTGGTTTGTCTGAAGATCTTATGATGAAAAACAAAGGCTATAAGGATGAACTTCGTTGAGCGAACAATACATACATTACATAAGAGGCCGGGAAAACACAGATACGAGGCCGGGAATCCGTTTTCACGCCGAGGCACGTATAGTGATGTTCTCAAACTTGCGATAAAATAAATAAATAAAAATCCTCAAATCAAACTAATTTCCATGGCTGAATGCCGTGATGCTGTGCCACAAATAGTGGAATGAAAATTAAAAAGTTACTTTGCAGGCCTAGGCCTGAAAAGTTGTATGAAATCCCATTTCAGGCCGCTTGCCTCGAGATGCTGCGCCCGAAAAAGGATACTTCCGAGTCTATTATAAGGAACGTAAAGAGAATATTTCATTGCATGTTTGAGAAAAAGGAGTTTACAACAGCGATTAAAGTCCACTGATGTCAGTAACAAACCCGCCACGTTATATTTACAGCGTAAAAGCGTTACGCGACGGAGCCAACAATAAGTAACACAACACCCGCCAGACAACAACGGAAAAAACACTGCAGTGCAACTTTATTATGTTACAATTAACCCTAAGGATATAAAAGATAGCATTTAAGGGAACACGGGAGTCCGCAAAACGGGTTAAAGATTAGGTGAGTGGAAATAATTTGACCACAAAAGGCTCAATCAAGATCTTGCAGAGTAAGGGCGGGTTGCATCGGCAACATTTGACGGACTGGTCAATGTTAAATATGGCGACAGTAACTGTCATCCGATAGAGCACGGTCAGACTTACAGCCATTACCATTTCAACTTTATTAATTATCTTACGATTGCCATCGGGTTGAGACAACCCGTCCTAATTACTTGTGCATTCAACAGCGCACGATAATAATTTGGACAAGAGACAGGAAAAGTGTACTCTCATAGAAGACTAGCTGTTGCCCGCGACTTCGTCCGCGTAGAACATGTTATCGTCTAAATATTTGTTTAAGAAATGAATTAAAGAAAAAAACATTGAAATTAGTTTTGTAGTCTTTTAGTAAACAGTCTAAAACCGAAGTTACAAATCTCTTACCTTCAAAATGTCTTGCTCTCTATACAAACTCAGAACCCTCTTTGAACCCTCATAGTATAAGTCTGAAACCGTAGTTACAAATTTCTTACATTAGAAATGTCTTACTCTCTACATAAACTTCGAACCCCCTTTTAACCTTCATAGGCGATAAATTAAAAAAAAACGCTGAAATAAGTTTTGTAGTCTTTCAGCAAACACTCTACAACCGAAGTTACAAATCCCTTACATTAAAAATTACTTGCTCTCCATACAAACTTGGAACACCCTTATAATCCCCTTTGGAGGTTGAATTTAAAAAAACGCTGAAATAAGTTTTGTAGTCTTTTAACAAACAGGCTAGGATCGAAGTTACAAATCTCATACTTTAAAATTTTCTGACTCTCCAACTCTCCATACCAACTTTGAGCCCCCTATTAACGTTTTTCAAGGAAAAATTAAGAAGAAGAGTTTTTTTTGTTGTAATAAGCATTTTTTCTACAAACTATCAAGTATCTAAGCTCAATAAAAGTGTTTCCCATACGAATCTTGCACCCTTTTTAACCCCTTAAGGGGTGGAATTTTCCAAAACGCTGAAACTACTTTATTTGTAAGCTTTCTGCAAAGTTTTAAGCTTCTATCTCAAAAAAGAGTTTCCCTCATACAAACTTTGCAACTCTTAGTAACCCCCTCAGGGGTGGAATTTATCAACACGATGAAAGTACTTTATTTATATTCTAATAAGTAAGCTATCTAGAAAGTTTAAAGTCTCTTGCTAAAAAAAGAACGTTGCCTCCATAAAAATGTTGCACTCCCTTTTAACTTTTAGGGGTAGAATTTTCTAAAACGCTGAAAGTTTTTTTTTGTATATTTCAATAAGTAATCTTTCTACAAACGTTTAAGCTTCTATCTCAAAAAAGAGTTTCCCTCATACAAACTTTGCAACCCTATTTAACCCCTTAGGGGTGTAATTTTCCAAAACGCTGGAAGTAATTTATTAAAATAAATTACTTCCAGCGTTTTGGAAAATTACACCCCTAAGCTCGTAAACGTCATACCTGGCCATAAAGTAGGAATTACCGCACGCTATGCGTGCGGAAAACCCCACTTCCTGGCCAGATAGAGACGTAAAATGTTGTACTCACCACGGGCGGTAATAAAGAAAGCCTCAGAGCGCATATTTATCGCCCTTGCCTTCGGCTCGGGCGTCAAATACCTGCGATCTGAGACATTCTTTGTTTAACCGCCCTAGGTAAGTAATGTACTATTTATTCTAATAAGTAAGCTTTCTACAAAGGTTTAAGTCTCTAGCTAACATGTTTCCTCCATACAAATGTTGCACCCCCTTTTAACCCCCTTAGGGGTGGAAATTTCAAAAACGCTGAAAGTTTTTTTTTGTATTTCAATAAGTAATCTTTCTACAATTTTTTAAGCTTCTATCTCAAAAAAAAGTTTCCCTCATACAAACTTTGCAACTCTTAGTAACCCCCCCCCCCCCCCCTCAGGGGTGGAATTTTCCAAAACGCTAGAAGTAATTTATTTTTATTCTAATAAGTAAGCTTTCTACAAAGGTTTAAGTCTCTCGCTAAAAAAACATGTTTCCTCCATACAAATGTTGCACCCCCTTTTAACCCCCTTAGGGGTGGAATTTACTAAAACGCTGAAAGTTGTTTTTTTTTGTATTTCAATAAGTAATCTTTCTACAAACTTTTAAGCGTCTATCTCAAAAAAGAGTTTCCCTCATACAAACCTTGCAACCCTTTTTAGCCCCCTTAGGGGTGGAATTTTCCAAAACGCTGAAAGTACTTTATTTGTAATCTTTCCACAAAGTTTGAAGACTCCAGCTCAAAAAATAAAGTTTCGTCCATACAAACTTTGCACCCCTATTTAACACCTTTAGGGTGGAATTTCCAAAAATCCCTTCTTATCCGTCGCCTACGTTATAAAAGGTAGTATGGGTGTAAATTTCAAGTTTCTAGTTCCAGTAGTTTCGGCTGTGCGTTGATGATCAGTCAGGAAGTCTTCTTTTATATATATAGAAGATAGATAACAAATAAAGAATGATGCCATCATTAAAATGCGGTGAATCGGTAATTCAAAGATACTGAGTTCGATTCACGGTCTGCTCCGCGAGTTTAAATTTTTCTTTTTGCTTTGATCTTTGTATCAATTGTATCATAACTAGAGGACGGAGTACCGGTGGCAAATTTCACACAAAAGGTATGGAGTCGTTTTTTTATAATTATTATAATAATAAAATTATTCATTTACCTAATGTAGTTAGTATGGTACCTATTCGTACATTGGAAGTAAGTACTTAACATTTATTTTCATAAATCGATTTCAGGAATAGTAATGATAATGTTTTGATAAGAAAACATATTATTGTATTATAGATATTAACAACATATTACATTATATTTGTATGCTCGTAAGATAATTTCTATAAGTTCCTAAAAATTATTATGCAAAATTAATCATTTATTCGTTATTTATTTAATCATAAGAATACTAAGGCGACTCCATACATTTACTGTGAAATTTGCCACCGGTACTCCGCCCTCTAATCATAACATAACTCTTTGTGGTTTGGAAAATATTCCACATTAATATAACGGAAATATAACTAATTAATGTTTCAAACTGTTAATGAAAACCAGTCTTTCAAACACCAGATTTAGCCTGTGCAAGACGGAATATCCTTTGACAAAACCTCATTAAGTGAATTGATAGTTAATCGTTATCGTCTAAGTCTGCTTTCTTGGTAACTTGTTAGCAGTTCCTCTGTGTCCTATGTGCTGCGTCCGACCTTATTACTAGTCGCGCAGCTAAATAACGAGCAACTTGACATTTACCTGTGACACCCGTCTCACTCGCACCGGCAGACATCTGTTTTAGGGTAAGTACCTACCAGAGCTGTGCGAGTTAGCGGAGGTCACCCTTAACGTGTTAAACAAAAGAATAGTGTCAAACTTGTAGAACCAATGTGTTGGCCCGCCGTTTTCGTGAAATAAGAGGTTGCATAATTTGACATTCCATAAGTAGATCTAGAAGTATATTTAGTTTCGCGGTAGGGTATAATTTTCCAAACTACTCATTCTATTTCCCAAAAGGACTTTCAGAAGTTCAGAGACATATACGGTATTATTAATGTCATGGCATAACGAGCGAGCGAAACATTTAAAAAAGCATCGGGTTGTGTCGGTGATACAACAATACAATTTCCGCAACACGTTTCCTCTTACTTCTAAATTAATTTACGAATGGTTTCGCAAATGTGACAGAGGAAATAATCAATCGCGGCGCATAGGTATCTATAGTCATTTCAACATTCTTATTATGCCGACAATATATCCATTAACGTATCATTATTTGAAATAATACTTAAAAAATAAATAAATAACGATTAAAAAACATAACCAGCTAGAAATCAATTTAGCATTCGCTATGACTTGCTAAATTCAGGCATGCCTATACAAGTTTGAAAACAAAGAAGTACCTAATGTACCTATCCACTTCAAAAATGTAAAAGAGAGGAATAACTAGTCACTCTAGTTTTGCAGTGATCAAAATTGGGATTTGTGCATGTATAAGTTAAATTGAGAATTGGAAATGGGTATTGGGAAATATTTCCAAAAGGACGGAAATGTGTTTGGATGTGTTTTCGATTGGGAATTGCGGAATTGGGCCAATAGATACACGAGTTGTCAAATTATCATGTGTACATAGCGATGTTAAGTGGGGTATTTATATCGCTTTGTGAATTATGTTTCGAATAACGATGGAAATTATAAGTACGAGCCGTCGACTTTATTTTTAAGAAATTAAGATCGTTTTGAACACCCGGCCCGCTTAGCTACTTCTGCTGCTGACTGTACCGAGAAATTTGCGGTATATTAGTATTGTAGTACTTAATATTCACAATGTTTTCAAACTTTGATTTGAAACTTAGAACAGTTCAATCATTAGTAGTTGTATTTGGAACTTGGTCAGGACGCTGAGCCGTAAGCAGTCTGGATTTAACCAACTAGTAAATGTGTCGACAAGAATAACCCACGTATCCACGACATGTTTAGATCATGCCTACACTAACATTAGCAAATCTGATATAAAATCTGTAAATAGGGGTGTAGACACTAAATAAAATAATCAATAATGTTGCGTCCAAAGTTGTAAGAGGGGATATGTTCTGTCCCTTTTCCGCAAAATGCACTTTCATATGAAACGATTGTCATTTACTATGACGCTAGACGATCGTGACGTCACGATCCCGGAGCGTTTTCTCTCTCTAACAAGCAACATTAAAACGGTTGTAGCTTCGTAATTTTTACACGACTGCCCAACGAAAAGGAGTGTAATGTTTTTTGAGATATTTGAATGGGATTTTCGTCACTAGGCATACTTTTTTGCCTTCTTTCTTTTGAAGTAATAGTAAATTTTGAGTCTACACCCCTATTGTGTGGATATGCATCTTTCAGATCATATAGCCATAAATATTGATGTTGACATTCACAACTAAAAAGCTCTGAGGAGACCACAGAGCTGGCTCGTTCCTCAATCCTCACTCAACGGATCAGCATAGCGATCCAGAGGGGGAACTTGCCGCAGGGGGGCCGATCTGGGAAACATGATTTAGTTTTAGTTTAGTTGATTTTTTTAATGTTAATTGTATTATTCCAATTGCTAATGTATCAATACTAACACTAGATTAAAGTATTTGTTATGTTTACTAACAACCTGCTAATATTTGAGCTGAAAATTGCATTTTACTTCATATTAGTTACAATTTTGATGTCGTCAAAGTCAATATACACACGTCTAAAGGCTCTGAAAGATATTACATCTTATGGATATGCTTGAGATTATTTGAGTTGTCCGAATGGGCTTGTGACCTCAATTTTTTTACGATGCCATTCGAACCAGTTTTTGTAGAGGAACAAATGTTTGTAATGTATGGAAGCAACTAAATACATTTAAAGAACATTAATACCCAAAAATTCGAGTTAAAGAAGGACCTCGCTGACAGCAGCCAAAAAGCTTCATACTGATTGGCTTTAAAGTATGACGTCACACGTCGCAATTTGTACGTTAGTTCCGTTGCATGGAAAATGAAGTAAATTGCTGTTTCGATCGCGAAATACTCGTACTGCGTTTAGGTCCATAGTTGTCGTACAATTTTGTTTCTATAAAAGCGTAAGGATTCTATTGGTACCATTTAATTTACTCTTGGACAATAAATTAAAAAACTTTTTTTTCTAAACTTTCAAGGTTCATATCTTTTTATGATTTTAATTATATTTTGTAATTTATACTTTATTACAATCATTTGATGGTTTACTATCCATTTTTTCTACTCGTCGACTTTAATCTTTGAATTCAGATTTCGTACACGAAACTAAATAAGATCACATACTTTTTGATCCTGGAGCTCAGCAAGCTTCGTGGCCTAAACGTGGTACTTGACTTAAAAAGCATACATTATATAACGATTGCATAAACTACTATAGCAACACGACGTTATCAATTTTAACACCACGAAACAAGCCTATTGCATCAAAGTAGTCCATTCAAAAAGCAACTCTACCGTCCAAGGTAGGAGATTCCAAATTGCAATGACAGTTTTAAAAACTTCAGCCACTTTAAATAATAAAAGCGGCCAAGTGCGAGTCGGACTCGCCCATGAAGGGTTCCGTAAAATAAATTGCAGTTTACGATTTATGACGTATTAAAAAAAAAACTACTTACTAGTTCTCGTTCAAACCAATTTTCTGTGGAAGTTTGCATGGTAATGTACATCACATATTTTTTTTAGTTTTAGTATTCTCTTATTTTAGAAGTTACAGGGGGGGGGGGGGGCATTTTACCACTTTGGAAGTATCTCTCGCGCAAACTATTAAGTTTAAATTTGTTTTTTTATTACAAACCTCAATATCATTTTTGAAGACCTATCCTATTTTTGAGTTTCAGTTCTAAGTATGGGGAACCCCCCGAATTTTTTTTTTTTTTCTATTTTTGTGTGAAAATCTTAATGCGGTTCACTATACTTAACACACGTTGTGACTTTGTGACATACGGGCAGACAGAAAGACAGACAGACATGACGAATCCATAAAGGTTCCGTTTTGTGCCATTTGGCTACGGAACCCTAAAAACCATACATTGTCTAGCCACCGTCACGTGCTTCAAAGTACTTGCACTGTGTTTCCTCCCTAGTCACCCCGTTTAAGGGCACTTTGGATCACTGCGTCGCTAGTTTATGACAATCTTGTCATAAACTAGCGACATAGTCAAGACAGGGGATATCCGGGCAGAAAATTAAGGCGCTCTTATTAGACGATATTTAGGTATTTGCGGAGGTGAGGCAGACGGAGCGGGAGACGCGCGTCCCGCGCACCCCGCTAACGGCCTTATTCTGTTGGCATCCGTATTCGGCTCGTTTTTGCGGAACATACGATCAAATGTTTGTATTCTTGAATAATTGTTTTATTTTTCAAATCTTGGTTGATTTGTGTAAGATTGTCCCCAAATATTTATTGTTTATTTATTTATTTAAATCTATTTTTTTTTAAATAAGGAATAATAGGTAGTTACAGTTCTTAAGTTCATCGTAGTATGATGACATCAATTATGGACACTTACTTTCCAAAGATATGTTAGTACAGATTTCTTCATCATCAATCCACCTATCGTTTTCCCAGTTCCTATGTGGGTGCTTCCGTTTTCCAAATACGTAGAACTGATAAAATAATAGTACATCTTCACTTCCTAAGGGTGAACGTCACCAATTATGGATTGTACTAATATATTACAGGTTTTTTAAACCGAAATAAAATCGATTACTTCTAGGTAAAGTTATAGCGCCGGTTAACACCCGCTTAAGAAACCATCAAAAATAATAAACAAATAGCTATGTTCATCTATTTATCTCCTGGCAAATTATATTATTACCATGTATGTCTTTCCCGCTCACGGGACAATGATGTCCCGGACCTTTGGGAGGCATGCGTGGGGCTAGGTACCCACAAAGTACCAACGGAGCCAACACGTAGAGGCCCTTTTGACAATTTAATGAAATGCAAGGAGTATTTTTACCATAATTATTACCTTTGTTACATAAGTATGACTGACTGATCAAAAAGTGGATAATTAGACCACTGTTAGTCAGAAGAGCATTTTATTATACAGGGTGGTTATTTTAAGACCAGCAAGTTCTTCAGTACATGACTATGTCTATTAAAAAATGTAATTTGACCAAACATCATATAAAAATAACAAATTCAATTTGTCTCTTAAATACCTAAAAGTGTTATGTCACTGCGCTCGCGCGGCGCGTGCTGCCTACCATGCTACCTCGACCAGCGGCCACACCGCGATGGAACTTGATACTCTCAACAAGCCAACAAAATTGGACTTATACTTGGCTCTATACTCCAGGCAAAAAATACGGTTTCGAAAATCATTAATTTATAATAGTGTTTTTTAGTATATTTCATTTTTAATCGTTATTCTAAGATGCTTTACACAAGAATCCAACAAATTTTCCAACCGGAAGTAATTATATAAATATAAATTAAGCTTTAATTGTCTTTTTTTGTTTGATTTATATTGAATTTTTTAAAGCAAATGTAAATTTAGATAAAAGCCTCCTCGATCTCATGCCATTTTTTTCGGTCTTTAGCCAACTGCATCCAGCTAGGTCCGGCGACCTTAGTTATGTCATTGGTCCAACGTCTTCGTCGTCTACCTTTCCTTCTTTTGCCTTTCGGCCCTGACCAGTTTGTTGCTTCCAGTGCCCTTCTTTTCTCCTAATATCTGGCGATATATGGCTTTTACCCGAATGGGGTCCATATAAGAAAGAAAAAATTGCATAAATCTTTTAGATTTAGTAAATATGTACTAACACAAACAATATGGAATAAATAAAGCTTAAATAAATATATATATATAAACTAGCTGTTGCCCGCGACTTCATCCACGTATAACATGTTATCGTCTTAATGTTTGTTTAAGAAATTTAAATGTTTGTTTAGTAAAAAAAAACATTGAAATTTGTTTTGTACAGTCAGCATCAGATAGTTAGTAGCAGCCTAGGTAACCAAATATATCGCAACACGTCTTTGTTACTCTATAGTAACAAAGGCGTGTTGCGATACATGTGTAAGGATGTGTTACGATATATTTGGCTACTTTGGCTGCTACTAACTATATGACGCTGACTGTACCTAGTCTTTAAGTAAACAGTCTAAAACCGAAGAAACAAATCTCTCTTTATTTCAAAATGTCTTGCTCTCTATACAAACTTAGAACCCTCTTTGAACTCTCATAGTAAATAGTCTGAAACCGAAGTTACAAATTTCTAACTTTAAAAATGTCTTGCTCTCTATATATAATTCGAACCCCCTTTTAACCTTCTTAAGTGATTAATAATTAAAAAACCGAAGTTACAAATCCCTTACTTTAAAAATGTCTTGCTCTCCATACAAACTAGAAGAACTGTATATCCTAGAAGTAGGTATTTTTGTCAAGACCAATCCAAGCATGTTCAGTAACGTTTCAGAAGGCCGCAGATTTCCGACACGTAAACAATACAAACAAAAATTGAAAACTTTGCAGGGTAGCAACAACACAGCGCTAATCAGAGGCGGAATCTTGGGAATGGCACCAAACATTTTCAATAAAATTCCAGACCGAATTAAACACTGGATATTAATAAATTTAAAAGACAATTGACTTCAGATTCAGATTCAGATTTGTTTATTATCATAATTTTACAATTAAAATCATAGTACAATGAATATACAGATAAAAATGTGTTAAAATTATAACTTGTCAGTTACAATAAAATACAATAGATGTGTACAGTTGTGTACAGAATTGTTATTATTTGTAAATAGTTTAATAATACTCATACTCATAGCATAATGCTATTACATAAAATAGAGAAAGAAAACATAATACAAATATTAACGTCAAGCTTTTAAGATCTTGTTATTTAGTCATTTGAAAGAAATTCTTGTGTTTACAAGAATTTCTGTATAGTTTTATACAGTGTTTTTTCAAGCAATAGTTGTTTTACATGGAAGCGAAAAGAGTTGTTGTTCGTTATGGTTTTAAGGTTTGAAGGTAGCCGGTTAAAAAGTATTTGTCCTATTAACTTCGGAAGTTTTGTGCCTATTCTAAGTCTGGGCGAGGTTGTTTTGAAGTGGATACTTCTTTGCTCGCGTTCTTGTATATCCTAATCTGATTTCAAATAATTGTTTGTTACATGTTTTAATCCTTCTTTATTTGCTATTAGTTGTTAATCACAAAATGTTATTTAGTTTATGTGACGGGCATGAAAACTATGCTGAAATGACCACCATTTTCAATGCCTCGCGAGTCAAACGAGCTACGTCAGTCAATGTTGCTATATATACCAATTTATCTGTGCTTATACAGATTTTAGTGAATTAATGCATATATATATTTTACGGGGACAACCAACAAATAAGTTTCCACTTAAACTTAATTAACGGTTGTATCTCGGACACAACCCGCTTCTTTTTAAGTTATTCGCATTTCTCATTGATCTCGAACTATTTTCACCTCTCCTTTGAAATTCATTTGGATAACGTTTAACATACATCAAAACTTCCAATATATAAGTTGAAACTGATGTTAAGATACTAAGTTTTCTTAAATGTTCGCGACACGTGTATCTGTCCTTTGCATAGAGAAGAACTCTAATTGCACGTTTCTGGATCTTTAGGATGCGCTCATAATCCGTACTGTTGCCCCAAAGCATTATCCCGTATGAAAGTTGAGAGTATATGTACGCATAATACAGCTCTTTTAAGCAACTTTCTGACACAAGTGGTCTTAACTGTCTTAGAGCATAGATCCCTCTTGCTAACTTACTGTATAATGTATCTATGTGATCTTTACATGACATTATTGGATCAATCATTTCAATCAATAGATCAATATTTGATTGAAAAGTGTTATTATACTATTAAAGATTACTTAAACGACCCTACGACATAACATGATTCCATTCCAGACATTCCTTAGTTATAATATTCTTTAGTTATAGTATTTTTTGAGAGTTTTTGACATGTATTTGTAGTATTTAACACCAATCACTGTATTGACATTTTTTTAATTTTTATAAATATATTAGCTGGCTGAAATATTTTGTAAACCTACATTGTGGGTAATGCACAGAAGTCTTATATTTTGTATACCAACAATACTTGTAAAAGTTGTAACCTATGTTTAACAAAATAAATTTAATTGAATTGAAAGTACTTAATTTGTATTCTAATAAGTAATCTTTATGCAAAAATTTAAGTCTCTAGCTCTAAAAATAAAGTTTCCCCCATACAAACTTTGCACCCCTATTTACCCCCTTTAGGGGGGGAATTTCCAAAAATCCTTCTTAGCGTTGCCTACGTTGTAAAAGGTAGTTCTGGTGAAAATTTCAACTCTCTAGTCTTAGTAGTTTCGGCTGTGCGTTGATGAGTACCGACAAAAGGTATGTTCACTTAGATAACGTCACATTTATTTGCTTTAGTGGGCTTATTTTTAAAGGGGCGTGGCGGGGGAGGCTTTCTTGGTAGTTATTTGGAGAAACAGCGGTGGCAGAGTGAGTGCAAGATGTGAAACGGCATACTTTAGTGTTTTGTGATGGGTATCATGTGCACAAACAGCTGGCAAAGTTTTGCAGCTGTATAGGGGAACACCCTGTAGTACTTTGTACCCGACTGCCTCAGAAGGAAGTTTATGTTTTTCGACCGTATGTATCATCATATCAGCCGAAAGACGGCCACTGCTGGACATAGGCCTCCCCCAAAGAGTGCCACAATAGCCGGTCCTGCGCCACCCGCATCCAGCGGACTCCCGCGACCTTTACCAGGTCATTAGTCCACCTTGTGGGGGGCCTAACCACGCCCGCGCCTTCCGGTACGTGGTTGCCACTCGAGAACCTTTCCGCCCCAACGGCCATCGGTTTTACGTGCAATGTACCCCGCCCACTGATACTTTAGTTTAGCGATTCGGAGGGCTATATCGGTTACCGTGGTTCTGCTGCGGATAGCCTCATTTCTGATGCGATCGCGCAGAGACACTCCCAGCATAGCCCTCTCCATCGCCCTTTGAGTGACTTTGAGCCTTCTTATGAGGCCTATAGTAAGCGACCACGTTTCCGTTCCATATGTCATCACTGGCAACACACACTGGTCAAAGACTCTCGTCTTGAGACACTGCGGAATATTGGACGAAAAGATGTGCCGTAGCGTATGTATGCATGTATGTCTATGACGAAGATGAGGAAGGGCCGTGGCCTGCTGCTGGTGGAGTGGCAGGGTCTTTTTCCGCACTCGTTTTTAATAGAATCTACTAAACAGCAAGTAAATATACTTCAGTTCACCAACTCGTTTAGGACTTTAGTCTAGGTAGTCGCTATCCGGCGCAATAGCCCTAAATGCTTTTGATATATTTCTGTATGAATAAATAAATCTATTATTCGTACAGTCCATAATTGGTACCATTACCCCCCCCAACCATGTGTTCGTGTCCGAATCCGATTTACACCCGACTCCTTACTACCTAACAGTTCTAAATACGTATTCAGGATAACTGAAGATTTTTATTGACATCTTGTCAATATGCTCCAGCTACCTATTAATACGTTTTAGGTGCGGATGTAGAAACGCTTTAATGTAGTAAATATCGCATACCTTATATTTGTTATTCTATCATTTCGAATGTGTTCTCCAGCATGTATTAGCGTTTCCTATTCCTTTATATATTTTTATTTACCTTGATAACTCGAAATAATTGCTGCAAAAAGGCGTATTTGCGTGCCAGGTAAACATTCACAGGTCCGTCGTCGGCAGTGGCCACGGGCGTACTAAATTGTACTCGCCACCGCGCATGCATGACGCGGACACCCGGTTTTTGAGACAAATGACCAAATGTATTGAATTATCAAACATATTGAAATTCTAAGAAGCTGGTAGATAGATCTACCAAAAAGCTACCTATCACAACAAATTTCATTGTAATATTCCAAATAACTTTTGAGATATTTCGAGTTTGGTGGTAAAAAAGCACTGTTTTGAAAGGCAAAATCTATCGAGGTTTTTGTAAGCAATCGTGATTTTACGAAGTACGAACATAGCCAATGAACTGAAGATATACATATCAAAAATTTGGATCTCTAGCAATAGTACAAGTATACTATTAATCGGTTTGGAAAGGCACTTTTTCGATGCGCAGCTGCATACAGCGCCTTAAACTGCTGACCTATTATACCTAAGATTCGATCTCCCTCGATTATTACAAACCCGATTATCTCGAGAGTAGGTCATATGTACATATACAGCCCAAGTTTCTGCTTGGCAGAACGTAGATATTGTGTCCAATATTATGTTATGTATTGTTGTATTGTTTATCTTATGACTTGGAATCTCAAGTCTCGGATGAGCAAATCATCATTTCACCCAAACAAATCATACATCCTACTAATATTATAAATGCGAAAGTTGGATGTTTAGATGTTTGTTACTCAATCACGCTCAACCGATTTGGATGAAATTTTGCACGAAGATAGTTTATAGCATGGATTACAATATAGGATAGTTTTTATCTCGGCCCCACAAAGACCAAGTCGCAAGCGGAAGCTAGTAATAGTACATTATGATACAAGTGTGCTAAGTTGGTCATTACACCCGAGTCGGTTTTTAAGCCTGAGCCGAAGGCGAAGGCTTAATGGAGACGAGAAGTGTAATGACCAATGCTCACGTGTTTCATACGACGTTTTTCAACACATTTGCGAGAAAAAAAAAAAAATTAAAATGTTAAAAGATATGTAATGAAAAGGCACTAGTGCGATAATGTAATGTAAAAGTCACGGCATGGGTAATATTCTGCAGTATTTTGCTAATATTTAAAAAGATATGTAATGAAAAGGCACTAGTGCGATAATGTAATGTAAAAGGCACGGCATGGGTAATATTCTGCATTATCAGTGTAAATACGCTGTAATAAGACCTACTTTACGAGCAGGTGTGTTGAAAATAATATTTCGATTTATAAATTTCTAACCAATTCAGAATACACATACATCATCCGATTTCGGAAATTCTTTCACCGGTATATGACCATGCACCTTAGGATGGAGATAGGCTATATTTTAGCTCCGCCTGCATTTTACGCGGAATCCTATAATTCTGAAACTGTGATACTGCATATCGCATTACCGTTCAAATCGACCTTAATAGTGTCTATCCACCAGCCGAGTCAAAGAGTTCTGAACTAGGCCAAGGATCTATGTAACTAATGGAATTGTGCATTTTGTGGAATCATATTCATGTCAAAGTTCATAACAGTTAAATACTTATGCATTTGAACATGAAGTTCCAAACGCAGGTGTTCGCACGAAAACTGAAACAGTGACTTTTTCTTCGCGAATAAAATAAGGTAACAACTAGGCCTAAATTCGTTGTGTTTTAGTTTATCTAAACTAATATAATAAAGATGTAAAGTCTGTGAAGGCGTAGCTTTGTAAATTTGAGTGTAGGAGTAATCTCCGGAAGGAGTCGTTTTCAAAAAATCTTTCACAAGTTAATACGCGAGCGAAGCCGCGCGGGTAGCTAGTCTTTTAAATTACTATGCCGTTTAGCCTAGTTTCTAAGTCCTCCGTAAAATCCTTGAGACGTGACCCGCTTGCACCGTAGTTAATTGCATTAGAAAACTTCATAAACAGCAATTTCAAGTGTAGCAACGCTGCTTACACATACACATGTATTAAGTTATTTAGTTTCGTTATGAAAACAGCCACACCGATTCGAACGGTTTAAATTATGCAGAGCTTACTCATACATAACCTGAGTAATGCCAACCCGCCGAAATGACATTCCATTTATACTAATATGAGAAAACTTATATTAAACACGCAGAGGTGTACCTTCTTCAAAACGAAGATGACAACAGGGCATGTACTCTGAAATCCGAAAAACGAACTTCTTATCGTGCCGTCTTCTTCGGTCTCTGGTTATACAACATATGTGTGAGAGGAACGGCACGATCGAAGAACTTCGGAGTCCCAGGCAACGCGCCCTCTAATACCCTTGATGTAAGATCCGTCTTCCGCACTCATGGATTTCGCAAAATGGAACCGTTTTTCCCTGGATACTTTGTTAATCGTAACTTTTTCGTTGAAAGATTGGTATCGGTTATGTCAATGGATACAGAATATGCACATCTAACGGAAACTGAAGAAATAGCCACTTAGAAAGTTGCTTCCACTGAACAAGTAGTAGATGAGAACTGAGTTGGGCAAATGTGTATATGCGTAATATGTGTCTGCAGTTTGTTTTATGTATTAGTCGCGAATAAATGTTTTCTTTCTTTCTATTGCGGCCTACTTGCAGAATAAAATTAATTTATTTAATTATTTCATTTAATTATTTCATTTATTTATTTCAACTTAAAACCTTAAACTTATACTTTAAATGGAGTCTGTTAACGACTTGTAGGTACATTACTGAAATATTAACGGTACCTACTGCAAAGCTAAACGTTGTCATGTGACTCATGAAAATCAGGCGACGAGCGAATGAATCATGAAAACAATTAACTGAGTGGTTTAAAAATACAGTGAACAATGACGGCAACGACAGTTATTAATAATCAGAGAACAATACTGGCCGTTCCTCAATAGAAACCAATGTTCAGCTAAATTCCCATATAAAAGTGGATACACGAAACAATGTTTAAAGCCTTAAGCAATTTCCACATGTTAAAATTGATAACGTAGTGTTGCTAATAAAAATATATATTATGGACCTTGAAAGTTTAGAAAAATATGCATTTCAATATTACTCTCCAAAAACTGGTTCGAATGGCATCGTAAATTAGGGCACTAGCTTATTCAGTCTTACATAATATATACGGTACAATACCTACTATATTTTGCGTCCAAGGGAAACTTGGTTGTAAATCAGCATCCTAAAGTAACAATGGATACGTTAATGAGCGAGTTATTTTACTTTAAATTAAAACAGTACTCATAATTGCGCTCATAAAAATCAACAAAAGCACACCAGCTGCTGCTAATACAATTTCCCACCACCTCAACACCGAAATGGACCCTAAGCTTAACAGAATAAAGATTTTATTACCTGGATAAGTGACACCTCATTATCATTATTCGAGACAATGATCTATGTAATCTTATACTTTATATTCTATCTGAAATGTAGGTAATGTATGTGAGAAAATAAACTCAGTTACTTAATTAGGTATATCGTTACGGCAACTTACGCAAGCGACGAAAAGAAAATGGAATCCATTTTTAACGCAAAATTTTCGAAACTCAATTGTAACTTTTGCTAGTCTTTTGCGTTGCTAAAGCTTTATCTATAAATAAAATGCCTTTTACGCATGGAAGGTTGAAAATAATGATTTCCCGCACGTCAGAAACGGGATCATTTGGGCCCTCGTTCGCCTCGTTATCACGTATTTTCCTTCAAACGGAGGCATAACTGCAGATGGTGTCAACGACCTTCGAGAATATTCCCGATTTTCCCAGAACTGAAAATATTGTTCAAACGCCCTCCCGTAATATACAAGTGTTTGGAGAGTCTGGTACTAAAACAAGATAAAGTATTATTGCTGAATTAACAAATGTGGAAATGGGTGAATATTCGAGTCTCTTGAAATAACAATGAATATTATGTACAGTGGTAAGCCCATTTCATGTCGGTCGAAGAAAACCATCACTTTTCTAAGGTAATTGCTATGTAGTGTAGCTGTCGTGACTATACAGGGTGTGCAGGAGTAGGTATACCGACAGATTTTAACCATGGAATAAAATATATGAACCCAAGTCAAATTCAGCAAGAAAGAAAAAAAATCTCAATAAAAATTATCCTTTTTAATAAAATGGTTAAGATTATTTATCAAAAAAGGAAAAAAAATAACTAAGCCGGATTTTGATTCTGATTTATATAAAAATTTTGGCTCCTTATGATCTCAGGAATCCATGGTTAAAATCTGTCGGTATACTTCTGCCCATACATACTGTATAATATATTTCCTAGTTAAATCATTTTGGAGCAAAGTGTTCTATTCTACACCTACTACATGCTCAACTGGAAATAATATAGAAAGGTATCACATCACGTATACAATTTATATGTTCAGTAGAGTTAATCAACTGAAGGTAAAGGTCTATCCTACAATATCTGGTTTCAAGTCGATGTAAGGAAATAAGAGATACCGGCGGTTACCTCAGCCAAAATAATTTCCGGTACATATCTCCTTTCCAATAAAGGCAGTGAAATATTGAAGATATATCTCATTTCCAGCAGAGATAGTGAAATTGGGGGAACAGTTCACTACAACTTAGCAGGAAAATATTTTTGTTTCTGCAATTAACTGTTCGAAGATATATTGTGGGTTAGAAAAAAAAGGCGTCGGGTACAGTTTGTGCGGTCGCCGAATTAATTGTATGTAGATAGAATACATTACAACTATTACAAGCGAGTATAAATATAACACAAATACTTCAATAATATCAGAACACTTTTGCCGTGAACATCTTGCCAATAAAATCATGTTCAAATGTTTGTGACAACGTTGATCGCTAGTTGTACTTGATGGTATGTAGCTATAGTGATAATACTTTGCAATTCCGTTGTACAACAGGGAATTACGAATGCAATGATAATGTATACAAATTGTACAGTTTGGCTATAGCCGTGTTTCTATACAAAATTTGCCTTTCTGTCAAATGTTCTAGTAATTTCATTTTTAGATACTCCTTGTAGGCAAAGGTCTGTTCCCCAAAGAAGAGCCATGTACACTTGTCAGTTTTCGTAATATGGCGGTTTGTTTTTTTTCACTTTTAAATTTTTTTATTGAATTCGGTCTTTGCGATTAATTTGATTTTTTGGTAAACTATACTACATAATAAAACCCATCACTACAAAAAATATTGCCTGAAACTTTAGTACAAATATATGTCAAAATAATGGAAACTATAATTTGATATTTTTTTTTGGTGTTCTGGTGTAGCGGCACCTACAGTTTTTATTTCATAAATTGCCCATCTATAGAACTATGAATAGATGAAATAAATGTGTTATTTTGCTATTTGGGGACATTTAATTTCGTTCATACAAGTAATTAAAACAATCCTTCGATTTATAAATTTCTAACCAATTCAGAATACACATACATCATCCGATTTCGGAAATTCTTTCACCGGTATATGACCATGCACCTTAGGATGGAGATAGGCTATATTTTAGCTCCGCCTGCATTTTACGCGGAATCCTATAATTCTGAAACTGTGATACTGCATATCGCATTACCGTTCAAATCGACCTTAATAGTGTCTATCCACCAGCCGAGTCAAAGAGTTCTGAACTAGGCCAAGGATCTATGTAACTAATGGAATTGTGCATTTTGTGGAATCATATTCATGTCAAAGTTCATAACAGTTAAATACTTATGCATTTGAACATGAAGTTCCAAACGCAGGTGTTCGCACGAAAACTGAAACAGTGACTTTTTCTTCGCGAATAAAATAAGGTAACAACTAGGCCTAAATTCGTTGTGTTTTAGTTTATCTAAACTAATATAATAAAGATGTAAAGTCTGTGAAGGCGTAGCTTTGTAAATTTGAGTGTAGGAGTAATCTCCGGAAGGAGTCGTTTTCAAAAAATCTTTCACAAGTTAATACGCGAGCGAAGCCGCGCGGGTAGCTAGTCTTTTAAATTACTATGCCGTTTAGCCTAGTTTCTAAGTCCTCCGTAAAATCCTTGAGACGTGACCCGCTTGCACCGTAGTTAATTGCATTAGAAAACTTCATAAACAGCAATTTCAAGTGTAGCAACGCTGCTTACACATACACATGTATTAAGTTATTTAGTTTCGTTATGAAAACAGCCACACCGATTCGAACGGTTTAAATTATGCAGAGCTTACTCATACATAACCTGAGTAATGCCAACCCGCCGAAATGACATTCCATTTATACTAATATGAGAAAACTTATATTAAACACGCAGAGGTGTACCTTCTTCAAAACGAAGATGACAACAGGGCATGTACTCTGAAATCCGAAAAACGAACTTCTTATCGTGCCGTCTTCTTCGGTCTCTGGTTATACAACATATGTGTGAGAGGAACGGCACGATCGAAGAACTTCGGAGTCCCAGGCAACGCGCCCTCTAATACCCTTGATGTAAGATCCGTCTTCCGCACTCATGGATTTCGCAAAATGGAACCGTTTTTCCCTGGATACTTTGTTAATCGTAACTTTTTCGTTGAAAGATTGGTATCGGTTATGTCAATGGATACAGAATATGCACATCTAACGGAAACTGAAGAAATAGCCACTTAGAAAGTTGCTTCCACTGAACAAGTAGTAGATGAGAACTGAGTTGGGCAAATGTGTATATGCGTAATATGTGTCTGCAGTTTGTTTTATGTATTAGTCGCGAATAAATGTTTTCTTTCTTTCTATTGCGGCCTACTTGCAGAATAAAATTAATTTATTTAATTATTTCATTTAATTATTTCATTTATTTATTTCAACTTAAAACCTTAAACTTATACTTTAAATGGAGTCTGTTAACGACTTGTAGGTACATTACTGAAATATTAACGGTACCTACTGCAAAGCTAAACGTTGTCATGTGACTCATGAAAATCAGGCGACGAGCGAATGAATCATGAAAACAATTAACTGAGTGGTTTAAAAATACAGTGAACAATGACGGCAACGACAGTTATTAATAATCAGAGAACAATACTGGCCGTTCCTCAATAGAAACCAATGTTCAGCTAAATTCCCATATAAAAGTGGATACACGAAACAATGTTTAAAGCCTTAAGCAATTTCCACATGTTAAAATTGATAACGTAGTGTTGCTAATAAAAATATATATTATGGACCTTGAAAGTTTAGAAAAATATGCATTTCAATATTACTCTCCAAAAACTGGTTCGAATGGCATCGTAAATTAGGGCACTAGCTTATTCAGTCTTACATAATATATACGGTACAATACCTACTATATTTTGCGTCCAAGGGAAACTTGGTTGTAAATCAGCATCCTAAAGTAACAATGGATACGTTAATGAGCGAGTTATTTTACTTTAAATTAAAACAGTACTCATAATTGCGCTCATAAAAATCAACAAAAGCACACCAGCTGCTGCTAATACAATTTCCCACCACCTCAACACCGAAATGGACCCTAAGCTTAACAGAATAAAGATTTTATTACCTGGATAAGTGACACCTCATTATCATTATTCGAGACAATGATCTATGTAATCTTATACTTTATATTCTATCTGAAATGTAGGTAATGTATGTGAGAAAATAAACTCAGTTACTTAATTAGGTATATCGTTACGGCAACTTACGCAAGCGACGAAAAGAAAATGGAATCCATTTTTAACGCAAAATTTTCGAAACTCAATTGTAACTTTTGCTAGTCTTTTGCGTTGCTAAAGCTTTATCTATAAATAAAATGCCTTTTACGCATGGAAGGTTGAAAATAATGATTTCCCGCACGTCAGAAACGGGATCATTTGGGCCCTCGTTCGCCTCGTTATCACGTATTTTCCTTCAAACGGAGGCATAACTGCAGATGGTGTCAACGACCTTCGAGAATATTCCCGATTTTCCCAGAACTGAAAATATTGTTCAAACGCCCTCCCGTAATATACAAGTGTTTGGAGAGTCTGGTACTAAAACAAGATAAAGTATTATTGCTGAATTAACAAATGTGGAAATGGGTGAATATTCGAGTCTCTTGAAATAACAATGAATATTATGTACAGTGGTAAGCCCATTTCATGTCGGTCGAAGAAAACCATCACTTTTCTAAGGTAATTGCTATGTAGTGTAGCTGTCGTGACTATACAGGGTGTGCAGGAGTAGGTATACCGACAGATTTTAACCATGGAATAAAATATATGAACCCAAGTCAAATTCAGCAAGAAAGAAAAAAAATCTCAATAAAAATTATCCTTTTTAATAAAATGGTTAAGATTATTTATCAAAAAAGGAAAAAAAATAACTAAGCCGGATTTTGATTCTGATTTATATAAAAATTTTGGCTCCTTATGATCTCAGGAATCCATGGTTAAAATCTGTCGGTATACTTCTGCCCATACATACTGTATAATATATTTCCTAGTTAAATCATTTTGGAGCAAAGTGTTCTATTCTACACCTACTACATGCTCAACTGGAAATAATATAGAAAGGTATCACATCACGTATACAATTTATATGTTCAGTAGAGTTAATCAACTGAAGGTAAAGGTCTATCCTACAATATCTGGTTTCAAGTCGATGTAAGGAAATAAGAGATACCGGCGGTTACCTCAGCCAAAATAATTTCCGGTACATATCTCCTTTCCAATAAAGGCAGTGAAATATTGAAGATATATCTCATTTCCAGCAGAGATAGTGAAATTGGGGGAACAGTTCACTACAACTTAGCAGGAAAATATTTTTGTTTCTGCAATTAACTGTTCGAAGATATATTGTGGGTTAGAAAAAAAAGGCGTCGGGTACAGTTTGTGCGGTCGCCGAATTAATTGTATGTAGATAGAATACATTACAACTATTACAAGCGAGTATAAATATAACACAAATACTTCAATAATATCAGAACACTTTTGCCGTGAACATCTTGCCAATAAAATCATGTTCAAATGTTTGTGACAACGTTGATCGCTAGTTGTACTTGATGGTATGTAGCTATAGTGATAATACTTTGCAATTCCGTTGTACAACAGGGAATTACGAATGCAATGATAATGTATACAAATTGTACAGTTTGGCTATAGCCGTGTTTCTATACAAAATTTGCCTTTCTGTCAAATGTTCTAGTAATTTCATTTTTAGATACTCCTTGTAGGCAAAGGTCTGTTCCCCAAAGAAGAGCCATGTACACTTGTCAGTTTTCGTAATATGGCGGTTTGTTTTTTTTCACTTTTAAATTTTTTTATTGAATTCGGTCTTTGCGATTAATTTGATTTTTTGGTAAACTATACTACATAATAAAACCCATCACTACAAAAAATATTGCCTGAAACTTTAGTACAAATATATGTCAAAATAATGGAAACTATAATTTGATATTTTTTTTTGGTGTTCTGGTGTAGCGGCACCTACAGTTTTTATTTCATAAATTGCCCATCTATAGAACTATGAATAGATGAAATAAATGTGTTATTTTGCTATTTGGGGACATTTAATTTCGTTCATACAAGTAATTAAAACAATCCTGTAAAAACATTGAAACAAGGAAGGAATAATTTTATTTGTAGTTAGCCTTTGTAAGTTTTCATTTATTTATTTATTCGTATGGCACTTTAGAAACTTATATTAAATAAGACCATGTGAACTGTCGTGTTGTTTATGAAGTCCAGTTAGACCATTTCACAATTACGTTTAGGCCAGGTATAAATATTTGGGTCTTGGAGCGCAGCGTGGTGTCCCGGATGCGATCCATTAGCTTTACACCTAATATGCTGCGCTCAATAGCTCGCTGGCATACCCCGAGTTTGGGCTTCTGCCCTTCGTCTGTGCACCGTAGGTGAGAACTGGAAGTATGCACTTGTTCTTGAGCCTACGTTTAGGTGACAGAGGTAGGTCGCCCTTCATCGGGTGTTTCATGGACCAATAGCTCCTCCAGGCGTTGTTTTTAACGCCTTGAGGAATGTCAAAGTTAGTAAGGGATAATTAATGATCGAACGTTCGAAAAGTTAAGCGTTTACCCCTCTGAAATACGTCTGGTTCTGACGCTACGGGCCTCTAACAAACAATGCCATTGCAGTATCGATCGCTTGCTTCCATAGCAACGCAGTTCGTCCTTGCTGAGGAATCCAGGATTAATCTCGAGGACAGCCATTAAGCATTTAAGCGAGGACAGGAAATGTATGTATGCGTTGTTAGAGTAGAGTATTTATTTTCCGACCGGGCATTAACAGAATTTGATTTACGTAGTTGTGAATGAATAATTAAATAAGTATCTTACATTAATCGAACTGGACCCACACCACAGTAAGCTCAATAAGACTTGTTGTGGGTACCTACTAGACGACGATATGTTTAAAACATATAAATACTTAAATAGAGAGAGAATTATACAAATCCAGAATGAATATAATCTTTCAACTGAATACTTCATAACAATATACAATATCGTTACTACCCAAAAGTAATATTCAGCATATTAAATGTGAGTTATTTCATGATTATATTACCTATGACAAACAATTATTTAATAAAAACGGCATTCATTAATCTGGTATACGAACATGACTTCATATTTCAATCTTCATTTTTTATTTAACAGGAATGCGAGTTACGGGACTTTATGAGAAATTTGCTTTTGCCCGCGACCCGTCCGCGTGGAGCTCGTTTATTTATATCGTAGCTCCATACAAACTGTCACCACCCATTTCACCCCCTTAGGGGATGATTTCCGATATAAAACGTTCCTATGTCCTTCCGCAGGACTCAAAACTATCTCTAAGTATACCAAATTTCATCTAAATCGGTTCAGCGATTGACGCGTGAAGGGGTAACAGACAGACATACAGACACACTTTCGCATTTATAATATTAGTATGAATAACAGGAATTGTGAGTAATATTTGTCTGGAGCGTAAGCAAATTCGTGACCTGTGTTGCCGGTGTACACGTGTTTGTGTAAACGGCAGGAAATGACAGTTGACGGAGGGCTTACGATGTACCGGGAAGTGTTTTGACTCACTTAGTATTTGTAGTGACAGTAAGAAGTGGTATAATAATGATTTCAGTTCAGTTGTTAAGTATTCTTGAATGCAACAGTCAAGGGCTTTTACATATGAGACGACTGGCGTTTTTTTCGCCATTTATTTACAAAAGGGTTTGCACCTGTGAGAAAGTATAACTTGGCCCATAGATGTAGAAGAGCTATGCGTCACCGGAGGTTAAGGTTTTGGCATCTAGGCTCTCTGTAGCGAAGTAGTCACCGCCTTGTGAACTCGCACAGGGCTCGATCAGTGATCTACGTCTTGCAATCCACTTTGATATTTAATGTGTTAGCGCGTTCGGTTCCATGTGCGCCGAAATATGGTGTCAGACCAAGCGCGCGAAACACGTTACTTAATATCAATTTGGAACGCGAAATTTAAGTTTCTGATTGACCCACAGCTCCTTGCCAATTCAATTTGAGGACGTCTTAGCGTTCAAGATCCGTGTACGATGGCAGGCTTACGAGATAAAGAAGCTTAGGCGCTTTTAATATTCCGACGACTGGTCCGAAAACGTACCCGTTTACGTTGCTGCCGTGTCATGACAAAACACTGTAACTCAAGTTACAGTGTTTTGTGCTAACATCAATAATTGAGCTTTTTGGGTCAATAACTATATATGCCTGCTAACAGACCACTCATTTTGTACTTAAATCAATGAAATACCTCAAAACATTTTACACTGTAACTTCTAAAACTAGGGTCTTGTTTTGACTAGTCACTGTATCTCTAAATACAGTGTTTTGCCAAAACAGCACTGACGTTTTTTGTCGACCGTTATCTTAAGATACAGTGTTTTGTCGTAACTGTTACCACAAAACACTGTATCTTAAGGTAACCGTGGTTACAATCGCGCAACACCAGCCTTGAAGTGAGTGTTTTGGCTGTGAAGTGTTTGTAAACATTACTAATGCCCGGTTTAATATACTCTAAAAAGGGTTCGTTTTGACTATCGATTAACAGTTCACAACTAAGCGTCAATCAAAACTGTTTCTATACTATATTACGCGTTATAGCTCAACATGGTTTTCGGCAGGGACGTTCAGTGGAGACTAACCTTCTAACCCTGGTTGACTCGATCTCTGAACACCTTGATAAAGGGATTCAAGTTGACGTGTTGTACTTCGACTTTAAAAAAGCCTTTGATCGCGTAGATAATGAGTCTTACTGAGTAAACTGAGTCACATCGGCTTTTCGCCTAAATTACTCAGATTCTTTGCCAGCTATCTACGTGGCAGGCAACAGTTTGTACAACACGGATGCTTTATTTCGGAACCATACCACACGCGTTCTGGAGTCAGCCAGGGTTCAATTTTAGGTCCACTTCTTTTTGGCGTCATGATTAATGACCTAGCTTTAGTTCCAAAGAGCGCTGCATGCCTACTCTACGCCGACGACTTAAAGTTGGTGTATGGTGTGCAGCAGCGCTCAGATTGTCAATCTCTTCAAGAGGACATTAATCGGTTACTTGAATGGAGTATTAAAAATAAGCTTCTCTTCAATATTGAAAAGTGCTCCGTGATGTCTTATGGTCGGACCCGTAATCCGCTGCACTTCGAATATCGGCTTGGCACACAAGTCATGACCCGTGTCCATACCGTGAAGGACTTAGGCGTCATCTTGGATCCACACCTCAACTTTCATGAGCACATGAAAGCTTTAGCAGTTAACGGTTTTAGGAGGTTGGGGTTCGTTATCCGGAACGCACGTGACTTCGACAGCCCATGTGCCATAAAACTTGTTTATACTGCCCTACCAGGGTAGTAAATTAGAAGCTGCATCGATTGTCTGGAACCCTTATGAGTCCTCTTACGCCTTGCTGCTTGAAAAAATCCAAATAACATTTTTGAGATTTTTTTATAAAAAAATGTACGGGTACTATCCTTTTTTATACCCTACAAAGTTCCTGCTAGGGGTATTGGGTTTAAATTCTCTGGAAGCGAGGCGTAACTATGCACTACTCAAGGTTGGTTGCAAAATTTTACGAAGCGATTCAGACTGCCCTGAACTGGTGGAGCGGATAGTGAGGCTGCACACTCCGTTACAATCTTGGATGCATCTACGTCCGCGAAACCGTCCACTGCTTGCTCCTCCGGAGGCGCGAACTGTGGCTCATAGTAAGTCGCCGCTTATTCGAGCTCTTCACTGCCTCAATGTACTTCTCGCATCTGCTTCTGACTGGGATGTTTTCGCTTGTAGCTGGGTAAAAGTCTGTCGTGAATGCTTGAGGTTTAGCGAGACGATGGATGACCGCCAGTCTTCGATAGTATATTAAGTATGCTGGAAATTTTAATTCTAAGATTCACAGTGCATTAGTTCTGTAACTGTAATACTGTGTAATAATTGTTTGGATAAATAAATAAATAAACCATTCCCCTAAACAGAGCATTCGAAATATATGATTTTCATGAAAAAATAAAACAGTCTAGAAAAAATAATGAAACGCTAGTTCTGACACACAAAAATGTTTATTTATTCCAGAATGAGAGTAAAGTTAAATATCCTGATGGTTTTAATATACATAGGTTTGAAATTGAACAAAGGAAAAGGCTGTCTGTCTTTATTTGTAAAAACGAACTATGATGATACGAGTTACAAGGAAATATCTTTTTTTGAAAAAGACTGGAAATTGCTTTGAAAAAGTTAATGGATGATAAAAAGTTAGATAAAATTAAAAAACAAGAAAACCGGAGAGGATTTTGCAAAGAAAATAAGACAGAACTTCTGAAATTATGTCAGTTTATGCCACAATCAAGAAGACAATTTTTTGAAGAATTCGTTGTATCTGATGTTGATGATTTGGCAACGGAACGAGATATTGATTTTTAATTACTACGGATGATAATACTTTAATGATAATGAGAATATAAAAGATTACCTAACCTTGCCCTCTTTATTTTCATTTATATTTATGTAGTCCTTTGTTCCCTTTCAAATACTGAGAACAGATTGACCAAACAGGAATAAGTACATAATCTAAAGTTAAACGTCAAAATAGTACCTATCTAATCTTGGCATAAACATTATTCTTTTTTCGGTCAAATCTGGTCTAAGAAGAATTGATGGTGTTAATATTAATCAATAGCTAAAATTTAAAGTAGAGTTTTCATACTTACGAGTATACGACAATACACTGTAACGTGATAATTACATTGTTTTGTCGTAAATCTATGTACAAAAGCGGTAATTTGTTGTGACAAAACACTGTAACATGATAGTTACAGTGTTTTGTCACGACGATTATCATTAGTATTACCAACTTATGTCGTGACAAAACACGTTTTGGTCTTTAAATGAATGAAATAATAAAAAAAATGATATTTTATGATTTGTATACTTTATGAGCAACATTATCAATACTTTGCCCAAATTTCATCAAAATCGGATAAATATTCACAGTTTTATGGCCACTTAACGAGAAAAAACGTTTATTGCGATTTCTGAAGAATGCACTTTTTTAAGTTACAGTGTTTTGTCATGACACGGCAGCGTACGTTTCTCAGTACCCAATTTACGTTTACGATTAACCTGCATCATTCTAAGACGCTTGAATTTTCTTCAAGGCTAAAAACCTTGCGAGGAATGTTCAATCACATTGTCTGTATCACCTATGACATGTAAACATCCTGCGCATAACAAAATAATATAATTATTTGTATGTTTAAGTTTTATAAACATACTGCGAAGAATATATTGAAACAAATGCAATAAAACAAATCAGAATCACGCGCTCGTCTTAACCGGACACGTGTTTAGGTGAGACCACAGCCCGTGTTTAGTTCCCCAGTGCCGACATTCTAGGAGCACCCGGCGGGCACGTGCCCACTTAACTAATTAGACGTTCTTGCTTTTAGCTTCCGCGTAGGGAGGGTAACGAAAACTATGTAAGGTGAAAGATAAATATGCTGTGTTGACTTTGAACTTTATTTTGTACTAGCTTCTGCCCGCGACTCCGTCCGCGTGGAACTCGTTTGTATCGTAGCTCCATACAAACTTTGCACCCCTATTTAACCCGCTTAGAGGTGGGTTTTTCCATAAACCTAAAATTACTTTTCTTGTATTGTAATAAGGAGTCCATACCATACACAAAGTTTCAAGTCTCTCACTTAAAATATTACACCATCCCCATTCACCATACAAACAATCTACCCCCTTTTTACCCCCTTGAGGGTGGAATTTTCAAAAATCCTTTCTTAGTGGGTACAGTCAGCATCAAAAGTAGCTACGCAATCGAGGACGTCAAAAGCTCTTATTCCCTTTTAATAAAGACTTTTGACGTCTTCGTTTGCGTAGCTACTTTTGATGCTGACTGTACTTACGTTATATAAACTACCTATTGTAAAAAAATCTAAGAACTAATAATATTAATAAATAGGTATGTAACACGCATGCCCAGCATACTTATGAAGTTATTTGTCACAAGAGGATTGTGAACCTGTAAATTTTTATACAAAAAGCGAAAACAATTTTCACCCCGTAAACATTGTTCGATTTTTGGATATGTTGTAGATATAATGAAAAACTAGGTCTGTACGTTTTGATTTTTAGGAAATATTGCATGCGTGAAAAGTTAATACCATCTACAAATCTATATTTTTGACTTAAAAACTTTGTCTATTTTTTTTAATTTATTAATCTAAACTGATTTACAAAATAAAAGGAAGACGTACAGACATAGATTAAAGTGTACTAAATCCAATAATACCAAAATTGTTTCATTTTATAAAGGTTTAGGGGGAAAAAAAGTTATCACCCGAAACAATATTTCAACAAGGAAATGTAGGCAATTAATTGCCGCCAGGACTTGCAACTCTCTCTATCGCACGATACGGGTCGGGAGGCAGAGCGGTGTGAAACTGATAGCATTTTTTTAAATACCTACTCGCGCCGCGTATCAGCACTACACAATCCTCTTAAATTATATGTTATATGAGTTCTGTATGAAAAGACTCCAAGAACATGTCAAGATGATCATAATACTTACATTTTCTATTTATGAAAAAGTGTTGATCAACGCTTTTCACGGCGAATGACAAAATTGCTAAAATTCAGGTTCATCATCATATCAGCCGAAAGACGTCCACTGCTGGACATAGGCCTCCCCCAAAGAGTGCCACTATGACCGGTCCTGCGCCACCCGCATCCAGCGGACTCCCGCGACCTTTACCAGGTCATCAGTCCACCTTGTGGGGGGCCTATCCACGCCGCGCCTTCCGGTACGTGGTCGCCACTCGAGAACCTTTCCACCCCAACGGCCATCGGTTCTACGTACAATGTGCCCCGCCCACTGCCACTTAAGTTCAGGTTGTTTTGTTGTAACGGTACCAAATCAATGAAAAAAAGTAAGCACACAGTAAATAAAATTAAGAAAATAATAAAACTAAAAGAACTAAAAAGAAACTTACAGGTAGAAACCATGGAGACAAGTTAAAAGTAAACTTCGTAGCAACAAAGAAGAATCGTCATCAGCTCCTGTAAAAGAAAGAAAGTAAAAGGCGTAAATAAAAGAAAAAAATAAAGAAAACTAAACTACTAAAAAACCAAAGAAACCAAAAGAATAAAATTTGCTATAAAAGATAAAACGATTGTAAGGCACCGTTTCCAGGTGAATACAAAAAACCGGCCAAGTGCGAGTCGGACTCGCGCATGAAGGGTTCCGTACCATTATCAATAAAAATATTTATTTTATTCTGTTTTTAGTATTTGTTGTTATAGTGGCAACAGAAATATATCATCTGTGAAAATTTCAACTGGAACTATCACGGTATCAGTGAGATACAGCCTGGTGACACACAGACGGACAGCGGAGTCTTAAGTAATATGGTTCCCGTTTTACTCTTTGAGTACGGAACCCTAAAAAAGAAACAAGTATCGTATCAATGTGTAGCGGTTTACTTGGTAATCAACAGATCAACTGATCATGAATTTAGTTTTTTTACGTTTCAAACACAGAATAAATGCACATCCAGAATCTATATATAAATCCTTTTATCTCGCACGCCTGCAGGCGATCATGCGTCCGGGACTGCGGATGCGGTGGTAAAAAGAAATAAAAAGAAAATGTCCGCGGGCTTGACACCACATGTGGTGGCATGCATGAGCGCTTTATGCAATAATCCCGGCTGGCGGGTGCGAGAATAAAGGGAATAACGTGGAGCATGGTGCAGAAAATGCTTCTATACACTGCTGTTACACCTCAATGTGTTACATAAAACTGTACTATACTTACTTAAAGACATATTATATTTAAATAAAATTGATATGTAGGCAATTAATGAATATGGTAACAGTAGGTGATCATGCATGATTTTGGTCCATGCCGAAAATAATGTCATTAGCTAAATACGCTAGACGTCTCTGAAATACTGTTTCATTACAAATAACATTGTCATCTTCATATTATCATAAATGAAGGGTCCACACTCCACGGAAAAACATGTCCAGTCACAATTTTTTTTTAAATGAGATTTTAATGTCACGTAATAGTTCATAACGAGTATCTCATTTTGAAGAAAAAAAAGTGACTAGAAATGATTTTTCCGTGGATTCTTCAAATAACATTATAAAAAGAAAACAAAAGTAAGCGAAGAGAACACGATTGCAGCTGTCAAAGAGCACTTATCCAACCAACCTTTCAACTATTCGCAAAACATTTTAATTATACTAGGCCGTAGCCCGTTTCCAGTGTATCTTATCATCTTATCTTAAGCCCGAAATTCGTAAAGAAATTGCATATTTGGATGCGGTAAGTACTTATACTAGATCGAATGTGACGAGTTTCGGCTAAGCGTTGTAAATGCTGTTTCTCACTTACCAACCAACTAAATATACGGTCGACATTAAACATATGTATATGTAGCGCGTATGTACGTGTAGCGCGTTCATATAGAGCATACCTTTGAAGTCGACTGCATAAATATTAAGAAATTTAACACCTTGTTTGTATAAAACTTGAACGCTATTCATTTTCAACAAGTTAACGACGCGAAAATTAAAACAAGGGTCGTGTTTAACGCGTAATTTAAACGAGGCAGCCCATGGCACTATCGATGATCTAATGACAGGATAATATTCTTCATTTTAAACTAAACTAAGTCATAATAAAGTAGACATTAAGTAGGTATTTAACTAACCACACAAGTTCATTTGAATTACAACACACTCGTCATGTCATACGATTGAATTTCGCCTCGCAGAAAACAATGATTTTTCTGCATTTTTTCCTCAATATTATATCTATGTTAGGTCTTTTTTTTTCTCTTTATTTTTTAGGAACATTTAATCACTTAAGATTACGTCAGTTCCATTGTACCTACCTTAATCTAAATTACTAAAGCTATGTATGTACCTACGTAACAATGATCTTTCTGCATTTTTTCCTCAATATAAGATCTATGTTAGGTCTTATATATTATTGTGATACTGATTTCCAGTGACTCGGGTTCAATCAGTACCTACAGTAGTTCGTAAGAGTGACGCCTAAAACTGAGTTATGAACCGTTTTCTTTTGCCGCAACGCACAAATCAACATTTTTTTCTATTTATTTCATTTCTTGTGTCAAGTGTCTGTTCTGATTATGTTTTATATGATTTTGTGTAGGTACGAGGGCGACACTGAAAGTCTTTAGAACTGGCCACTTGTAATAAATATAATAAAAAAATAAGTTCAAAATTTGAAAATGGAACTCTTTCTTAATATTTTTGTGTACGAATTCCACTCGATTGTCATTTGTTTTACGATTTGGCGGCAAATTGAAAATTGTGTGTACTACGTGAGCATGAATTTAACGCGAGAAAATTTTCGAGCAATGATTTTTTACGACTTTCGATGTAATTTAAGTCAACAAGAAAGTTATGATAGACTTCGATTGGCCTTTCACGATGAAGCCCCATCTCGTGCTACTATTTACAACTGGTTTAATGAATTTAAACGTGGCCGCACTGATCTCACTGATGATCTGCGTGAGGGCCGGCCTTCTACGGCGACTACTGAAGATAACATCAGTGTTGTGCGGCGTATGATAGAGACTGACAAAAGAGTAACCTATCAGCAGATTCGTACAAGCTTAGCCATTGGTATGAGTCAAGTCCACAAAATCCTCCATGAACATTTAGCGGTGAGGAAGCTTTGTGCCCGGTGGATACCTCATAATTTGACAGAAGCCCAAAAAGTCCGTCGTGTTGATTGGTGCCGTGAAATGGGTCAAAGATTCAACGGAGGTGACTCAAATGCTGTGTTCGACGTAGTTACGGGTGACGAAAGCTGGATTTACTGTTATGATCCTGAAACTAAAAGACAGTCTGCTGAGTGGGTGTTTCCTTCCGAGGAGTTGCCTACTAAAGTGAAGAGAGGTCGAAGTGTGGGAAAAAAGATGGTGGCCTCGTTCTTCGGAAGGACTGGTCATTACGCAACAATTATTTTAGAGGATCAAAAAACAGTTACTGCGAAGTGGTACACTAACAATTGTTTACCACTTGTCTTGGAAAAAGTTCGAGAAAAACGGCCTCGCAGTAGGATCCTGCTTCACCACGACAACGCCTCATCGCACACCGCCAAGCAAACGATCGACTATTTGGCGACGGCAAACGTGGAATTACTGGGTCACCCACCTTATAGCCCCGACCTTGCACCTTGTGATTTTTATTTATTCCCAAAAATTAAAGAAAAACTTCGAGGAAAACGTTTTATGGACGCCGACGAAGCAGTGGCTGCGTTTCAAAAGGCCGTCGAAGAGACCCCTAAGGACGAGTGGGCAAAGTGCTTTTCTCAGTGGTTCTATCGAATGCAGCGATGTATTGATGTGAAGGGAGGCTATTTTGAAAAGATATAATAAAAGTAATAAGTTGCTTGATTGCTCAGTTTTTGATTTTCTAAGAACTTTCAGTTTGACCCTCGTATGTGGGTTTGCAGCAAACAAATTAATGCTTTATCAATGTTCCTATAGTACCAATCTAAGCAGACATAATGCTTTATCAATCTACTTGTCTTAACAAACAGTCCAAGTCACAGGAGTGGTGCAGTTTAGGGCTCCTCCAGAAATCATGTGATCATATTTGGCCTACTTTGGACCCCCTCGCCCTTGTGATATTTGGTGATTATAACGCCATATATTTGGGACTAAGTATGAATTACGTTCGTTAGTTAAAAAAACAGCAATAAATTCATAAAAATTGTTTTAATTTAAGCCATGTCACGCTACGTCATGTCCATCGGTCCACGGGTTTTGACAATTTTTTTTGATGGAGATGATGGGACAGACGTCCGGTTTTGATATGAGAAAATTATTGAGTCATTACGTTATTTTTTACCTTTTGGACCCCCCCCCCCCCCCCCCCCATCGTGATCAGTTTTGATATTTTTCTGACCCCCAGACTTTAGGAGCAGATAGAAGCATATTTTAGATGGCAGTATCTTAGAGGGTACTGGCTAGTAATTTATGTTAATGTGAGATTTCGCAGTTTACCAAGAATTACAAAGACACCCACATCGAAGCAAACATATATGTATGTAACTTGATGCTTAGCCATAGAAACAGTTTGTTCATTTCAAGTCTTGTTATTGCGGTTTAGGTAACCGTTATTATAGGCCGGTTATTAATAGCATCACGATATGGTGCTGTGCTTATTTTAATTGTTTGTAATTTCCTGTTTCAATAATAATAATACGTAAATAAATAATGTATAACAAGCTAAACGGAGCATAACAGGTAAAACTAGAATACAGTTAAAATTTTATGTTTCATAACTTCTAAGTACCTATCGGTAGGTATATGTTCCACCTTCCACCCATGAATGTATTCTTCATTTTGTTCAATTCGTACAAATTTTTTTACCACAAACTGTTGAAAACATCCAGTTTTTACAATTTCAAGTCGTCTCAAAAAACCAGCCGCAAATTGAGGTTCCATGAGATTGTGGGTGTTGTAACAATAAATGAATAATTTAAACTTATTGGCAACACCAATGCAAGATTGAATCATAGCAATTTCATTTGATTTCCATATTTTATTCGGTTAAAACCGTCTATTTTTGTAGTCAGATAGCAAGCAACAGAAGTGGTCTCGCAGAATGAGCTACTCGAAAAGAAGCCTTATTTTTTTACGTCATGCCTGGCCATAAAGCAGCAAAGCGTGCGGGAAATCCTACTACCTGGCCAGGGAGAGAATTGGCGTGGCGTAAATTTTATTTGTTTTACCGCCCTAGGTAAGTGTTGTACTATTTCTGTTCATGCTGCAACTTTTTTGCTCCGTTCGTGCGATTACTCCAGCAGGTCGATCACGTAACACATTGTACGCGCGTCAGGTAAACGTCACTTTTTATATGGAAAAATGACAGTTAAATTGTCCTAACGCGCGTACGTGGTTACCCCTCCTTGGTCGATTGCGTAACGCATTGTACGTACGTCAGGTAGATCTAAAAGTCACTTTATGTATGGAAAAGTGACAGTTGACTTGTCCTAACTTACGTTTGAAAGGTTACATAATCCACCCCTCTGCTGGTCGATTGTGTAACGTTTCGCACGTAGATACCTTAGGTAGATCTAAATTTCTGTCAAATTGAATTTAGAATTTAAGTTTTGAATGTAATATATTTTAATGTATCTAAACCAATAAATACTACCTAACACATAACTGTAACTGTAATGTTTTACTAACAAAATGGATCATGTTATCTGAATAAATAAATTTGAATTTGATATATTTTTTTAATTACACTAACTTGTAGAGAGAGAGAGCGAATATAAACCTACTTGAATTCACGTATAATAATGACAGCTGACAACTAAAGGCGTCCGTCGCGCTTTGTAGGCACAATACTCCTTGACAACTTTAGCCGCTCTAGTCCAGGCAATGAATTATAAATTTAGAATTTGTCATTTTTTCCATACAAGTTGTCAAACTTGTATGGAAAAAATGACAAATTTGGAAATAATTTATAATAGCAGATTTTTTCTTTGTAATGGATATGTCACCGTTAGATTGTGAAAACCGTCAGTTTATAATCTAACCCGTTATATTGTAAACTGACGGAATATTGTGAACTGCTAAAATAATTCATAATTTTACGCATTCATTTTCGTTAGTTTATAAACTTACAATGTCATATCGTCAAATTGTAAACTGAATCAAATTTGCCTGATTTGGAACGCAACCTGTGCGCTGTTTGGTTGAGCAAATTATTCCACTTGCATCAGTTTCCACTTACGTCAGAACATGATTGTTTTTTTTTTGTTATTCAGACATTTTCTTCCATTTATTTCGGCACCCAGCAGTGTCGACGGAGCCCCGCTGCGCGGGGCTCCTATTTCTGGGCGCTTTGCCCTTCGGGCAACTGAAGATACCTAACTAACCTAACCTACCTAGTCTTTGTGTACGTTCCGTAGCAAGCCGATTTGATCTCAGTTCACAATTTGACGATTCGACATTGAAAGTTTATAAACTAACGAAAAATATTGCGTTAAATTGTGAACGGTTTTGGCAGTTCACAATATTCCGTCAGTTTACAATATAACGGGTAAGATTATAAACTGACGGTGTTCACAATCTAACGGTGACAGATATATTATCAATTAAATAGTTACCTAGCGACAAAATCCAACAAAATTTCAGACATCAAAAAAATGATAACATAACTAATTTTTGAAAAGTCATAAAAAAATATGAATAAATGGTTTTATCTTTATTTTGGTTCATTTACATTTGCTCTATAATATTCAAGATAAATAATAAATAAAAACAATTCATGCTTTATTTAAATCTATTTAAATACTTCCGGGTGGAAAGTTTGTTGGATTCTTGAATAAAGCATCTTAAAATAATGTTTCAAAATGATATAAAGAAAAAAAACGCTATTATAAATTAATGTTTTTCAAAACCGTATTTTGCCTGGAGTACCTACTCTACTCACTCGGCTTGCAGACGCATTTCCGCTAGTGAGTGACTCAAGTGGTATGGGGTGATTATGAATGTTTGACAATGCTTATTCATATCTTAGACAAGGCATCTTACAGGAGTAAAATGTTATGTATCCTACTAATATTACTGTTATGTTATATTAATGGAAGTTTGATACGCAATCACTAACGCATAAACGGATTGAGGTGAAGGGGAATAGGAATGCTATCTTTTTTTGAAAAAAATTCACAAAAATATCTAATTATTTTAATTTTCGGTACCATGCCGCAGGGACCATTTTTAGATATATTTTAGTTTTATTTAGATGTATTTTAGTTTTAGTTAAGTTTAATTATAGTGGTGTATTTTTAATATTTATTGATATTTGCTTCTATGAGATTTTAGATGTTAGAGATTAGACGTATTGTTTGAGTTGGCTGAGGAAAAAATGGAATATATTAGTCAAGAATATTAGTCATATCAAAAACCCGAAAAAAATATTTAGTTTTTTGTCCAGCGAGCCCTTGAAAAATCTCATAATTCAGGGCATTCAGGCTCTTAAGTCCGTCAGTGAGTCAGTTGGCGCTGATTACGAATATGTTTGACAACACTCATGCGTTGTTTATCCGAGAGTTAGCCAACGCATTGTCGCCTCGCCAATGTGGATACATCACGAGTGCTGCAAGTGCATCGTTTCCGTTGATAAGCCGGTTTTTGAATAATCGCTCCATAATGCGTGATAGCACCTATTTGTATATCATTGCAGTATACGGGGTAAAAAGTTTACTATACAAGTACATTAGGTACCTACGCGAAAAATATTATACCTAGGTGATCTTTGCGCAGATTTTAAATTATGTCAATGAGGAAACAAATGATGAATGACAGTTTCATATAAATTACCATATGAATTGTATGTGTTTTTGTTTGTTCTAGTATTAACTTAAACTTGGTATGTTCTCAAGTAATGGTCCACAAGCTGAACAAAATTTAAATAGGCGAAAAACTTGTAACAATACCAATAAACTTACAGTACTTTGTTTAGAACATATTTATGCACACAATTATAATAGTACTCTGTAAACTGAAGAGCAAGTGTTTATATTTAAATAACTTTCTGAAAATATTCCTTAAACTGAATTGACAAAAAAATCTATACATATAGGAAATTATCGAGCCTGCTCACAGAATTTCACGAGAAATGCGACGTGTAGAGGTGAACAGCCGGACATACGAAATAGTATTGGCCCAAACTGAAACGGAGAACTTCCTTCGCTTCGCTCGCTCGTTCAATTAGAATTACCTAATTATCATTCAATAATATATTTGGAATTTCCTGCGTGATAACCAGACATGGTTAATTTTGTAGCATTTTTGGTGCAGCGTAGTGTTGTTAACGTTAATTAGCGTTAATAATGTCTATATTTATTTACCCTAATTCATAATTTTGGTTGATATTGTCCATGCCTATTCCAATAACAGCACTACGCACGCTGCACTAAAAATGCTACAAAATTAACGATGTCTGGTGCTGGAATTTACTAGCGTAGGTAACCTATAAAAACCGGCCAAGTGCGAGTCGGACTCGCGCACGAAGGGTTCCGTACCATTATCTATAAATATTTATTTAATACCAGGTGGACTATTGATGACCTGGTAACGGTCGCGGGAGTCCGCTGGATGCGGGTGGCGCAGGACCGGCCATTGTGGCACTATGTCCAGCAGTGGACGTCTTTCGGCTGATATTATGATGATGATGATGATTTATTTAATTCTGTTTTTTAGTATTTGTTGTTATAGCGGCAACAGAAATACATCACCTCTGAAAATCTCAACTGTGTTTTCTGTCATGGTTCATGAGATACATCCTGGTGACAGACAGACAAACAGAGAGACGGACAGCGGAGTCTTAGTAATAGGGTCCCGTTTTACTCTTTGAGTACGGAACCCTAAAAAGAACAGGATTCATTCTGACAAGATCTTCTCTTGCTTATTAATTATAACTTCCATGACTAGGCATAAGCCCTAAGATCATTACTACCAAGAATCAAGTAGATAAAGTATTCAACATAACGACAGCTTAATCATTAACTCAACGTGACTTTATGTGGCTGCGCCGGAGTCTCAGTTCCGGTTCTAGGATAATGACTTCATAAGATAGCGTCATGGTCGGTTCTACACACATTAAGAAACTATCTGTGTGTACTGTTAAATATTTTTTAATACAGTTGCTCAAAAAGTGGTACTTTTTGTAGCTGCAAATCGTGCGCAAAGTTGTATTTTGCGCACTAGTGCTTTTTACTTTTCCACGTGTATGAACGACGTTTTTTAATACAGTTGAGAAAAAATAAGAAAAACAACAAGTAAGGAATTTAAAACTTTTATATTATTAATTCTGTAACATCATTGTAATACAGTTGAAAAATAATGAAGTTGTCCAAAAAAAATATTTTTTTTTATGTTGTTCTTACTTGTAGTTTTTCTTATTTTTTCGCAACTGTATTAAAAAACGTCGTTCGATACACGTGCGGAAATGTCATTCTTCACTCGTCCCGAGTCTTACCACTCGCCTACGGCTCGTGGCAAGATATCTCGGCACTCGTGAAGTAATGACATACTTTCCGCACTAGCATCGAAATGTACTATTGTTAAGCTATGTTTGTGCTTTCTACTTGTAATGGCGGTTATTACACACACGTCAGACCTGGAATGTGCGGTATTTATGAACATTATAAAACATACAATAAAATAAGGGCAAGTATAATGATAATATATGACTGTATAAACACTTAGTTCAATAGACGAGTTAACGAGTAGGTACGTTAACTAAAATAAGCACATACAGGAATTTTCAAGACAACCATGTCGTATTTAGGTACCAAAACGCAAATGGATACGTGGTTTAGCACACGTCTTACACTTTGATATGGTTATGTATTAATCAACTTTTGTAGGTATTGAACTTTAAACCTTTCGCCGCCACATAAAAAAAAACGCGAGGTGGGGCACCCTCACGCCAGGCACATCTTAAGTCTATTGTTTTTAGGGTTCCGTACTCAAAGAGTAAAACGGGACCCTATTACTAAGACTCCGCTGTCCGTCTGTCTGTCTGTCTCTGTATGTCTGTCTGTCTGTCTCTGTATGTATGTCTGTCTGTCTGTCACCAGGCTGTATCTCACTGATACCGTGATAGTTCCAGGTGAAATTTTCACAGATGATGTATTTCTGTTGCCGCTATAACAACAAATACTAAAAACAGAATAAAATAAATATTTTTATAGATAATGGTACGGAAACCTTCGTGCGCAAGTCCGACTCGCACTTGGCCGGTTTTTGGACTTCGTATGAAGTCGGTGGCAGGTGGTTGACAACGGTGACAAACTTAAGTTCAAGTCAGTGGCGGCGAATGGGTTAAATGTTCATCAGAAATACCCACGATCTCATTAACATGTCTACTACATAATTAGCAGTCTGGTTCGTTAATACAAAAACTGGTCGCGCCGGTTGACTGCATTAGGATCTAGTCTTATTTGAAACGTAACAGTTATACCAATCACAGCCTACAATTTTATTTATCATCTTGTAATTTTTCAATAAGGTACATTTTCTTAAAAAAACAGTTATATTTGCATTTGTCCTACGCTGCCCTCTGACATCTTGTAATGGACCCCCCGGAGATCAGTTCGACCTTCCCCCTGACGCAGCCATCTGGCTTAAATCTCTTAATGTCTTTTTATAGTAGCCTATTCAATGTAAGCCATACGATTAAATAAATAAATAAATTTGCTTTGGTCGCATCCTACTTTTAGCACCCTCTTTCAAAATGTTGACATTTTGAAAGAGTTATCCATCAAGACGTACGATAATCTTTAGTCTTTTCCTTATGTACTTAATAAATGATATCGATCTCTCCGATACCATATGGGTACCCAGCGCTTTGTTTTATATTCAACGTACACTATGGCGTTATCGCTAATAGACCGCCACTTATTTTGGGCCCTCCCGATATCACCTAACGGAGATAAGGTTTAGACAGTAAAGCTAACAGGAAACAATCATATTAGTTAAACAGGGAATTGTCTAGAACCCATAGAAATATGTAGAGGGGTCGTCTTATTTATATGCGTTCAACAAATAAACAGGGGTCGTCTTATATGCTTTCAACAAATAAATGAGCCAATCTTTTCCAGTATGGGTGCTAATGACTGTCGTAATGTATGTCGTAAATAGGTAGACTCTGTAGATTAGAAAGTCAGCAGTAAAAGTTCCTATCAACGTGGATCAAGTGTTCAGTAATGTCAATAAAACAAGTACTGTGTAAATCATTTTAATAAAATTAAAATAATTATACCTCGATGTAAAAAAAAAAAAAAAAACCATTTACAATAAGTAGGGTAAAAATAAAGCACTGCACATCCGTGCCGCCAACAGGAACTCTGTAGGGACTTACGGCCTTTTGGCTGGGGCGGTAGTGTAGTGTTTCGGTGTACCGCGATAATATTATCATTTTTATTTAAGTGAGCGAATCGCCAACAAACTGCTTTGCAGTTTGGCGAATCTTTAGGTTAAGTTACTAAAATTGTATTTTATTGATTACAAATAAAAAAAATAAAAAATAAAATTAATCATGTCGCGTAGCAAATTCTGGTAATTGGCGAAGCATTCATACGACTGAGTAGTCCCAATACTCTCAATGTCTTGTCTATTTTTAGGCGATTAACACCCCATTTTGCTGGCCTTGAAGAAAAAGCCACATAACCTCCACCTCACGTATGTTTGACTTGACGCCAGAGATTATAGATCATTATTATTACTTAAGACGATGCTCGGGTGGCCATTTTTCCATACAAACGTAATCCCCCGTTTCCTCCCTGGATAATAACAAAAGAGCAAATATTTTGCATTCATATAATAAATACTGACCTCTGACATGTTTCGTTTTACCTAATTATTTGTTTATTTTAATAATTAGAGACCCTTTTAAACCACGAAATCGCCGCTTTCCGGCGCCATAAACACACGCTCAGTAAACTAATTTAACTAACACAAATGAAAAACAGAAAACCTAAAGACATAGCCAAAGCCCTCTTAATAATATAAGTGAAAGAAAAACTAAAATTGGTGCAAAATTGGAAGAGAAAATAGGGTACTACGAAACCCTGTCTTTGGTGGGTCAGATCGGTCCAAATCGGATCGGATCGGTTTCAAAATTAGAAAACTGGGGGCATTGCACGCACACATTGATGATTTACGCACACATTCACAGAAACACCTCTAATTAGCGCGAAACGCAAAAGAAATAGGTTTTACAAAAATTCTATTTTACAAAAAGCTCGCTCACCGCGCGTCCTCTTAATGAAACTAACCATAGAACATCCTAGAAAATTAAGGCACTTTACATCTTATACTGGTACCTTAGTAAGAACGAGCAATCATTTTTAATTATTTCCTGACAGGATAATGTATACGTGGCACGTGTAAACCATAAACCATCATGTTTACCGGTGACGTAAACAAAAATGAAACTTAATTAGTAACGAATAGTTTTAGATTAATGGAGGCGGGCTCAAAGTATTCTGTCTTAAATTGGTTGTTTAAAGACAAGTTCTCAGCGTTATCATTGGAAAGAGCGAAATAGCAAGCAGCTAAGAAGCAATGATCCAACTAAAGGAATAGACTTGAAATCTTATGCATATTTTAAACGTATAATAAGTCCCAGGTTGTAGGAATGCAACTATTTGCGGAACGCAAGTTTAAATAGCATGGTTAATGGAAGTTTGAGGTCATGTTTAAATTATGACATGACTTTTTCCTGTGTGAATATTCTCATTATTGATACCTTACCTACCTTACCTGATATGTCGCCAGAGCTGTATTGAGAGTACTTGAGAGTAAGGGAATTGCATTTGTCTCTTAATGTCAACGGAACGAGGCCTAAAATAAACAAGTTTTTGTCAAAAATCTCATTTTTGGTACAACCTTTTATTGCCGACTGTACTTTTCTGCATACCATCATCAACTACTCATTGAGAAGATTCTAACGAACCCTAACTCGATGGGGTTGTGTCGTTTTATTGCGGAGTTCCTATGGCCACCTTCCAGCTCCAGCATCAGATCAGCTCTATGTCATCATAATATTGCATTGTCGTGCGATATACATATGCATGCAAAATTTCAGCTCAATCGGAAACCGGAAGTGGGTCAAATTTAACTTGCAAGATTGTATTACAGACAGACAGACAACGGGACAGGTGAAACTAAATAAAAGCTTGTAAATAAAGGATCGGCAACGTGCCTGTGACTCCTTTGGAATCACAAGCGTCCATAGTCTTCTTACAATCATGCAGGTCAGGTCGTGTGCTCGTTTGCCGTAATACCAAAAAACTAGTTTCCAAATGTGACCGATTATCGCGGAAACATCTCAATTAGCGACAAACTTATGATGAATTCCCGCGGCTTTCGAAGTAAAATCGTGAGAGCCATAAAACAATAACCGATTCCGAGGCGCGTGCGCAACGAAATCTGATTTCATATTTCATCTCGCGTGAGGCGATTATGTGATGGGTATCACTCGGATATGGCAGTGGAACAGATGCATTTCTATTTATATTATACCGTGACGGTGGCAAATACGCGAACGGCCCGCCTGATGGTGTGCCGTCACCGCAGCCTATAGACGCTTGCAAGTTTATGGGTCATCATCATCATCATCATCATATCAGCCGAAAGACGTCCACTGCTGGGCATAGGCCTCCCCCAAGGAGTGCCAAAGTGACCGGTCCTGCGTCACCCGCATCCTGCGGACTCCCGCGACCTTTACCAGGTCATCAGTCCACCTTGTGGGGGGCCTACCCACGCCGCGCCATCCGGTACGTGGTCGCCATTCGAGAACCTTTCCGCCCCAACGGCCATCGGTTCTACGTGCAATGTGCACCGCCCACTGCTACTTAATTTTAGCGATTCGGAGGGCTATAACGGTTACCTTGGTTCTGCTGCGGATAGCCTCATTTAGTTTATAGGTGACCATTTAAAAATGAATACACTTTCTTGAAGATCCCCATACTGGCGTGTGGCCTCGGGAAACCCTCGGCAGGGATTCCACAACCCATTCGAGGGAGGAAATTTATCTGAGATCGTACAGTATGCGACCATTTATGGCTTTTATGGTGTTCTCTTAAAGTCATTAATTTGTATACAGACAGTGACATCGAAGATCATCATCATCGTCATCATATCAGCCGAAAGACGTCCACTGTTGGACATAGGCCTCCTCCAAAGAGAGCCACAATGACCGGTCCTGCGCCACCCGCATCCAGCGTTAAGTTAATATAAAGTTTGTAAAAAGGCGCTATAGTTATCTTTCTTATGGAGGTCGTTGTTGTTCTACGTCCGTAGGAATAACCCTAGAAACCCTACACGTGACCTCCGGGTGGTGCTAAAAGAACAACAAACTCGGCAGCTGCACTGTTCGTTCTGAACCTCGCAGCGCACACTGGAACTCTATCAGCGACATCGATACGAATACATAATTATAAATATGTATTTGTAAGCGCCATACGATAACTAAATAAGTTATCTTTATTTTCAGGTAGGTAATGAACACGAGGTACTCCGCTCCGAGGCCGAGCCTTAATGAACGATATTGTAATTAATTTGTAACGAACCCGGCAGAAGCTCTACAAGACGGGCGTACACACACAATATTCATGTTATCGTGTACATTTCATCACATTTATGGTATCCAATAATTTCAATATCACTAGGGTTTGGTTGTTTATGAATAAGTAAAATAAATATTTGCGGACAATCTTACACAAATCAACCTAGTCCCAAACTAAGCAAGTATTGTACTATGGGTACTAGACGATGATATAGATACTTATATAGATAAATAAATACTTAAATACATAGAAAACATCCATGACTCAGGAACAAATATTCGTGCTCATCACACAAATAAATGCCCTTACCGGGATTCGAACCCAGGACCTCTTGCTTCGTAGGCAGGGTCACTACCAACTAGGTTAAAGTGTAGATAGTAAGTAGCTTTAGAAATGTATACCTATAAGGCCGGATCGCATTCCTCAGCCGATTCTCGTGAAATTTTGTGAGCAGGTTCAATAATTACATAGATTTTTTGTCGATTAATATCCGCGAAATTAAAAAATATATATATAAAACATAAGTTTGCGAGTTCTACAGCTCACAGAGCTTTTAGCTAGCTCATTTCAGTTTATTCAAATAGGACCTTCCTATAAGCTACATTTCTTACGCAACAAGGTTAAGTTACCAAAGGCTTGAAGAGTAAGCAAACTAGAATTGGACCGAACTAAAAGTAAACAGCAGTAACTTTCAAGGCGGACAAACTGAATACTCGAGCTGAACATCCTAAACGGACAAACAGGAAACCGGCTCGTAATATTAATTATTATGGTACAATTACGTCTTGTGTGATTAAAATAAAACATTAATTAATTATTACTTGGAGCAACTAAGGTAAACGTCCGAATGCTCGACGCTGTACTTATAATATGGCATTGGGCACTCTATGTCAAAGTCAAAGCAATATAGGTTGAATTACTAAAAGGATTTTTCTTCATTCGAATTTAAGCCATGTCACTTTGACATAGAGTGCCCATGCCATATACTAGTACAGCGTCGAGCACTCGGACGTTTACCTTACCTACGTACCTATGAACAATGCTGATGTCAAAATATAACATCTACTTCTACTCATAATTATTAGGAAAATAATATGTGAACTAGAGTCGTTAAGTACATATTACAATTTTGAGACGTCGCGACAATCATCGCCAATAATAATAAATGACTACAGTCCCCCGCGGCTATGAAGTCAATCCTGACACATTGCACAACTATGAAGTTTCTGAATAATGACAATGTCAACCATTGGAAAAAATTACATATTCAACCCTAGAGGACATGTCTCAGGATTTACTTCATAGCCGCGGGGGACTATAAGGTTAACGTCCCTGTCCCCGACGGTGCACTAGTGTATGACATGGGCACTTTATGTCAAAGCAATATGGGTTAAATTCGATCTAAGAGAATTTTTCTTCATTCGAATTTAAGCCATGTCACCTAGACATAAAGTGCCCATGTCATACACTTGTGCACCGTCGGCGAATAGGACGTTTACCTTAAATCATATTGGCATAATAAGAAACAATTAATTCATGTTACACTTATCGATTTTGCAAAGAAATATCTTTTTAACCTGAGAGAAATATAGAAAACATAAAGTTGCATTTAATAGTATTTTATGCAACTGTTTTATAAGAAGGGTCTTAAAACGCAAGTGGCGTGAGTTGCGATGCGATCCTTGGCGAGCATCGCAATTAAAGACGCCACGAGCGTTTTTAGACCAGTTATACACCGTTGCATACAATACTTTTTCTACGACAAATTTTAAATAAATAGGAGACTACAAAATAGTTAGCCTTTTCGGGCAGCAAGTTTTCTATTCGTTCTTTTGCTACTCACGCAATTTCTTCAGGAGTGCAGTTATTAATTTCTTCGACCATTTTAAAAGGAACGTACACTTTTGTCTTCACAAACACGAATAAAATCTTAATAGTCTAGGACTAATAGTTTATCATCTTTCATCTTTTAATTTTGAACTGTATATATTTTGGTGGGAAATCGGAAATGTGACACTTCTTGTTTATGGTTTGTTTTGTTTTTAATTTGTTTGCATTTGCCATCCGAACCAAACCGAATCCGGACCCGGACCGGATTCGAAATGTTTATTTTCATAAATAATACCAAGAATTTATAAAACATGTAATTTAACACACAATTTATTATTATTGTAGTAAATAATTTATAATATACAAATGTTAAATCGTAAATAAATACTTTTATTTCGAAATATTTGTTTATGAAGTTGGCACCACTGCAATATAAGTAGCACCCGATTTAAAAAAAGTTAAACAGTGCTTTTATGAAAAACGTATGAACCAAAAAAGTACGCTAAACAGTGCGTTTATGGGCCATAGAGCATAGAGTTTTTCGACGACTTATTCTATATTAGTGCTGTCTAACGCAAATCTATTTTCTAAATAACATGATTCAATGTCCAATAATAATACAAAATATACCTACATAGACTAATAATTAATAAATACCTCCTGTATCTGCTTACTTTGAAATTGAATTTATCGTTGCAGAACAACGCAAATCATATGACAATCGCAATGCTACACTCTTTTATGCTCTGTACTGTAAAATAAAACCTTGACTCTCGAATATACGAGTATGTATGCATGCATAAAATTGGTACAACACTCTACTCATAACCAACTGCATATTGAGCTTGGCATCTTCATCACGAAATTGTCCATATACCTAAATAACATAACGTCCCGAAATCCCCATCGCTATTGTTCGCAAGTGTGTCACGGACAGGTCGGAGCTAGGGACCTTCGGTGTAATTCAATCTACTACATGACTGCTACATGGCTGCGGGGAACGAATACGGTTATCAGGTTACAATGCACTTATATAAACAATCAGGTTGGTAGTGGATACGTCCGCGTATCTTTTGTTACGAGGCGGTGACCACAGGACGCCATTTGTGAAATCCAGTAGCAAGATTTACCGGGACTGGCGCCTATTGAAGTTCTAAGTTTCCAAAGAAACCATCTCGGTCCTAATAAATAGCTAAAGTTAATCAAATGATTTTCCTCCGAAACGGGTTGGTCGACGGTATGTAAAAAAATATAAAAATAAAAAAATACTAGGTACTGCTAGTGTGCTTTTTGACTTGAATCAATCACTGCTGAGCATAGGGTTCTTTTCGGGACCATTCGAGATGTAAGAAGCTGTGTTTTTGTCAAATGGGAATGACCCTCGATCTAATCTAACTACTGATAATGACTCATCATCTCAACAAATAAGTTGAAGCCAAAAAAAATGTAGATTTGAACTCCGGAAGCAGTTACGAGTTTCAACAACACATTTGCTAAAAATACTTGGTATCGGTGATTCAGAGGTATGCCTATATGTATTCTACAAGAAGACAGGCTTAATACTTGGCTCTTTGTCACACACACGCGGTTACACTTAAGAGAGAGCAAGAACAGTGAAAGCAATATCGTCGCCTTGCGTTTTCCGTATGCCAGCACAGCAGGTATAAGATCGGACATTATAGCATACTGTAAAACGAGCGCCTAAATGGGCCATTGCAAGTTAATGTCGGGTTTTAATATAATATACGGGTACGACATTCCTATATGTTTTTTTTTGGTAGATAAGTATTTACGGGTGCGAATAAGTAACCTTTTTTTTTTATACAACGACGGTGGCAAACATCAAGCTTACGGCCTGCCTGATGTTAAGCTGGTACCGTCGCCTATGGACACTTGTGACTCCATAAGAATCACAAGCGCGTTGCCGACCCTTTACTCGCTTGATGATTCGCTGTGTTGGCAGATAGAGACATGCAGGTCCCTCACTCCCAACGCAGCGCATCCTAGGGACCTACTTCATAAAATCCGATTCCCAGCGTATCGCGCCTTATTTCATGAAAGAAAGAAAGTTATAAAGTTAAAGTTCAGTTAGTAGAAGCTAAGTATGTACAATCATTATTGACTATGCCGAAGACTGACAACGGAATCATACATGACATAGTATTAGCATATATTTATAAACGCGTTCTGGCACACACCACGGGCATATCACGAAGTAACAAATGGTAGGTATACGCTGTGATCATATCCTTTTAACCGCATATATGACGGCATCAAAATGCCAGCCTCTTAGTAAGCAGCGTGCCATTCAATAAAGATGCGCTGAATATTGCTTGTATTTGGTAGTGTAAAAACAATCAACACAGGTTATGCGAAATTCAATCTTATGTAAACGATACAGACTTTCAAAGGTAACTTTGCTCATCCGTGAGACCGCGACCGCGCATGCCGATTGATCATTATACCGTTATAATTACTTTAGCCCAATTATTACTCTCCGCGATTATCAGTATTCAATAAACGAAAAGAAATGATAATTTTATTCAAAATTCATATGCTGAAAAGCCGTTCGGCATACACCCGTGCAATAGAATTTTGAAGGCAGTCGGGGTTACTTTTCTCTTCAGTCTTGGCTGCCCTGAACCATCATAGAACTGAAGGTCGTCTTGCAGTCTTAACGATGATGCCAATTATTGCATGCATGTTGGATCAGGGTATTATTCTACCAATAGTAGATTTCAAGAACACATGGCTTAGTAATCGAACATTTAAGATACAAATGTATAAGGTATAAGTATTTTATTGTGCCAACTTTCATTCTTTATATCATAACTTTTAAATATATGTATCATAACTACATACATGTGTTGTAGCATATGTGTGCAGAGTGAACACCAATATTCGAAGCAAAAAACGATACAACAAACCCGGGACGCTTTATTAAAGTCTAATATTGTATCTGAATTATACAACAACCGTACAAGGTCAAAGTCTAGACGGACAGGCCTATTACCTAGTGCATAAATCATGACCATACCACGCTTCAAGGCAATTTCCTATTGTACATGCCGAGCCGTTATGGTTGCACTATTCCGACTTTAACTCAGGAAAGTTACAAGAGTACAGAGGTGACCGAAGACATCAGCCCTTTTGGTTTCACGATATTCTACCGGGCTAGGTTAAAATGGCGTAACTTGAAAACAATTTTAATGGCATATTGTCTTTTTGATTACGGCGGCATTCATTTCCGACACGCAACTATTGATAATTACATCCAGAAGAAGAATAATTATGATTGCATTTGCCAGCTGTATACATTTCCTGATAGTTGCCGTATTGCAAAGTCACCGGTATGTTTTAAGTGTAAAAGCCGACACGTACCTAACTAGAGTTGAAAGAGTTATTGAGTTTGTCCGAAGACTATGGTACAATTTTATCAAATAAAAACTTTATTAGCTTATACTAATTTTATTCTAAATCGATGACTACTATACTAAGCACAAATTTTATCATGCAATAATTGATTTTGTAATTATTTAACATTGCTGGTAGTTTCATGCAAAATTGTTGACATTTTCTATTGTAGAATAACTTTATTAAATAAAATAAGCGTGTGTACGCCTGCAAAGGTAGAGTTTAGTGAAACTTTCTTTATGCAACTGTAACCTGGATTCCTTATAGGTACGTAATAAAATTCATTTCATTTCAAATACTTGAAAATGGTATGTAAATGACGCAACTACATGGCAGAGGGCACCTCCTAAAGTTTTTTACCTTTACATTTGGTAGAGTACAACATTAAAGTCGCGTGGAAGCCATCAGATTTCGCGGCATCCACGACATCCACGTATATGGTTGGGATTATTTAATGCGGCCGTATTTTTATAAAACTGTCATAGGAATTGGAATATTCTACCTTGGCCATTAGAGTTGATTTTTGAATGGACTACTTTGATGCAATTCGGCAAACTCAAATAATCTCAAGTATACGGGTATGCTGCCGGTGACTCAATTAACGGTGCCGTGATACCCGTCCAGTGAGATGCCTTTTCATTAATCGGCTGCCTGGTCAATTGTCAACTGAAGTTTATTGAACCGGTGTAGGTATACTTGATCAAGTTCTCGCATGCATGTCTTTCAACTAGAGCAGATTAGTTTACACAAAATCAATCAGTATTAGGGTAGTATCCGCCCTCAGAGCATAGAATACAGAGAGAGGACAAGCCGCCGGCGGCCGTGTCGCAGCTGTATGCTCAATTGGGCATAGGTACTCTGCCATACTGTGCACGCGTGCTGATCGCAGAGGATATTACGTTTTTCCCCAAAATTCCTGATATGATGCGCTTGTATTGTCCAATAAGCGCGTAGGTATACAAGTATGTGTGTGTTTAGATGTGTGCGTGCTTTATCTTGTCAATTACTTAGGCGTTGTGTAGGTTAATGAACTTGCGACAGACGTACTCAATAGAAATCGGCCGGCATGTCCGATCTCCTTATATTCATACATCTGTGTATCCGCCAAAGCTATGCGAGGTTGCGGAGCGGTATGCGAGGAAAAAATCCACCAATGGAAAGAGATGCGTGTCCGAAGCTAGCAACAGTATTGACGGTTTTTAGCACAGCTCTGGTGGTAAATCACCCTTACAATTAGTTGGGTTGGGGCCCGGTAATTGTTATAGTTATCTAAATTAAGACTGTACCCAATTTCGAAACTGACTGGACTGAAATGTTCAATCGTACCAACCAGTCGTTTGTTTTCTAAGGTAAATATTTGGGGACATTCTTAGACAAATCGACCTAGTCCCAAACTAAGCAAAGCAAAGCTATGGGCACATACTACACGACGATAAACATACTTATACCGATAATAAATACTTAAATAATAGAAATCATCCATATGATTCACGAAAAAATATTTTTGCTCATCACACAATTAAATGCCCTTACTGGGATTCGAACCCGGGACCTTCAGCTTCGTAGGCAGGGTCACTACTCTACAGAGGTCGATGTTATTTTAATTATACGATTGAGTTTGGAGCTTAAAAAAACATGTTACTAATACTATAATTTTTATAAAGGTTACCCATGTCATTTTAATTAAGAAGCAAAGGTAATTTCATTCGCACCACAATTCAAACTTACATTGTTTAAGAAATCGTTGCCTTGGGAATTTCTCTATTAAACTAGAAATCGTGTAGCACCGCGGTGAAACGTTACAAAATTAATTAGTTTTGCTGAGGCTTTAAAGCCCTTGGTACGTCAGATCCATATTGTGGGGTCTTTGTGGCAATTAAACGATGTTTTATTCAATTTGATTGAACTGTGGAATAACACGACGACGTTTATATTTACTATCATAGCTTACCGACTAGACTTAATTATTCCAGTAGAAAAAGGTATTACTATGTAACTGAAATAATATAATTCATCTTTATTTCGGACAGAGTAGTCCGTAGTTCACCAAATGAAGATATAAATTAGGGGGGTCCTGTCACTTGATCTTCCAACTTTTGCCCCTAATGTTTCACTAGAACTAATACATTTTTCCTCGAAACATGCAGTTTTCATTGAATATCATCAAATAGATATACATAGGTAAGTCATAAGGTTAGGTTTGTTTTGCAATAATCCTATAAAATTTTAATACTATTTAAATAAATAAATAAATATTTGCAGACAATCTACACAAATCGACCTAGTCCCAAACTAAGCAAAGCTTGTACTATGGGTACTAGACGAAGATAAACATACTTATATAGATAAATAAATACATATACAAGACCTGTGTAAAAAAATAAATAAATCTGCTTTTGCTCTTTACAAACTTTCCAAATTAGTTAATAATGATGCTCTACTAGCTGCTTATCATGGTCTTGTTGCGTCAGTATTAAGATACGGAATCATTTTTTGGGGCAATTCAGTTGATAAGGAGTCGGTATTCAAGGCTCAAAAAAGGTGCGTCCGAGCTATGTGTGGATTAAAAATGACAGATAGTTGCATTCCATATTTCAAACAATTAAAAATCTTAACATTCCCCTGTATGTATATTTTAGAAGTAGCAATTTTTGTAAAATGTAATCCCCACCTATATAATAAAATTTCCGACACACGAAAGCTCCCTACAAGACCACAGTATGAAAATATGTTGCGTCACAAAGCATGTAAAACTGCTATTGTGAGTAAGAGTGTACTGGGAATGGCACCTCAAATATATAATAAAATTCCAAGCATCATAAAAGATTTACAAATTGGACCCTTTAAGAAAAAGTTAACGCTATTATTAAAACAAAAATGTTATTACAATACTCAACAATTTTTAAATGACATTGATTTATAATTGACTTTAAAATTGCAAAAAATGTATTACTTCCAATTTGACATAAATATTATAATTATATTTAAGTTTATTTTGACATTATTCCATTGTATAATTATTTTGCGCTGTAATTTCTATTTTTTGATTTTGTTATTAAAATTGCATGAAAAATAAAAACATTATAAAATATTTGTACGCCAACCGGCAAAACATAGTGGTTCGCTTTATGCTTTAATTTTAAGATCTATACATGTACCTATGTTTTACAAATAAATACATTCATTCATTCATTCATTCAATACTTAAATACATAGAAAACATCCATGACTCAGGAATAAATATTCGTGCTCATCACACAAATAAATGCCCTTACCGGGATTCGAACCCAGGACCAACTAAGCTAAAGCGGTAAGCGGTTGTCAAATTTAAGAAAAACATGCATTAGGTCTAATGAAACATTAGGTCAAATTAAGGATTTAGGGCTATAGTAGTCAACAAGGGAGTACATAAATTAGGGAATGAAGTTTCTTGGGCAATTTTTTTTAACAAAAGGACATTAGGATTCCGTAAGGTAACTACAAATTAGATTACAGAACTGTTTAACTAAAATAGATACAATAAAGCAATCACTTAAAAGAAACAAGTAACTTGATAAAACAAAGTCGTATGAAACGAATTCGAGGAAAACCACATATGAGAAAAACGCTTTCAACTGAGCAGACTAAAAAACCGGCCAAGTGCGAGTTGGACTCGTGCACGAAGGTTTCCGTACCATTATCTATAAAAGCGGCCAAGTGCGAGTCGGACTCGCACATGAAGGGTTCCGTGAAATAAATTGCGGTTTACGATTTATGACGTATTAAAAAAAAACTACTTATTAGATCTCGTTCAAACCAATTTTCGGTGGAAGTTTACATGGTAATATGTACATCATATATTTTTTTTAGTTTTATCATTCTCTTATTTTAGAAGTTACAGGGGGGGGACACACATTTTACCACTTTGGAAGTGTCTCTCGCGCAAACTATTCAGTTTAGAAAAAAATGATGTTAGAAACCTCAATATCATTTTTGAAGATACCCCACACGTATGGGTTTGATGATTTTTTGAGTTTCAGTTCTGAGTATGGGGACCCCTAAAACTTAATGTGTTTTTTCGATTTTTGTGTGAAAATCTTAATGCGGTTTACAGAATACATCTACTTACCAAGTTTCAACAGTATAGCTCTTATAGTTTCGGAAAAAAGTGGCTGTGACATACGGACGGACAGACAGACAGACGGACGGACATGACAGATCTATAAGGGTTCCGTTTTTTGCCATTTGGCTACGAAACCCTAAAAACGGCAAAATAATCACGTTTGTTGTATGGGAGCTCCCTTTAAAAAAGTATTTTATTTTGTTTTTAGTATTTGTTGTTATAGCGGCAACAGAAATACATAATCTGTGAAAAGGGTCTAGCAGGCTAAGCTAACAAGATTGGCCCTCGCAAGGGATTTGGTTGTAATTTGAGGTGCAGTAGTGGCAGGACCTAAGAACACTATGCGTAATATCAGCCTTCGATCTTCTTTTGTTTCAGACTTATTCACGAAAATGTCAAAAAATCAAGGTAACTTTTAAACTGTTATTTTAGCTAAACCAAGCAAGCGAGAGTAACCAAATAAATTCAAAATTAAGGAGCATAAAATGAGGTGCATAATGAATAATTTTACAGACGTTCATATCCTTGAACTTGGATGAAAAAAATATAGTTTTTTTTTCGTAACCATACGTTCGTAAATGTTTTTTTTTGACATGAGGCACCATGATTTTTCAAAATGTTTTTAAATGTATACGTAGTTGACAATAGTGGCTCATTAAGCAATTTTTTCGATAGTTGTGTCTCCGCGAGAAGTGGCAACGAAATTAAGCGAAATAAAACTATATTTTTTTCATCCAATTTCAAGGATATGAATGTCTGTAAAAATATGCATTATGAACCCCATCTTATGCTCCCTAATTCTGAATTTATTTGGTTACTCTCGCTTGCTTGGTTTAGCTAAAATAACAGTTTAAAAATTACCTTGATTTTTTGACATTTTCGTAAATAAGTCTGAAACAAAAGAAGATCGAAGGCTGATATTACGCATGCAATGTTCTTAGGTCCTGCCACTACTGCACCTCAAATTACAACCAAATCCCTTGCGGGGGCCAATCTTGTTAGCTTAGCCTGCTAGACCCTTTCAACTCTCTAGCTATCAACGGTTCTTGAGATACAGCCTGGTGACAGATTATCTATAAAAACGGCAAAAAAATCACGTTTTTTGTCCCCCTTTAAAAAAGCATTTTATTTTGTTTTTAGTATTTGTTGTTATAGCGGCAGCAGAAATACATAATCTGTGAAAATTTCAACTCTCTAGCTATCACGGTTCTTGAGATACAGCCTGATGACAGACAGACGGATGGACGGACAGCGAAGTCTTAGTAACAGGGTCCCGTTTTACTCTTTGAGTACGGAACCCTAAAAAGAAAGAAATGTAAAAGTTCACAAGACGTTGAACCCGACACACAGTTCTTATCTTAACTGAAGCTCCCTGTATTGTAAAGTATCTCATTATACAACTTGTATAGATAAAGAAATCCAAAAGCGATATAATTTTGAAATTGTATGTACCTAGGTATTTAGAGATATAATATATCCATCCTTGAAAACATTACTAAGTACATCTGCCCAGCTAACATGTTAGGTTTTATGGTCAAGTTTACGGCCAAAATGGCAAAAAACGTCACCTAAACCATGACCATAAAAGCCGTTTTCCTACATGCCCTTATTGTTTGTCAACTTCGATCAGCTTAACAGGACTGGCTTCAGGTATTTAGAGCTACCTACAGTACGTAGGGACCTGGTACATAAAACAGTATTTAATTTGTCACACTAAAGAACAATTAATAAACACTTGACAAAAGCGTAATTGTAAAGAGTTATCCTATCAATAATTCATTGCACAATAACAAACCGCGTGCCAATGAATGTATTATTCAAACGTACAGCATTCTGAATCGATGCGTATAGCCATGCGTTATCCCTCTAGGATTGTACAATACGGAACCATTACTTAACGTATCAAAAATCTACTTTATGCTTCTGCCGATGCAATAGGAAGGAATACCAGGATAACTCGGAGAACAAAAATTTTAACGCCCAAGAAAATAGTAATACCTACAAAACGTTTGACTTTTGAGTGATTTTGTGCATTACCGTGTTACACACAACATATTCTTCGTACATCTTTAATAGACTCTGCACGGGTATCACAAGACGGCCCGCGAGCTCTCTCGATTTTTCTCGCTCTATACCTCTCTTTCCAAGCGTTCTAATAAGAATGAGACGGATAGTGCGAGAAAAATCGAGAGAGCTCGCGCGCCGTCTTGTGATAGCCGTGCTAATGTAAGACCTGAGAGTCCTGGGACTACCTAAGCAGTAGTAACAACGTTTATTGCAAACCATGGTAGCGCCGACCGCCGACCTTCAATCCAAATTGACCGAGTGTGTAGCTGTTGGCTTTTTCGCAACCGTTTCAAAACTACCTACTCCACTTTGAACACTGGAATAAGTCAAACGTTGATGAACCGCGTGCGCCATCGTCCGTTACAAACATGGCAGCGAACAGCTGTGCGCACACCTGCCTGCGCCCGCGCAAGGAGAAGCACCGACCTTAAAGTAAATGAACGAAGAACTATTTTCCAATGGCAAGTTTACCGGTCGTCGTCTAGGGAAGGATCATCTTACGCTATTGACAAGGACTTTATAGCAATGTCCTAAGAGCTTTTTTTGCATAACAGGGCTGTTTTGTTGATTATAAGGTGTGCCTTTTTTATGCAAATGGAATAAGGGGGAAACCATTGTTATAAACTCAAGACATACATATACAAGTGATATTTAAAAAAGGAGGATATGGAATATTTTTATAATATAAATATTGCCGAATGCAGAAACTAGAAACGTGTAAGAACGGGTTAACAGGGAATCAAACAAAGGGAAATAAAAATAGGAGTAGTTTTTTGGAAACATTAAACTTAAAATATTGTTAGCGACACTAAGTCGAATGTGCTATAAAGTAAGTAAATAAAATTATCAGCACGCTAACTTAATAATATAATAATATTATCATCACAAAGAAAGAAAAAACAATTGCAGTGTCACACGATCCACTTAATAAGGGTCGTTTTTTAAAACCGTTCGTAATAATTGTAACTAAACTTACGTTAAATAAAATCTGATCTTGTAACGTCTACCAGTCTGTAAAGGAGTATATATACTTATATATACCTATATATTCTTATTTACAGTATTTCAAATGCAACCAAGCGAACAGAACATCCAACACACGTTCCAAATCTCCTAAGAAACTTGAACGTGCAAGTTTAATCCTAAGTTGATATTTGCAATCGGACATATGACCAAAGTTGAAGCTTCAAAGTTCTCTTGGTTTAAAGGTCTATTTTCTATTCCAGCAGAGTATATAGGTACCTAAGGTAGAATACATAATAATTATGATTTGAAAAGACCTTTACGAGTTATATACTTACTACTCCATTATAATTTTATTTTATTTTTCTTTGTTGGGCAATTACAAAGAGACAAATGAAAGAGACAAATGACAAAAACATACTAAAATAAAACATAAGGTAGGTATCCTATATATCCTAAGACAATTCCTACTGAGACTTCAAGCATTTAATACGAAGTGGCATTGTCTTTGATACTAATACAGTACGGTAATTGTACTTATAAAAATAACAAAAATGTCCAAAACCTGAATTGACAAAAAACATAGATATAATATAATTATCGAACCTGCGCACAAAATTTCATGCGCCCGCTAGAAGAGAACAGCCAGTCATCCGGACAGACATACGAAAGATTTTTGCCCAAAGAAAATATAAGATAAGATAAGATAAGATAAGCTGAAAAGAGGAAGTTCGTTCGCTTCACTCGCTCGTTCAATAATGCAGAAGACAAGAATCAAAAACTCGTAGACATGTTATATTTATACTGCAGCTGTATGGAATAGTAGTAGGACAAGGGTTACTCTTGAACTCTAATAAACCCTTCTTACGCTAGCTGCGACCTCAAGCTCACTTACTAAGATTCTAATCTAAGACACTTAGTTTCATTCTTGTCGGTGTTTGCTTTAGCACGTAAGGGTGTTATACCAGATGTGTTAGATATAGCATTCGAAAGAAATATTAGAACATTTCACAAGATGTTTTGGACCAACTGGAGCATAAATCTCATCATCATCATCATATCAGCCGAAAGACGTCCACTGCTGGACATAGGCCTCCCTCAAAGAGTGCCAAAGCAACCGGTCCTGCGCCACCCGCATCCAGCGGACTCCCGCGACCTTTACCAGGTCATCAGTCCACCTTGTGGGGCGCCCGGCCCACCCACGCCGCGCCTTCCGGTACGTGGTCGCGACTCGAGAAGCTTTTCGCCCCAACGGCCATCGGTTCTACGTGCAATGTGGCGCCCACTGCCACTTAAGTTTAGCGATTCGGAGGGCTATAACGGTTACCTTGGTTCTGCTGCGGATAGCCTCATACATATCTGATGCGATCACGCAGAGAAACTCCCAACATAGCCCTCTCCATTGCCCTTCGGGTGACTTTGAGCCTTCTCATGAGGCCCATTGTAAGCGATCACGTTTCAGTGCCATATGTCATAACTGGCAACACACACTGGTCAAAGACTCTATCGTCTTGAGGCACTGCGGAATATTGGACGAAAAGATGTGCCGTAGCTAGCCGAGTCGGATTCGACGATTGTCCTCTTTCTCGAAGTTGTACCTAGCGAACTGGACAGTCTGTGCTAGGTATATACAGGGTGGAATTTCATAAACTGTACAAAATAAAAGGAGAAAAATTTCAGCCAATTTCATCGGTGAAACGGTGTTTTTTTTTTTTTCTATTCATTAGTTTTTTTTTTACAGAATTTTGAAAATTTTTGTAAAAACTCGGGTAATACACCTAATTCAGACGGTATAACTTTTGATCCAATGGTCCTAAAATGAAAATAAAAAATGCAGAGTATTACCAAGGGACAGGTTAATAATTCTTAATAACAATAAAAAACCAACTAGAAGAGAAAATCCGCAAAAAAAATTATTGTTTTTGAAAAATGGCTACAAAAATTACGAATTTTAAAAGAAAAACACAATTTTCTGAAAAAAACGCATATTTAGTTACCATTTTTTTTGCTTAGTATTAAACTTCACTTAATGCCGATTCTAAAACCGTTTTTAAACTGTCTCAGACTTTGAAAAATACCACGCTAATGGGTACGTAAATCAAACCATAATTTTATTAATTTTAATCCTCTTAAAATCCTTAATGACCGCTTGTTCCCAGGTAGTTGAAGGGTGTTTTTGGGTTGAAGGTGGAGATAACATGAGGGGTATAAAGGCATTGGGCAATAGGTCAACTATTCAGTCGCTCGCAAATCGCAATTGCTTGTCTTTGCTCGCCACTTCTTTGATTACTCCAGTACTTGTTCAGTTTGAATCATCATGCCCCGCTTACGAGAGTTTTCGCCGTTACAAATAGCCAACATGCACTATTATTATGGATTGTGCCATGGATCTGCAAGAGCTGCGTGTATCGCCTATTTGGAGCAGTATCCTAATGACGTTCCAAGACCTGCTGCTCGCCACTTTCAAGAAGTTCATCGCCGGTTGTGCAATATTGGCCTGGGATACGGTGGCCGAGATCGCCGAGAGCCAGGAAACATAATTGATGTTGCCATAGAAGAAGCAGTTCTCAGAGACTTGTACGCGGACCCAACCACGAGTCTAAGACGCTTGGCATTGAGGCACGGAATCTCAAAATTCTCTGTCTGGAAAATTTTGAAGAAGGAAGGACTGCATCCATTTCATTATCAACGGGTACAAAATTTGCAAATTGGCGATGCCCGCGTTAGGTGTGTTATGTCGACTTGGATACTTGGCAATATCAGGAGGGATCCGGAATTTACTAGAAGAATTTTATGGATGGACGAAGCAAGATTTACTCATACGGGAATAACTAACTTCAGAAATTTACACACATGGGCTCACGATAATCCAAACCTAGTAAGACCATCTAATTTTCAAGACCAATTCTCCATAAACGTTTGGGCAGCGGTACTCGACGATCAATTGATTGGACCAGTCTTCTTACCGAATACTTTGAACGCCGACAGATTTTTACTGTTACTGAGAGACGAGCTCCCAGAGCTTTTGGAAGATGTGATGTTAGATGTGAGACAACGCCTGTTTCTCCAAATGGATGGATGCCCAGCTCATTGGGCATTAAGAGTTCGACATTTTTTAAATGAGCAATATCCCAATAGGTGGATCGGCCGAGACGGCCCCGTTGGATGGCCTGCAAGATCGCCTGATATGACGCCGTTGGATTATTTTCTTTGGGGTGATATGAAGCAACGGGTATATCACAGAATCGTCAATACCGAAGCAGAATTGCACGACAGAATTTTAAATGCAGCACAAGAAATAAAAAATAATCCGGGAATGATTCGACGGGCTACGCAACAAATTCAAGCTCGGGCCACATTGTGCCTTCAAGAAAGATGAGGTCATTTTGAACAATAATACCATACAGGGAACGCCCTTTGCAACACTAGAATAAGTTTTTTCTTTAATAAAGGTTTATCAATCGAATTTATGACTTTTAATTAAAATACATGATTTTATTTACGCAATTTTTAGGACTACTTTTCTTCCTATTGTTTTCTCTACCTAAAACCCGATAACACCCTTCAACTACCTGGGAACAAGCGGTCATTAAGGATTTTAAGAGGATTAAAATTAATAAAATTATGGTTTGATTTACGTACCCATTAGCGTGGTATTTTTCAAAGTCTGAGACAGTTTAAAAACGGTTTCAGAATCGGCATTAAGTGAGGTTTAATACTAAGCAAAAAAAATGGTAACTAAATCTGCGTTTTTTTCAGAAAATTGTGTTTTTCTTTTAAAATTCGTAATTTTTGTAGCCATTTTTCAAAAACAATATTTTTTTTTGCGGATTTTCTCTTCTAGTTGGTTTTTTATTGTTATTAAGAATTATTAACCTGTCCCTTGGTAATACTCTGCATTTTTTATTTTCATTTTAGGACCATTGGATCAAAAGTTATACCGTCTGAATTAGGTGTATTACCCGAGTTTTTACAAAAATTTTCAAAATTCTGTAAAAAAGGAACTAATGACTAGAAAAAAAAAAAAAACACCGTTTCACCGATGAAATTGGCTGAAATTTTTCTCCTTTTATTTTGTACAGTTTATGAAATTCCACCCTGTATATAATGGTCTACCTACAACTTCGAGCGTAAAGTGTCCGAATGTAATGGGAGTTGATACTACATGGCCATTTGACATGATCTTCGTCTTCGTTTTGGACCAACTGAAGCATAAATCTAGTTTGAAAATATGTCAGCTTTAATAATTGAAACTTCTAAAGCAGCTCCAGCACGGTCTCCATGCAAACGAAGGTTGGTTCTAAAACGGCATAGGAATAAAAATGAAACTTTTTGTACACAACGGGATCCACCATATCGAGGCCAGATACTAGTTTCCCTTGCTATTCATTATAATAGAAAGAAAATAAGGACCATATAATTAAAAAAAATAAGGAACTCCCTCTATTTTTTTTTATTTTTTTTTAAGACCTATTTTGTTACAACATGAACGCAATAAAAAATCTGAATTTATTATATGTAATGGTATCACAAAAGTAACAATAGCCAGTCAATAACGAAATGTTACAGATTCTACCTACTTAATCGAAATTCTTATTTATTTTGCCGTCTCAATTAGCTTCAGTAAGCTGATACCGGATTGATGGATTCCGTGTAGAAATCAGTAAAACACATTCGACTTGCGAATATTTTTAACCAAACCACAACTCCATACACAATTCTACGAAGATGTCTGTGTTTAGAATTAGGCAACTTGCCGGTTAACATATTATACGGCAAATTCACGAATTGTACTATTACACTAACAAGCATAAAAACTTCAAAAAAACGGTATCACAACTTGCCGCCTGGAAACTGTTTTACAGTTTGGCGAAATTTTTGATACTGTTGTGTAAATCTTAAAAACCGGCCACGTGCGAGTCGGACTCGCGCACGAAGGGTTCCGTACCATTATCTATAAAAACGGCAAAAAAATCACGTTTGCTGTATGGGAGCCTCCTGTAGCCTTGTTGGTAGTGACCCTGCCTATGAAGCTGGAGGTCCCGGGTTCGAATCCTGGTAAGGGCATATATTTGTGTGATGAGCACAAATATTTGTTCCTGAGTCTTGGATGTTTTGTTATGTATTTAAGTATTTATTTCTCTATATAAGTATGTTTATCGTCGTCTAGTACCCATAGTACAAGCTTTGCTTAGTTTGGGACTAAGCCGATTTTTGTAAGATTATATATGAAAAACACACGGTGACAGACAGACAGACAGACAGACAGACAGCGTTAGTAATAGGGTTCCGTTTTACTCTTTGAGTACGGAACCCTAAAAAGTACGGAAAACTAACTGAAAAAACTATATTTTTCATAAATAAGGTAGCCTATATCACCCGGAGCATAACTTCAAAATGGACAAAACTTCAGGACAAAAATTAAACCGAACATGGAAGATTGATGCTCCAAAATATTCTAAAGACTCAAATACTATCCACCAACCAAACGATATCTTTATCATTTTTTACGTAGATAACGCATTCCACTAATGAACTTTCATCAAACACACCCCGTAAACGACGGAATGCAAGGCCTCCATATGCCAAACAACGACCTTGGCCCTCCACTCATAATCCACATACCACATACGGAATCCTGCATAATCCCGAGGGTGAAGTGCTTTTAATAATGAAATGATTTTCCAGCGTTCTTTAGTTTTCCATAGGAAAATATGCGGAGAACGGATAGATTGCAATCTGGATTATACGGAGTTCGAAAATCCGGATTCTACGAATGGTTGTAGAATCCGTTTTTAAATCCGGATTTTGCAAACGAAATCGGAATTTCCGATTTTTTTTCTTTCACTTTGCAGCATAGAGATTAAACTAACTGACATACTTACTCATACACCAACATGTTATTATATTATCCAAATGCATGATAGAAAATTATATTTAAACGCGTTTTAAACAAACATGTCTAATTTTCGTTCACTTTTGAGCGCACAACTATTAAACTATCAATCAACATTTTTCGTCTCGCCATCAAACGTAACAGTTTGGCGAGAATATAAATGTTTTGTTAGATGTAATTTGAAAATATAAATAAATAAAAAAAAAATAAAAAAAAAACTAAAAAGTGACGGGCGCGTGGAACGAGAGTCGGCGAAGTTAGTTGCTTTTATTTTAATATGGGTGTAGACTCAAAATGTATTATTACTTCAAAAGAAAGAAGGCAAACAATTATGCCTGATGACGAAAATCCCATTCAAATATCTCAAAAAATTACGAAGCTACAACCGTTTTAATGTTGCTTGCTAGAGAGAGAAAACGCTAGGGGATCGTGACATCACGATCCTCTAGCGAGTTTAGCGTCATAGTAAATGACAATCGTTTCATATGAAGGTGCGTTTTGCGGAAAAGGGACAGAACATACCCCCTCTTAAAACTTTGGACGCTTAATATACCTTTGTGATTATTTAACCTCTTGCGTTGCTTTTTTCTCCATTTAACTAGATTTTTAATACTTTTTCGAGAAAATGCAACATTATTGATTATTTTATTTAGTGTCTACACCCCTATTTCGATTAAGCTTGATTTGGATGCTTTAAGATTTTCTAACAATTATAAACTTTTTCTTTCATTTATTCCTACTTATAAACATACGAGTAACGCCCTAATATACGGATTTTATTCGAAGTCCGGATTTCACCCAAAACACTATCCGAAAATCCGGATTTGATTAAGAATACACGAATTTGCAATACCTAAGAACGGAGTACCGTTCATTGAAGAAATGGAGATACTTGGCATGCATGAGAGTTAAGCCAATGGTTGCGGCTGCGTGCATAATTGGACAGTGTTATGGAATAGCGAACTAAGCTTACCGAATACTTAATTTACGTGAACGATATATGTAACCTTTTCACTGAGGGCTCGGTATTTCAATTTGCAGACGATACTTGCCTGGTCACATACGGTAAAAATGTAAACGAGGCTGAGGCGATGATGCAATGTAATTTCGATATTCTATGTAATTGGGCGCACGATGTGGGTCTGGTTATCAACGCAAAAAAAACCAAAATTCTGCATGTACACTCCCCATACATCAAAACTGACAGCCCTATAATCCTAGCCCACTCGCACACTTGCTTGCATGGCCGGCCCGCGGCGTGCGCTTGCGCACCGCTTGTGCTGGTGGACCACCACACATACCTGGGCCTCGTCATCGACAAAAGTTTCAACTGGAAGCCTCATGTTGATAATATATGTAACAAGTTGAGATCATTACGTGCTAAAATGAACATACTAAAATATAAAATACCGTATAATATATTAAGACTGCTATATTTATCGCTAGCCGATTCAATAATAAGCTATGGCTTAAGTAGTTATGGGCGTACATATAAAACCAACATAGGCTGCATCTACAAGCTACAATTGAGCATACTCAAAACTATTGTACCTACATACATGAAAAATAAACTTAAGGACGAGTCCAGTGTATTTAAATACTGCAAAGTAATGTCAATTTTTAACAAGCTTGATATGTCAATAGTTCTAGAAAACTATGATAAAATAAAATTGTTAAAAACCCGATGTAGGCATAAACAATTACGTAAATTAGACTACCAAACTAGATATATTATGCCTAACTACATAAATGTATATGGTAAGAGGACGTGGGAGTACATGCTACCTAACTTTTTAAATAATATGCCAGAAGATATACACACAAGTGTCCTTGCAGACAAAAAGTCGTGCAAGATCGCATTAAAAAGATTCTATCTAACGAGAACAGACAGCGAGGTGTAGTTGCTGGAGTTTAAATACAATACCTACATAATAATAATATATTGTAATTACCTATATTAGGATCATGATATTACTGTTGTGAGCGTTGCGATACATTCGCGTCACGCATAAACCTTAAACAGGTTTCTGTACGCGTCTATTAATTTTGTACTGTATCTTTTTTCTTTTAATATGAATAAAAAAAAAAAAAAAAAAAGCGCTATCAAACAGACTTTTTTTTTTAATTTAAATCGACATTTATTCTATATAATTATTGAACCTGCTCACACAATTTCGCGAGAATCGGTTGAGAAATGCGACCTGTAGAGGAGAACAGACGGACTGACGCCGCACATACGAAAGAATTTGGGCCAAGCCGAAACGCGTCGTTTGTTGTCATTTCGATATGTTTTGTGTAATCATGTATTGTGGTGTTAATCAATAATTATCTTATTGTTAAACGGAGAACTTCTTTCGCTTCGCTCGCTCATTCAATGACGCAATTTACCAGATCGGTGAAACTTCGCTCTATACAAAAAAAAACTCCATTATATTATCGAACTGGAGCACAGAAGGTAAGCTGACAGTACAAGCGGGACCGGAAAACCCCCGGGCCTGCATCTATACATCAAAAAACATACAAGCGCACCCTCTAACAAGTTTCTGTTCCAGAGACATGTGCGCCATAATGGTGCGAGGACTGCAGGGCTCCACACTACAGGAGGTGGTAATGGCTTCGGTCTACATGCCGGAAGCCGATGATCCACCGCCACACGACATGACGAGGCTAGTCAACTACTGCGAAGAGGCGGGACTCGAGCTCATCACGGGCACCGACTCGAACGCACACCACGTCCTCTGGGGCATGACTACAGGGAACGACAGAGGTAAGAAACTTGTCGAATACCTATTCACTACAAACCTAAACATAATCAATACAGGTTCATCTCCAACGTTTGTGAACAGACGAAGCAAAACAATCATTGATTTGACACTAGCAGCCGAAGAAGCATCGAAGCACATCTTAAACTGGCATGTATCGAGTGAACTCTCATGCTCAGACCATAGATGGATTCGATTCGACATTCAGGTAAATACACTTGCGGCAACACCCAGGAGGAACCCCAGGAAAACGAACCGGGCCCAGTACGCACAGCGAATAGGGCAGGCACTCATACGTACGGAGGTTCCTCCTAAACTAACAGGCACCGCAGAAATAGACAAACAGGTAGGTGTCCTTACAGATACCATCATAGACTGTTACCACCAGACATGTCCTCTAACAACCCCGCCGACAGGCAATGGTAAAAAAGCCAACTGGTGGGGACCTGAGCTGGAGAGACTCAGGAAGAAAATGAGGAAACAACTAAACAGGGCAATGAACACCGGTGCAGACCAGGACTGGGATGATTATAAAATCACCAAGTCTAGGTACAAAAAACGGCTCAGATACAGGAGCACAAGCTCATGGCGTAACTTCTGTACCAACATTGAGTCCACTACACAGGCCAACAGGGTAAGGAAGGTTCTATCCAACAACACAGCCTTAACTCTAGGATCCCTGCGTAAACCTGACGACACCCTCACCAACTCACCGGAGGAAACAGAGTGCGTCCTGGTTCAGACGCACTTTCCGGACTGCGAGATAGCGAGTCCAACGGTACGGTTGGATGAGGAAACCGCCCCGACAGAGGAAGGGTGGCGACTGGCCAGCGAGGTAATAACCCCTCAAAGAACTCAATGGGCCATTGACAGCTTTGACTCCTACAAATCCCCAGGACCAGATGGAATTTTCCCCGCCCTACTGAAATGGGGCGGGAGGGCGCTAACACACAGGCTCACCATCATCCTGAGTGCCTGCTTGGCACACACGTTTGTGCCCAGGCAGTGGAGAGAAGTCAAGGTTATCTTCATACCAAAACCAGGTAAAGGAGATTACACGGACCCCAAATCATTTAGACCAATAAGCCTAACCTCCTTCTTGCTGAAGACGTTGGAAAGGCTGTGTGACAGACATCTGAGAGAGAGGGCGCTAGTGCGGATGCCCTTGCATCAGAATCAACATGCCTACAGTTCAGGTAAATCAACAGAATCCGCGCTTCACGCAGTGGTTACCAAGGCCGAAGTCGCGATCAAAAACAAGACTATGTGTTTAGGCACCTTCATTGACATCGAGGGAGCCTTCGACAAGACTAAATTCACCAGCATAACCGCAGCACTGGGAAGGCATGGAGTGAATGCGGTTATGATTAAATGGATACACAACATGTTAAGTCAAAGGGTCATTAGGCTCGGGGAAGACAAAACAAAACAAGCACAAGTAGCGAAGGGATGCCCCCAGGGAGGCGTCCTCTCACCACTACTCTGGAACATGGTGGTTAACGACCTAATCACCAAGCTAAACAACAGTCATCACTACACCATCGGGTATGCTGACGACATAACGATACTCACCAGCGGCATACATGCAGATACAGTGTGCGATGTCACCCGCTCCGCACTCGCCATAGTGGAACGCTGGTGCAATGACAATGAACTAACAGTCAACCCAAGGAAGACCGAGCTGGTAATGTTCACCAACAAACGGAATCTGGGGACCTACCGCCTGCCCAGACTGTTCAATACAGAACTCCAATTGTCAACAGAGGTAAAGTACTTAGGTGTAATACTCGATGTCAAACTTAATTGGAGCAGTCATCTAGACAATAAAATCCAAAAAGCTACAGTCGTCTTCTGGCAGTGCCGTAGAATGATAGGTAGGACCTGGGGACTAAACCCCAAGATCACTCTATGGCTGTACCAGACAGTAATCCGACCAATAGTAAGCTACGGTGCCATAGTGTGGTGGCCTCGTACCACGCTAACCACGATCGAAGCTAAACTACAACGCCTCCAGAGACTGGCCTGCATGGCGGCTAGTGGCTGCATGAGGACTACACCGACTGCAGCCCTGGAAGCCATCATGGACATTCCGCCGCTTCACATTTTCATCAGGCAAGAGGCTCTGGCAGCAGCCATAAGGCTCAAAAGACAACATCTCTGGAGACCGCCCAGGGTTCCACACACCGAAATACTCTACGAGGCTGTAGGTAGGGAGCCCCTTATAGAGGCAACTTCAGACATCATTCCCAGACAGTTCGTCTTTGACAAAAAGTACAAAGTTGAACTATACGAAACCCCCCAGGAAGGACTTAACCCCAGAGAGCTAAGAATCTTCACGGACGGGTCCAAGACAAGGTCAGGCACCGGATCAGGAGTATTCTCGGAGGACCTAAACATACGCATTTCGACACCATTAGGGACCCACAACACCGTCTTCCAGGCAGAGTGTATGGGCATAATAAAGGCTGCTCACGCAATCGCCTCCAGGGAGGTAAGGGGATATCCCATCCGCATACTTTCCGATAGTCGATCCGTACTGCAAGCCCTGCAAGGTCACGCAACAACTTCTGGGCTGATACACGAGTGCCACAAAATCCTATCAGAGGTATGTAATAACAGCGACATAACCCTGCAATGGATCAAAGGGCACAGTAATTCACGCGGTAACGATGCAGCAGATGCACTGGCTAGAGAGGGTTCAGAGTCAAGAGCTGTAGGACCGGAACCCACAATTCCTCTACCCTCTGCATGGCTGCGGAGCACACTGCGACTAAACACCAAGGTAGAACACCAAAAACATTGGAACACCCTAGGAACCTGCAGGCAAACCAGGGAGGCCCTCCCGACAATCAACCCCGGATTGTCAAGGAAGCTAAAGCAGCTAAAGAGGCCGGCACTCCGTCTTCTGACAGGAGCTATAACTGGTCATGCACTACTAAACAAACACCTTTTTACTTTAGGTGTTACAGACAGTCCTCTCTGCAGAGCCTGCATGGAAGAGGACGAGACAGCCGCCCACGTCATCCTGACATGTCCTGGAGTGGCGGACTACAGGGCAAAGTACCTCGGAACACCGGGGTCACTACCGGAGGCCGTCGGCAACGTAAAGGGTCTGCTAGGCTTCCTGGTGGAACTGGGTTGGCACGAATAACAGTAGTGCCAAAACCCCTACGCAAAATAGGCGCATTTATGACGTCGAGTTGCGGAAACCCAGCCCGCGTACAACCTATAACCTACCTATAACCTATCGAACTGGTATCCAGTAATTCACTGGCCAGTGATGACATATGGCACGGAAACGTGGTCGCTTACTATGGGCCTCATAAGAATGCTCAAAGTCACTCAAAGGGCAATGAGAGAGCTGGGAGTTTCTCTGCGCGATCGCATCAGAAATGAGGCTATCCGCAGCAGAACCAAGGTAACCGATATAGCCCTCCGAATTGCTAAACTTAAGTGGCAGTGGGCGGTGCACATTGCACGTAGAACCGATGGCCGTTGGGGCGGAAAGGTTCTCGAATGGCGACCACGTACCGGAAGGCGCGGCGTGGGTAGGCCCCCCACAAGGTGGACTGATGACCTGGTAAAGGCCGCGGGAGTCCGCTGGATGCGGGTGGCGCAGGACCGGCCATTTTATTGTTTGCATGTTATAAATAAGTGAATGGCATGATTAAATAATTCGGTCTGTAATCGTAAGTTGGTGCAACTCACCCCGAGTGTTTTAATCGTATGATACAACCATGACAGTGTCCAGACATAGCATCATTTCTCTAACGATGATATCAAACCAATTTATCCAGTAGTTATGACTGTGAGTTAACGAAACTGGGGCAAACGCACTCGCTCCTTAGATCTTACATCAGAAGCGGTCATCGACTATAATACACATGGTAAATGTAACAGTAAATCGGAACAGGCAAAGAAATCCGATAAAATTCTATTTCCATTCCGTTAATAGTAGATTGTGTATCAAGGCATCAGGGATTCAAGTGTTGACGCCCAAGAAGGAAATAATTTTGCTACCGAATGGCACATACCTACTGCTTTTCACACCTTCTATGAGGAACATTTAAATCCCTCATTTGAAAGAAAGAAAGAAAGAAAGAAAAAAAGAAGACATTTATTTACTACACAAAAGACACACAGAGACAAAGGGAGTAGGCATACATTACAATGGGCTTGTGACCTTAAATTTGTTTACGATGCCATTCGAACCAGTTTTTGTAGATGAACAAATGTTTGTATGGAAGCAACTACATTTAAAGGACATTAATACCCAAAAAATCGAGTTAAAGACGGACCTCGGTGACAGCAACCGAAACGCTTCATACTGATTGGCTTTAAAGTATGACGTCACACCGTGCAATTTGTACTAACCGTTGCATGGAAAATGAAGTAAATTGCTGTTTCGGTCGCGAAATACTGCGTTTAGGTCCATAGTTGTCATACAAATTTGTTTCTATAAAAGCGTAAGGATTCTATTGGTACCTTTTAATTTACTCTTCGACAATAAAAAAAAACACTTTTTTTTCTTAACTTTCAAGGTTCATATCTTTTTATGATTTGAATTATATTTTGTAATTTATACTTTATTACAATCATTTGATGGTTTACTATCCATTTAGCAACACGACGTTGTCAATTTTAACACCACGCAACAAGCCTATTTAACACATATTGTTTGTGTCTTCGCGGCAGTGAATAGGTCGCTGTCTCAGCATTATCTCGGCATAACTCGGCAGACAGACACCTACAGCGCTGATTTTCAGACACGTACGTGACCCACGGAACGAAACACAACATAAGACCATTGATAAACACATAATTATTGTATACACATTATAAATAATAAATGTAATAAATTTGTAAAATATGTACCAGTAGCCAAATGGGGTAGAAAGAAAAACACAAAGCAAAAAACGCGACACGGTTGGGATAGGAAAGTGCTGGATGGGTTTGGGATTTCTGGAGCGTCAACAAATAGCCCTTAAGCTGACGCTTAAAGGTATACTTGCTAGACACTCCTTGAATAGGTGGAGGGAGATCATTCCAACACTTGGACGCCGCGAATCTAAAAAAATTGAGGCCAACAATGACTCTTTCCTGAATAGCAAGTGTGAATTGTTTAACGGAGGGCGTAAGTGGAATGACTCGAGTTTGCAATATTCTTACGCCCGTGTTATACACGATGTTTTTCATCACATTTGCAAGGCAATAAATAACTACAAAAGACAGAAAAATCTAGGTTTCATACAAGCGCACCAAATCAAAATTTGACGAAATTGACAACTTCACTTCCAGATCAGTGCGTGTGGAGCGCGCAGCTTCAATATTTCGACCAATCATAGAGCAGTATTCTTGCAGCGCATGGCCTGCTAGATTTTTATTCAACCAATCACAGATCAGAATTCTTGTAGCGCGCGGCCACCTGGATTTGCTTTAACTAATCAGATCACACACAAGCTCATAACTCCCTAGGGAGTTATAAAAATCCATAATTCCCGCGGGAGGTAAATCGGCTATATACACCTGCCTATAATACACCCTTCACGAGCAAGTGTGATGAAAAAGATATGGTTTTTCCTTCTCAACATGAAATATAAAATTGTAAATGGAATAAATTCGTTGTCTTCATGTAATTCTGTTTTCAGCATTAGAATGTGTCCACACATTGGCAAAAGCTATTTCCAGTTCCAGATACGATAAATCTTCATTACTTTCGTTGGAAATGCTTCGCAGGTTGAATTGAATATCGGACAGTCTATTATAAATGTTATTGAAGCCACATAATCGGATCGGACGGGACTATTTAGTTGTTAAAGGGCCCCAAGCGGGTGGGATTACAAACCTCCCTATTATCACGCACGTGTATTCGAACTTAACACAGTTTTGGTTTCGAACGCTACAAAGCTACAATAAGCACGTTATACAACATCCGCATTTTAATAAACGTGATCCCAACCCTTTGCGGGGCCATATTGGAATTCGTTTTCATTACTTACACCAACTGAATTCAGAATTCGGGGGTCTATTCCAACACGCCCCTAATCCTTGTAACCCAAGGGCGGCAAACACTTAGGAGCTCGCTTCGGAATGAATTGGTTGGAAATGTACCATTGATGGAACATTTTGTTGGTTCCGAGTGCGATTGAAATTGCGAGCTGTGAATCTGAACAAATTCATCGGGAATTGATCTTCGCCATTGTAAGTGTTTGGTTTGGGTTTCCGGAACACCATTAATATTAAATGGAATTTGTGAAGTCGATGAGTATTGGAGTGTTAAAAACGAATGTATGTATGTATGTTTGAACGATAGAGCTGGTCTGATGATGGAAACGGAAGGTGGCCAAAATATTAGAACCCTCTCAACTATTAGTAGTTGATGACTGTGCAAAATAGTACAGCCGGAAATAAAAGCTTTAACCAAAAATTTCATAATGGTCAGAAAAAAAAATATCCTACTAATCCTACTAATATTATAAATGCGAAAGTTCGGATGTTTTTTACTAACATACATCCTCCTAGCGTTATTCCCGGTTGTGCTATAAACGAGCCCAGGGTCCGCTTTGACACCTATGCCCAAGATTTGGCATAGGCACTAGTTTTACGAAAGCGACTGCCATCTGACCTTCCAACCCAGAGAAAAAACTAGACCTTATTGGGATTAGACCGGTTTCCTCACGGTGTTTTCTTTTACCGAATGTTTTTTTACTATGTCACGCAAAAACGGCTGAACGGATTAATAGTACATTACTGCAGAAGCCGGGAAAGAAGGGCTTGCCGGGTGAGTAGGTATAGTGATACGAAGCCGGCAAGCCCTTTTCACGGCCATCAGGCATGTTATAGTGCTTTTCTCAAACATGCAATGAAATAAATAAATAAAAACTCCTCAAATCAAACTAAATTTCATGGCTTAATGCCGTGATGCTGTGCCACAAATAGTGGAATAAAAATTTAAAAAAAATTACTTTCCGGCCTAGGCCTTCAATTTCGTATGAATTCCTTAACAGTTCTCTCGAGTTGATCATCCCGAAACGTGATACTTTGAAGCCTGATATAACCCACGTAATGACGACATTTCATTTCATGTTTGAGTAAATGAATTTTAGTTTACAAATAGAGTACCTATAGCCTGGACATATTACGAGTATATAGAATACTTTTTATCGCAGTAAAAGTCCAACAAAAGGAAGTCAATGGGACTATTATCTTTGACTATTATCATTATTACTATTTTAATGATTATGTTCCGCTAAGACTTATATAATTTGATTCCTTAACGGGTAGCTATATGGAAACATTCAAAGGATGTTTTCAGAAAACACAACTAACTAAACCTGCCGACAACTTCAGTCAATAAAAATGTTGATATAGATGTACTACTTAGGTACTAGTTTAATCGCGTACCTAATAGTGCACCATGTGGGAACGCTGTTTCATCACAGACCTTTATTGTCACTTACTATCCATACTAATCTATATTACATACTATCCATACTAATAATATTCCCCTAAAGGGGTTAAATGGGGAATTAAATTTTTTTATGGATCTACGATATAAACGAGATCCACACGGACGCAGTCGCGGGCAGAAGCTAGTAATATATATTCTCAAAATCGCCCAAACGGCAACGATGATGGCTATGCTGGTAGTTTCTCGGCGTGATCGCATCAGAAATGAGGCTATCCGCAGAAGAACCAAGGTAACCGATGCTCTCCGAATCGCTAAACTTAAGTGCACGTAGAACCGATGGCTGTTGGGGCGGAAAGGTTCTCGAGTGGCAACCACGTACCGGCAGGCGCAACGTGGGTAGACCCACAAGGTGGACTGATGACCTGGTAAAGGTCGTGGGAGTCCGCTGGATGCGGGTCATGCGGGTGGCGAAGGACCGGTCATACCGGGAGGCATATTGTCCAGCAGTGGACGTCTTTCGGCTGATATGATGATGATTATAATAATCTATATAGCATGTGATATTAGAGACGAGCACTTATCTGAATTCACGAAATGTATCTTATGGTTGTTTTTGGTCAAACGCGGCCAAACGAACACCAGCGAATGAGGATTCTTGTAGGTAAGTTGCCAATGTTTTTTTGTGACAAATGCTCCCTCGCTTTAGATTCAGATTCAGATTTATTTTATTGCGTTCATGTTGTAACAAAATAGGTGTTAAGGCTAGGTGTAGTTCTAACATAAGCTCTGTCGAGCATTGCAATATCTATAGATATTCTAAATACATATCAAACTTGAAATTCAATTTTAACATTAAATATTATTACAATTACCAAATTATTCCACAATATTGATTGATTCGCTTTCGTCTGCTTAGGGTGAATTTCCACGAGAAACGTGCGAAGTTATGTTTAACATATATTTTACACCTCGCATGCTTGACTTGCTTTCAAATATATTAAAACACACACTTCACACGTCTACTGGATATTCACCATTAATCGTAAATTAAGTAGCGTTTATATATAGATCCTATCGCGATTAAACTAACAAAGCCTGCCTTCATTTTGTATTAACAGTTTAGTCAATACCTTTACTAACGGTAGCATAAAAGCAATTCCTGCAAGTCACCGTAGCGGCGCTTACCACGAACAATCGAAACTAGAAGTTCGTGTGTCTGCATCTTTGTCGCTCAAGTATAAGTGCGATAGGGATGGAGATTTTCTTCTTCGAATTTCTATGTTCGAGGTTATGGCTCAGGAGTAAGTCTAGAAAGCCGGCCCAGATTTCAGGTAGGAATCGATTGGCAATGGCACGCACCGCGTGAAGGACATGACCTCGAGCCAAGGCCGTTATTTAATAACAGATTTCATTTTTTTTAATGAATATTTTTCTGGCAAACCTGTATAATGTATTTCAACACGAAATGGCTGAGACACGTTTATGGCTCAGACTTTATGCAATGTGGCAAGTTAGTTGTTATTAATTTTTACTGCCCGCGCGGCTCCGTTCTCGTATTGCAAACGCAGGCAAACCCGCGGGATAAAATAACGCCTATGTCCATCCAGAAAGTGCGCTCTAGACACAGGTTAAAGAATTTTTGAAATCGGATATTCAGTTCCAGATATATGTAGGGCCACCCCACACATACAACAAACTTACTAAGCTACAACCTCACAGAATTTTCCTCTTAATATTAATACACAATCTAATCTATTAATGTACTTACCTATTGTTGTGTTTTGACGCTTAGAGACTGTATACATCTCTAAGATCATTAAAATAATAATTATTAATTGTATCTGGACGCTCAGAGACCTTAATACATCTCTAGGATATAAAATGATATCACAACTTCTTGTTAATTCTGATAGAGACCTTGTAGGTATCTAACGTAATGGATATTTTTTTTGTAATATTGTTATCATTTAGTGACATTTAGTTCTGTTAAACTGCAACTTACAAATGATTGTTGTTGTAAGATTATATATCTTTTTATTGTAAATTATTGTTGTGGCCTACATATTTGCAGAATAAATGTTTGTTTTTTTTTGTTCTTTTTTTATTTCAAAATCTAACACACGAATACAAATACAAGCAAACACTTGTTTTTTGGTGGTCAGAGCACGCAATGCCACTCCCGTATAAGCTTATCTATATTATCTATGCTAATATAATAAAGAGGAAAAGGGGAAGTATATGAGATTGTAGCTTTTTGAGTTTGTAGGGGGTAATAGAGTAATAGCCAAACCACACATCCTTGTTCAAAATAAAACACCTGTATTAGTATGGACGCGTTTGCCTGGGTGCTCTCTATATGTAGGTCGATCACGTAACGCATTGTACGAACGTCGGGTAGGTCTAAATGTCACTTTTTATATGGAAAATTGACAGTTAAATTGTACCGACGGGCGTTCGGAACGTTATGTGTTTACCCCCCTGTAATACAAGGGCGGGCGGACCCGCGCCGCCAACTAGTATTAACAGTGCTCCACTATTTAATCACAAGGCACTGCCTCATCCTTCTGATATCTATAGACGGTTAACTCGATGATGATAAAGTTTTCAAAATAAAATTCAACCATCGTCTATTACAATATCTGAATCTAAAGATTGGAATCTTACGTCTAGTTTTTTCCTTGAAAAAGACCAGAATTTAATTTAAAAAACTCAACGTCAACTCGAGATACCGTACCTTCCAGAACGTTATGTAAATTAAATCGTCAGTTATTAACCCAGGCAAGGGTCAAGGCCGAGCTTGAACATAATTAAAGTTCACGTGGAAGTACCATTCCAAGTAACATGCGTACTCTGGATCCTAATAACTGAACCACAGAATAAATAAAGCCGGAAATCCGGATTCAGGTTTGTTCCATTACGATTACAATAACACACATCTTAAGGCCTCCACACACCGGCCGCGGGCTCGCGTTCGATGTGTGTTTGAAGTTTATTTTCAATGTTTTACAACTTGCGCGGGCCCGCGCCCGACCCGCGCCCGCGACCGGTATGTGGAGGCCTTTAAGGTCGAAACGCACTGACAGCGGTGGCGACGCGGCGCGGAGGCGGTACGGTTGTAACGTTCGAGCTAATACGAAAGGGTCCGCACAGAATACCGCACCGCCCCGTTCTGTGCGGATCCTTTCATATTAGCTCGAACATTACAACCGGTACCGCACCGCCACCGCTGCAGACATGTCACTGCGTTTCCAGCTTTATGATTGGTGGCCACTAACAGGAAACAGAAGCATCGGTCGTCCACCAGCTCGATGGGTTGACGACGTAAAAAAGACCGCGGGTAATTTCTGGGTGAGACTAGCACAGGACCCGTCCCGTGTAGGTACTGTAGGTACGCTACTTATCCCCGGATAAGTGGCGTACTCGAAATGTGGCTTATGCTCAGCAGTGGGCGACTACAGGCTGATAATGATGACTGGACGTCTCCTTTTTAGTCCAGGCAATGAACTGACAGCTTGTATGGAAAATATGTCAAATTTGGAAATAATTTATAATAGCAGATTTTTTTCATGTAATGGATATATTATCAATTAAATAGTTACTTAGTGACAAAATCCAACAAAATTTCAGACATCAAAAAAATTATAACTTAACTAGCTTCTGAAAAGTCAGAAAAAATATTAATAAATGGTTTTATCTTTATTTTGGTTAATTTACATTTGCTCTATAATATTCAAGATAAATAATTAAAAAAAAAACAATTCATTCTTTTTTTAAATCTATACATATAAATACTTCCGGAGGGAAATTTTGTTGGATTCTTGAATAAAGCATCGATCAATGTTTTAAAATGATATAAAGAAAAAAAACGCTATTATAAATTAATGTTTTTCAAAACCGTATTTTGCCTGGAGTATTTGTTTCAGGCGTCAGAGCGCATCAGAGAGCATCACGTCAGATAAGTATGTTATCGGCTTAATAGTACTGGCGTACACAAGGTCCTCGGTCTAACAAAACTGATCTTAACAGCAAGAAAACACATTCCATTCCGCTCTACCGCACTTTTAAGGCCGAAACGCACTGACATGACAGCGGTGGCGGCGCGGAGGCGGCACCTGTTGTGATGTTCTAGCTAATATGAAAGGATCCGCACAGAATACCGCACCGCGCCGCGCCGTTATGTGCGGATATCATATTAGCTAGAATATCACAACAGGTACCGCCTCCACGCCGCACCGCACCGCGCCGCCACCGCTGTCAGTGCGTTTCCAGCTTCAGTGCGTTTCGTCCTTTATACCTCTGCCACTATGCTCCTCGCACTGCTCCTCCCGCTACCGCGATGTTGCCCTCTATGGCCACACACTGCTCTACACACGCAATTAATCGCGACGTTCCGCACTAGGTTACTTGCCTTATTGCCGCTCCTTTGACTCGCGCCCCAAGTCCCAACCGACAATTCAGGGAGCGGAGCATGACGAGGAGCTAGATGAGATCACGAATAACGACGCCACAATATGTCTTACCTAGGATTTACCTACCACAACCCTGCACGTATCCCTTGGGCAGTGGTGCTAAATGAGCGACACGACTTTCAGCGAAATAGGCGCTCCTATAAAAATATCACATGGATTATCCATTATAGATATTCGCCTATTCTACAGATCGCTATATTACGATTCAATAAATACTATCGGCAGTATTCATAAACGTTTTACAAGCCTATTTTAACTAAAATGGCGTTAAAATTCGTTTGTCCTTACCTGTCACTTTGACATTTGTGTTTGTAAGAAAGGGGCAGAACACAGTTTATTTAGCAGAGGCATTTTAAGTTTTATGAATAAACGGGTATGTATATGCTTCCTTTCGTCGCTATGTCCCACGTCACTCGACGAGTGTGTGGCAGGCTGGCAGGGGTATTACTACCATGCATCGTCTTGGGGTTCGTGTTCGCGTTGCGTCGTTGCCTCTCTTTCATTTGCCGTAGGAAGAAAAAAGATGCAACACGAATATTTGGGCAAATACCGCCAAGTGTTGTGCCACCATCATAAGGGTCTTCACGTAGGTACAGTCAAGTGTAAAAATATGGGTGCATAAAACTAACTCATAAATATGTCCAATCGCTCTTATGTCAGCGGATTAATGTCTCGGTACATATTTATGAGAGGATTAAATCATACACATTTTTGCACTAGACTGTACGTCGTACAAAGCAGGGCGCGGCAAGTACGGTGAGTGTCACTGTCAACCGCATTCTTGTGAATAGGGGTGTAGACTCAAAATGTATTATTACTCCAAAAGAAAGCAGGCACAAAAATATGCCTTGTGACGAAAATCCCATTTAGATATCTCAAAAAATTACGAAGCTACAATCGTTTTAATATTGCTTGTTAGAGAGAGAAAACGCTAGGGGATCGTGACATCACGATCCACGAGCGTCATAGTAAATGACAATCGTTTCATATGAAGGTTCGTTTTGCGGAAAAGGGACCGAATATACTCACTTTTAAAACTTTAGACACTTGACACTTATTACTTTGGGATTATTTATCCCCTGCTTTACTTTTTTCTCCATTTGACAATATTTTGAATCCTCTTTCGAGAAAATTCATCATTATTGGTTATTTTATTTGGTGTCTACACCCCTATTTTATTTGGTGTCTTCACCCCTATTGCACCACGAAGGTGCGCGAGAGCCAAGTTAAGCGGCAAAAGGGACATGCCCGACTGATCCTAACCCCCTGGCCACGACTTTGGTCTTAAGCGACCTGCGACCAGCGTTATATCTGTTCATTGCGCGTGATCCCAACTAACCACAGCGGCGCTACCACGAACTTCGAATCTCGAACTTCGTATATCTCCGTCTTTATCGCACTTATGGTGTATGGTACTCGAGCGACAGAGACGGAGATATACGAAGTTCGAGATTCGAAGTTCGTGGTAGCGCCGCAGTGCGTTGCGCGTCTCGACCGCGCAATGAACAGATAAAACGCTGGTCGCAGGTCGCTTAAGACCAAAGTCGTGGCCAAGGCGTCAGTTCCATAACATTTACAATTTTAGACGCACAGCTAGGTTAAGATTCAAAGTTCCGAGTTCAAAATTCAGTATTCAGATGTAGGTTTAATAAGCAAAGTTTCGTAAAGGTCGTGAACCTCTACTTTTAGGCTCGGTACGTAGAGTTTATTTAATTAATGGGCCGGGCCTATTTCATTATAAAACTCTACTTCCATGATTTTTATAGGCTTGTAGCTTTAGTTTGACCTCTAAGTAGTACACGATATGCCTCGGTGGTGGCGAGGGGTGATTTTTTTGTTAAAGACCGGGAGTGAAAAAATTCCTACACTGTTTTAAACTATATAGTCAAACGCATAGAAGTATGGAAATGACTGCTGTAACCGATACTAAGCGTCTATGTAAATAAGTAGTGTAGCTAAAAGTTTGTAGGTGTCTTATGTCTATCTGAAGGCATTGTGTGTCCCGTTGTCTGTCTGTCTGTAATCAAATCTTGCAAGTTAAATTTGACCCACTTCCCGGTTTCCGATTGAGCTGAAATTTTGCATGCATATGTATATCGCTTGACAATGCAATTTTATGATGACATGGAGCTGATCTAATGCTGGAGCTGGAAGGTGGCCATAGGAACTCCGCAATAAAATGACACAACCCCATCGAGTTTGGGCTCGTTAGAATCGTCTCAATAAGTAGTTGATGATGGTATGCAGAAAAGTACAGTCAGCAATAAAAGCTTGTAACAAAAAAAATTTTTTTGACAGAAACTTATTATTAATATAATACGGTTAAAGTGAGATATTAATTATCACTACAGGCGACAAGTTTCGAACCCTTCAACGAGGACAATCATCCTGAAGTAGAATTCCTGAAGGATTCTAAGCGTCACCCTTAGCGAAAATGAATATGTTAGTTATTATAATTATTAGTATAATTCTAAACATGACTCACGATAGCTTAAATTCAAAAGTAAACGTGCTCCGGTATCCAAAGCATCCTTAACTTAAATGGCAATTTACCAGTTTCTAGAAGATGTACAAAGTTACCTGCGGTTGTCAATGTAACCTCAACAAGATGGCTGAGCGGCTACCGCGAAACTAAAACGATATTCGTTCGAGTATATCTCCCTCTCTGTTGCTCGAATAAGTAAGTGCGACAGAGACGGAGAAACACTTCGTTTTCGTTTCAGCCGCTCATATCAGAGAGGATTAGGAATTTAATTTAGAGAAACATCTCTAAGCATTAAAACTGGATCCAAGCCTTGTAGAACAAAGCCTTGGGGATAGGGACTGATTAAAATTTCGATTAAGTAATTATACTTTGTTAACAGAAGTTTCTTTGAGCGCGGAAGAGCAACTGAATACCTAACTTTTGCAGTTTCCAATTTATAATTACCATTCATTTGAGTTCAGCGAACTCGACATACCTATATTAATATGTAGAATACATTTCAGCAAAATATGAACTTCTGCGTGAGCTAATAAGTAGTAGCCAAAGTTAACAATAGGGAAACCAGCATAGAAAGTTTAAAAAACTATATCCTGACTACGGAAAAGTAACTATGAATAATATTTTTATACATTTGAACACGAAATTTTCTCCTCTTTCATTTGATACCCAACAACTATGATAGCATTTTTTTTTTCAAAGCTGTCACTTATTTGTATGTGACAGCTACCATGTTTTTATTTGTCATACAAAAGGTCACCCAGAGCATAATTTTGAATCGATTGAGACCCCATTTATCAAAATGAGGCATTCATTTTTTTGTCAGTGTACCTCTCGATATTGTAAGCAAAGTAGGTGAGCTACGTAAATGAAATTTTAGTATGTTATTTTTCATCATATATTCTACCGAACTGGGATAGGAAAACACGATTAGTGAAAATTTTCTCGATAGATTTTCATTCCAAAGAAGTGTCCATATTTATTTATTTTTGCTAATTTTTCCGGAAGTATAAGCAATCATACCTCTAAATTTTCAGAAATGACAGTAATGCTATCTATCTACCGAACTGGGAAATATCATTTTATTTACTCACGTAGTATATTTTATATGATTTATTTCATACTTTCGGAACTTGTACCGCATACGCCTTTGTGTTCATTAGCGGCGCCACGGCTTTCTTCTCTTTTTTTTGCGCGTGGAAGTAATTGATGCTATCTCATTGAGACTATTTGAAACTCCGCCTCCAGTCGCCTGTGATACTTTGCCGACGACGGATGTTTGCCAAAATTGCGCTTGCGTTGACATCCCGCTAACGTCATTAAAAAAAGCTACTTCAAGTGAAATACTCGGACTTTTTGTATGCCGTACTTACAAACTAATTACGTATAGATTATTTTAGTGTTGTGAGTGTTTCGTTTAGGTTTTTTTGCACGTTAGTTCCTACATAATGGGGGCGAAATCAAAGAAAAGAAGTAAAAGAAAATTTATAGAATCTCAGAGAAGAAAAAGTAACATGAGAGGCAAAAATAGTAAGTACCTAATCAATTGTTTTTAATAATTTATGAATTTACGTATTGTAAAACGCAAACAAAAAACAAACTAAGGATAAACTTTAAACATTGTTTTTCCATTGTGAGTTTACTAGCTACCTACCTACCTATTGCCGCGCCTAGGATTTGGTTGATTTCTGGCAAGTTATCTACCGAGGTACCTACGTATTTTATTATCTTTCTTTATGTTTCAGGGATAAGTTTGAATCATGACAATGAAAGAGACAAACATACAACAGAAAATATTTTTTTAAATAAAAGCGCACCGAGCACCTCAGTACAAAACCTAGTGGAGTCGCCATTGACAGTTTTAAATTTGGACGACCATACTGTCCGTATAGTAGCCATTTCGTATGGTATTTTTTAAGATTTTTAATATGCCTTTTAAAATAAAATATATTTTTATTACTTTAGATCTGATAGTTCCGAAGAAAATATTTCTTTACCTGAGCATAACTATCAGCCTTCGGCCTCGTCAGCCGCTTCTACTGATGTCATTGGGTCAAAGCAGAAACTGTCTAGACCAAAGAAAGAACTAGGAGAAAACCAATCTACATTGAAGGTATGTAGGTACCTACTTTACGTAAGTACCCACTGTAAACTAATCGAATCCAGAATTTATCTAAGACCATAATTTACTAAAATAGTAAATAAATTATTTCAGGACAATACGAATGAAAAAAGAAAGAGTGACCATGACAAGGAAAACGCATCTGGTGAAAGTGTTTTAAATAAGGGAAGAAACAAAAAGGTAACTCACCGTCTTTTATTGATCATGAATGTTAATGAAACAAAAATAAATTTTATTTATTTCATACTTTGTTTTAAATTTAATTTTTCATGTCAATGTTGTAGAACAATTTAACGGAGTAATTGCTAAATTAGTTGGTGGCAAACGAATAAATTACACACAAAGGCGTGGCTACCAATCAAGGTGCTCAGGTGCTGTCATATCCTTTAACACAGGTAAGCTTCTTTCGACAGTCCTCCGAAATACGCATCAGAAGTCACCCAGTACAAGAATGAAAAAAATTTATAAAAAAGTTTGCCTTAAAAGGGAAAGAAATAGACAAATGACAAGGAAGAAAAAACGCAATTTTAACACGCAAAAATCAATAGATTTGAACTATGGTGAAAACGTGGAGCAGCCAGACAAAGATCCGGTGACTTTTAACATGGACAGAGAAGCTTTTCTAAAGAATTTAGAAAAGTCAGAAGAAGAGCGTAACCGCATTCAAAAACAAACAATTATGCAAAGCAAATGTGGGCAATGGCTCGAGCTTCGAAGAAACCTGTTGACAGCATCAAATTTTGGGAAAGTCATAAAGAGACGAAAGAACCACAGCCGCCGAAATATGATAAAAAACATGTTGTACTCAAAATCGTTAGACAAAGTGAGCTCCATTCAACACGGAAGACAACACGAAGCAGTGGCTCTGGAGCAGCTCCGCGAGCTCAAGGGCATAACAATAGATAAATGTGGTTTATTTCTTGACGAAAAACATAGTTTTCTTGGAGCTACACCCGATGGCATTGCTGGCGATATGGTAGTAGAAATAAAATGTCCAATCGCTCCTTATAAAATGGGTGACATTGAAGCTGCAATCGATCAAAAAAAGATGCATTTTTGGAAGAAATGTAAAAATGGTGAAGTAAGTTTATCCTCACGTTTCAAATTTTCTTTTCTTTTATCTAGCTGAGAAAACGCAATACTAAACAAATGTCTTATCAATTAAATCTCCTAATAATTTCTATGTACAGTCGCCATCAGATATATCGGAGCGGCCAAAGTGCTCACAAATATCGGAACATGTCTCTAATACCTCGACAATAGAGACGAGTTCAGACATTTGTAAGCACTTTGGCCGCTCCGATATATCTGATGGCGACTACAACTTGAGTGAAGCACGTACTTACTAATTTATTTGTGCTAATTTTATTCTATCATTTACATTACAGGTCTTAATAAACAAAAAATCCGACTGGTTCTACCAAGCACAGGGTCAGATGCATATTGCAAAAAAATCGAAATGTTTGTTTGCGGTGTGGTATGGAGACAACAAATTTAAAATCGAAATATTAGAAAAAGATCAAAGAAGACTTTTGGCGAACTGAAATGGAGCCAAAACTTGTGTCATTTTACATGGATTACCTTCTCCTAGAATTGGTAGATCCAAGGCATCCAAGAAATAAATTGATACGAGATAATTACGACCAAACTACAAGCCGCCAACTGCCTACTTCGAATTCAGAAGTAACGGAGACGGAGACCATACAATCCGAAGAGAAGAATTTTGACAGAACTCACATACACAAAATAATTGATTTTAGCCAATTTTAAAACGTTTTTTAAAATATATTATACTGTAAATTGATAACGTATTGTACCTACTATAAAATACAACCTTACAATTATTTTCTTCAAATACAAAAATTTTTATTTACCACTATTCACTAAGTAATCTAATGGATCGATCTTTTAAATATAGCAGTTTGCAGAATAAAATTAAAAAATATTTTCTCTATTCTATTCATTCTATGTTCTCACTGCAGCGTTGCATGCCTAGGTATGATAAATACAAGCGGCGCACGAGCACGGCTTCACAGTTTCGCTAGGGGGTGGCGGGGTGAGATGGGCGGAGCTAGCGTGAGAATTATTTTCGGGTGCCTCGTCTTAAGCGCTACAGTGGAACATAATTATGTACACAAATACAAACATACGAGTAGACTGCAAATAAAAACATAACTATCCCTTCCTTTCGGATCTGCCGTAGTCGGGCAAAAAGCATTGCCCAGTCAATAGGGCACCAATATGTATGCACCACAAACCAGACCTTATTTCTGCAACAATAAGGTTGTAGTTTACATATTTATGAAACTTTGAGTGAATACATATTGGTGCCCTTGACTGTCCTAAAGATAAGCTAATTTTCGCAATTCGAACATCTTAAAACCATGCAACTACAGATTGGACTTTCTGGATGGTTCTAGGCTATATTTTATCCCGCGGGTTTGTCTGCGTTTTTTCTCAATACGGCGAAGCGGTTATGAAATTAAAAGAAAAAACGTCATATCGTGTTCGCGCATCATTGACGATGAACAGACATCAACACAACCATGCAGTGGCTTATGATTATGAATTAAGAAGAAACCATTACGTTAATTAAACAAGAGGGTCGATTCTGGAACTCTGGAGCGAAGACGGAAACGCTGCTATGCGTAAGAGTGAAATGGCTATAGTGTTTTAGAAGATCTTGGGTCAGACGCGGTGTGACGCGTGCCACTTTAAAAACATGCAGCTGCGGGGGGTATACATTAACATAGAATATAACGATATGACTTCTTACATTAAATATGACAGATGGTCCAATTAGTCTAATTATTAGACCGTGAAAGTTACGTTTGTTTGTGACATCGCTAGATAAGTCTAAGAAGGTTGGACTGATAGCTAGTCTGTGCGGAAAGTTCTTATAGAGTGGATAGTCCTTAGTTGACGACTTCTGAATTCTGAAACCTAGTTTGCCTAGTACCTGCCTACGAAGCGGCAGGTGCCGTGTTCGAATGCCCGTAAGGGCATATATTTGTGTGATGAGTCACTGATGAGCACGAATATTTGTTCCTGAGTCATGGATGTTTTCTATGTATTTAAGTATTTATTATCTATATGAGTATGTATATCGTCGTCTAGTACCCATAGTACAAGCTTAGCTTAGTTTGGTCGATTTGTGTAAGATTGTCCTCAAATATTTATACGAGGGCGACACTGAAAGTCTTTAGAACTGGCCACTTGTAATAAATATAATAAAAAAATAAGTTCAAAATTTGAAAATGGAACTCTTTCTTAATATTTTTGTGTACGAATTCCACTCGATTGTCATTTGTTTTACGATTTGGCGGCAAATTGAAAATTGTGTGTACTACGTGAGCATGAATTTAACGCGAGAAAATTTTCGAGCAATTATTTTTTACGACTTTCGATGTAATTTAAGTCAACAAGAAAGTTATGATAGACTTCGATTGGCCTTTCACGATGAAGCCCCATCTCGTGCTACTATTTACAACTGGTTTAATGAATTTAAACGTGGCCGCACTGATCTCACTGATGATCTGCGTGAGGGCCGGCCTTCTACGGCGACTACTGAAGATAACATCAGTGTTGTGCGGCGTATGATAGAGACTGACAAAAGAGTAACCTATCAGCAGATTCGTACAAGCTTAGCCATTGGTATGAGTCAAGTCCACAAAATCCTCCATGAACATTTAGCGGTGAGGAAGCTTTGTGCCCGGTGGATACCTCATAATTTGACAGAAGCCCAAAAAGTCCGTCGTGTTGATTGGTGCCGTGAAATGGGTCAAAGATTCAACGGAGGTGACTCAAATGCTGTGTTCGACGTAGTTACGGGTGACGAAAGCTGGATTTACTGTTATGATCCTGAAACTAAAAGACAGTCTGCTGAGTGGGTGTTTCCTTCCGAGGAGTTGCCTACTAAAGTGAAGAGAGGTCGAAGTGTGGGAAAAAAGATGGTGGCCTCGTTCTTCGGAAGGACTGGTCATTACGCAACAATTATTTTAGAGGATCAAAAAACAGTTACTGCGAAGTGGTACACTAACAATTGTTTACCACTTGTCTTGGAAAAAGTTCGAGAAAAACGGCCTCGCAGTAGGATCCTGCTTCACCACGACAACGCCTCATCGCACACCGCCAAGCAAACGATCGACTATTTGGCGACGGCAAACGTGGAATTACTGGGTCACCCACCTTATAGCCCCGACCTTGCACCTTGTGATTTTTATTTATTCCCAAAAATTAAAGAAAAACTTCGAGGAAAACGTTTTATGGACGCCGACGAAGCAGTGGCTGCGTTTCAAAAGGCCGTCGAAGAGACCCCTAAGGACGAGTGGGCAAAGTGCTTTTCTCAGTGGTTCTATCGAATGCAGCGATGTATTGATGTGAAGGGAGGCTATTTTGAAAAGATATAATAAAAGTAATAAGTTGCTTGATTGCTCAGTTTTTGATTTTCTAAGAACTTTCAGTTTGACCCTCGTATCCCTCGCCACATAGTTTTGAGCGAACCTGGAAAAAGTACCAACACGCGAACCCACACGCATTTAAGGCGCTGTATGCAGCTGCGCATCGAAAAAGTGCCTTTTCCAAACCGATTATTAGTATACTTGTACTATTGCTAGAGATCCAAATTTTTGATATGTATATCTTCAGTTCATTGGCTATGTTCGTGCTTCGTAAAATCACGATTGCTTACAAAATCCTCGATAGATTTTGCCTTTCAAAACAGTGCTTTTTTACCACCAAACTCGAAATATCTCAAAAGTTATTTGGAAAATTACAATGAAATTTGTTGTGATAGGTAGCTTTTTGGTAGATCTATCTACCGGCTTCTTAGAATTTCAATATGTTTGATAATTCAATACATTTGGTCATTTGTCTGAAAAACCGGGTGTCCGCGTCGTGCATGCGCGGTGGCGAATACAATTTAGTACGCCCGTGGCCACTGCCGACGACGGACCTGTGAATGTTTACCTGGCACGCAAATACGCCTTTTTGCAGAAATTATTTCGAGTTATCAAGGTAAATAAAAATACTTAAAGGAATAGGAAACGCTAATACATGCTGGAGAACATATTCGAAATGATAGAATAACAAATATAAGGTATGCGATATTTACTACATTAAAGCGTTTCTACATCCGCACCTAAAACGTATTAATAGGTAGCTGGAGCATATTGACAAGATGTCAATAAAAATCTTCAGTTATCCTGAATACGTATTTAGAACTGTTAGGTAGTAAGTAGTCGGGTGTAAATCGGATTCGGACACGAGCACATGGTTAGGGGGTAATGGTACCAATTATGGACTGTACGAATAATAGATTTATTTATTCATACATAAATATATTAAAAGCATTTAGGGCTATTGCGCCGGATAGCGACTACCTAGTCTAAAGTCCTAAACGAGATGGTGAACTGAAGTATATTTACTTGCTGTTTAGTAGATTCTATTAAAAACGAGTGCGGAAAAAGATCCTGCCACTCCACCAGCAGCAGGCCACGGCCCTTCCTCATCTTCGTCATAGACATACATGCATACATACGCTACGGCACATCTTTTCATCCAATATTCCGCAGTGTCTCAAGACGAGAGTCTTTGACCAGTGTGTGTTGCCAGTGATGACATATGGAACGGAAACGTGGTCGCTTACTATAGGCCTCATAAGAAGGCTCAAAGTCACTCAAAGGGCGATGGAGAGGGCTATGCTGGGAGTTTCTCTGCGCGATCGCATCAGAAATGAGGCTATCCGCAGCAGAACCACGGTAACCAATATAGCCCTCCGAATCGCTAAACTTAAGTATCAGTGGGCGGGGCACATTGCACGTAGAACCGATGGCAGTTGGGGCGGAAAGGTTCTTGAGTGGCAACCACGTACCGGAAGGCGCGGCGTGGTTAGGCCCCCCACAAGGTGGACTAATGACCTGGTAAAGGTCGCGGGAGTCCGCTGGATGCGGGTGGCGCAGGACCGGCTATTGTGGCACTCTTTGGGGGAGGCCTATGTCCAGCAGTGGACGTCTTTCGGCTGATATGATGATAATGATGATACATACGCTCGAAAAACATTAACTTCCTTCTGAGGCAGTCGGGTACAAAGTACTACAGGGTGTTCCCCCTATACAGCTGCAAAACTTTGCCAGCTGTTTGTGCACATGATACCCATCACAAAACACTAAAGTATGCCGTTTCACATCTCGCACTCACTCTGCCACCGCTGCTTCTCCAAATAACTACCAAGAAAGCCTCCCCCGCCACGCCCCTTTAAAAATAAGCCCACTAAAGCAAATAAATGTGACGTTATGTAAGTGAACATACCTTTTGTCGGTATGGAGTTATTGATATGACTCACCCACTCACTCACTCATCAACGCACAGCCGAAACTACTAAGACTAGAGAGTTGAAATTTTCACCAGAACTACCTTTTACAACGTAGGCAACGCTAAGAAGGATTTTTGGAAATTCCACCCCTAAAGGGGGTAAATTGGGGTGCAAAGTTTGTATGGGGGAAACTTTATTTTTAGAGCTAGAGACTTAAATTTTTGCATAAAGATTACTTATTAGAATACAAATTAAGTACTTTCAATTCAATTAAATTTATTTTGTTAAACATAGGTTACAACTTTTACAAGTATTGTTGGTATACAAAATATAAGACCTCTGTGTAGGTTTACAAAATATTTCAGCCAGCTAATATATTTATAAAAATTAAAAAAAAATGTCAATACAGTGATTGGTGTTAAATACTTCAAACACATGTCAAAAACTCTCAAAAAATACTATAACTAAAGAATACTATAACTAAGGAATGTCTGGAATGGAACCATGTTATGTCGTAGGGTCGTTTAGGTAATCTTTTATGGTATAGACATAGACATAGACATAGACATCCTTTATTGGTAATAAGGTATTACAAGTCATTGTTTACAATAAAAATAGAACATTCATTTGAAAATAAATTAACAAGATTATTAGTTTATTATATTATATATTATTATTACATTTTTTATATTCTAAAAATTCCTTAATAGTATAGAAACATTTCTCAATAAGCCATTTTTTTTATTTAGCTTTAAAGGTCGGAAGACTGTTAGCTTCCGTGATGCTGTCTGGTAAATTGTTATAAAATATAGGTCCCGCGACGTGGATTGTCTTAGCTGTCTTAGTGAGCTTGTGGGGAATTGTTAATAGTTTGTGCGCATTTCGAGTGACCCAAGCAGATCTATCACCTCGCCTTTCATATAGTGATAAATTCACCCGTGTATACACGGCTATTTGGAAAATTAGCAGTGATGATAGTGTCAGGATACCGAGTGCGACAAAATGCGGTCTGGCGCTATCGTCATGCCTGGCGCGGGCCAGCGTGCGCACGGCGCGCTTTTGCAGGCGGAAAACGCGTTGCCATTCGGCGGCTAACACACTTTTCAATCAAATATTGATTTATTGATTGAAATGATTGATCCAATAATGTCATGGAAAAATCACATAGATACATTATGCAGTAAGTTAGCAAGAGGGATCTATGCTCTAAGACAGTTAAGACCACTTGTGTCAGAAAGTTGCTTAAGAGAGCTGTATTATGCGTACATATACTCTCAACTTTCATACGGGATAATGCTTTGGGGCAACAGTACGGATTATGAGCGCATCCTAAAGATCCAGATACGTGCAATTAGAGTACTTGCGTATGCAAAGTACAGATACACGTGTCGCGAACATTTAAGAAAACTTAGTATCTTAACATCAGTTTCAACTTAAATATTGGAAGTTTTGATGTATGTTAAACGTTATCCAAATGAATTTCAAAGGAGAGGTGAAAATAGTTCGAGATCAATGAGAAATGCGAATAACTTAAAAAGAAGCGGGTTGTGTCCGAGATACAACCGTTAATTAAGTTTAAGTGGATACTTCTTTGTTGGCTGTCCCCGTAAAATATATATCTGCATTAATTCACTTAAATCTGTATAATCACAGATAAATCGGTATATATAGCAACATTGACTGACGTAGCTCGTTTGACTCGCGAGGTATTGAAAATGGCGGTCATTTCAGCATAGTTTTCATGCCCGTCACATAAACTAAATGACATTTTGTGATTAACAACTAATGGCAAATAAAGAAGGATTAAAACATGTAACAAACAATTATTTGAAATCAGATTAGGTTTCTCTACAAAAAGTTATTCCGGAAGTCACGTGATACATTTTGAACTGTACCCCTATACAAGAACGCGAGCAAAGAAGTATCCATTTCAAAACAACCTCGCCCAGACTTAGAATAGGCACAAAACTTCCGAAGTTAATAGGACAAAGACTTTTTAACCGGCTACCTTCAAACCTTATAACCATAACGAACGACAACTCTTTTCGCTTGCATGTAAAACAACTATTGCTTGAAAAAACACTGTATAGTTAACAAGAATTTCTTTCAAATGACTAAATGACAAGATCTTAAAAGCTTGACGTTAATATTTGTATTATGTTTTCTTTCTCTATTTTATTTATTTTATTTTATTTATTTATTTATTTATTTATTAAACTATTTACAAATAATAACAATTCTGTACACAACTGTACACATCTATTGTATTTTATTGTAACTGACAAGTCATAATTTTAACACATTTTTATCTGTATATTCATTGACGACCGCTTTAGCCTAGTTGGTAGTGACCCTGCCTACGAAGCAAGAGGTCCTGGGTTCGAATCCCGGTAAGGGCATTTATTTGTGTGATGAGCACGAATATTTGTCCCTGAGTCATGGAGGTTTTCTATGTATTTAAGTATTTATTTCTCTATATAACTATCTATATCGTTGTCTAGTACCCATAGTACAAGCTTTGCTTAGTTTGGGACTAGGTTGATTTGTGTAAGATTGTCCGCAAAATATTTATTGTACTATGATTTCAATTGTGCAATTATGATAATAAACAAATCTGAATATGAAGTCAATTGTCTTTTAAAGTTATTAATATCCAGTGTTTTATTCGGTCTGGAATTTTATTGAAAATGTTTGGTGCCATTCCCAAGATTCCACCTCTGATTAGCGCTGTGTTGTTGCTACCCTGCAAAGTTTTTAATTTATGTTTGTATTGTTTACGTGTCGGAAATCTGCGGCCTTCTGAAACGTTACTGAACATGCTTGGATTGGTCTTGACAAAAATACCTACTTCTAGGATATACAGTTCTTCTAGTTTGTATGGAGAGCAAGACATTTTTAAAGTAAGGGATTTGTAACTTCGGTTTTAGAATGTTTGCTAAAATACTACAACACTTATTTCAGCGTTTTTTAGGGTTCCGTAGCCAAATGGCAAAAAACGGAACCCTTATAGATTCGTCATGTCTGTCCATCTGTCTATCTGTCTGTCCGTCCGTATGTCATTTCCGAAACTATTTTTTCCGAAACTATAAGAGCTATACTGTTGAAACTTGGTAAGTAGATGTTTTCTGTAAACCGCATTAAGATTTTCACACAAAAATCGAAAAAAAAACATAAAGTTTTAGGGGTCCCCATACTCAGAACTGAAACTCAAAAAATTTTTTTTCATCAAACCCATACGTGTGGGGTATCTATGGATAGGTCTTCAAAAATGATATTGAGGTTTATAATATCATTTTTTTCTTAACTGAATAGTTTGCGCGAGAGACGCTTCCAAAGTGGTAAAATGTGTGTCCCCCCCCCTGTAACTTCTAAAATAAGAGAATGATAAAACTAAAAAAAATATATGATGTACATTACCATGCAAACTTCCGCCGAGAATTGGTTTGAACGAGATCTAGTAAGTAGTTTTTTTTTAATACGTCATAAATCGTAAACCGCATTTTATTTCACGGAACCCTTCATATGCGAGTCCGACTCGCACTTGGCCGCTTTTTTAATTATTAATCACTTAAGAAGGTTAAAAGGGGGTTCGAATTCTGTATAGAGAGCAAGACATTTTTAAAGTAAGAAATTTGTAACTTCGGTTTCAGACTATTTACTATGAGAGTTCAAAGAGGGTTCTAAGTTTGTATAGAGAGCAAGACATTTTGAAATAAAGAGAGATTTGTTTCTTCGGTTTTAGACTGTTTACTAAAAGACTAGGTACAGTCAGCGTCATATAGTTAGTAGCAGCCAAAGTAGCCAAATATATCGTAACACATCCTTACTCCTATAATAATAAAGACGTGTTGCGATATATTTGGTTACCTAGGCTGCTACTAACTATCTGATGCTGACAGTACAAAACTAATTTCAATGTTTTTTTTTATTAAACAAACATTTAAATTTCTTAAACAAACATTTAGACTATAACATGTTATACGTGGACGAAGTCGCGGGCAACAGCTAGTTTATAAATATATTTATTTAAGCTTTATTTATTCCATATTGTTTGTGTTAGTACATATTTACTAAATCTAAAAGATTTATGCCATTTTTTCTTTCTTATATGGACCCCATTCGGGTAAAAGCCATATATCGCCAGATATTAGGAGAAAAGATGGGCACTGGAAGCAACAAACTGGTCAGGGCCGAAAGGCAAAAGAAAGAAAGGTAGACGACGAAGACGTTGGACCAATGACATAACTGAGGTCGCCGGACCTAGCTGGATGCAGTTGGCTAAAGACCGAGAAAAATGGCATGAGATCGAGGAGGCTTTTACCTAAATTTACATTTGCTTTAAAAAATTCAACATAAATCAAACAAAAAAAGACAATTAAAGCTTAATTTAAATTTATATAATTACTTCCGGTTGGAAAATTTGTTGGATTCTTGTGTTAAAGCATCTTAGAATAACGATTAAAATGAAATATACAAAAAAACGCTATTATAAATTAATGATTTTCGAAACCGTATTTTGCCTGGAGTATAGAGCCAAGTATAAGTCCAATCTTGTTGGCTTGTTGAGAGTATCAAGGTCCATCGCGGTGTGGCCGCTGTTCGAGGTAGCATGGTAGGCAGCACGCGCCGCGCGAGCGCAGTCACATAACACGTTTAGGTATTTAAGAGACAAATTGAATTTGTTATTTTTATATGATGTTTGGTCAAATTACATTTTTTAATAGACATAGTCATGTACTGAAGAACTTGCTGGTCTTAAAATAACCATCCTGTATAATAAAATGCTCTTCTGACTAACAGTGGTCTAATTATCCAGTTTTTGATCAGTCAGTCATACTTATGTAACAAAGGTAATAATTATGGTAATAATATAATTTGCCAGGAGATAAATAGATAAACATAGCTATTTGTTTATTATTTTTGATGGTTTCTTAAGCGGGCGTTAACCGGCGCTTTTAATATAACTTTACCTAGAAGTAATCGATTTTATTTCGGTTTAAAAAAACCTGTAATATATTAGTACAATCCATAATTGGTGACGTTCACCCTTAGGAAGTGAAGATGTACTATTATTTTATCAGTTCTACGTATATGGAAAACGGAAGCACCCACATAGGAACTGCGAAAACTATAGGTGGATTGATGATGAAGAAATCTGTACTAACATATCTTTGGAAAGTGTCCATAATTGATGTCATCATACTACGATGTACTTAAGAACTGTAACTACCTATTATTCCTTATTTTCTAAAAAAATTGATTTAAATAAATAAATAAACAATAAATAGTTGGGAACAATCTTACACAAATCAACCAAGATTTGAAAAATAAAACAATTATTCAAGAAGACAAACATTTGGTCGTATGATCCGCAAAAACGAGCCGAATACGGATGCCAACAGAATAAGGCCGTTAGCGGGGTGCGCGAGACGCGCGTCTCCCGCTCCGTCTGCCTCACCTCCGCAAATACCTAAATATCGTCTAATAAGAGCGCCTTAATGCACATTCTTTACAATATTTTGCGATTTAAATGAACAATTTATAACATTAGGTAACAGTTATATAACATTAGGCAGCACAGTATATAGGTACCTAATGTAAATATAAACATTGTTATGTCATGCAGGTTTACACACACAGGTATAAAGAGTTACAGGAATAAAGAGTAAGAAGTATTTCGTGTGGACAAGGTAGACCTTGCTTAACCACACGAAAGAGTACCTACTGTTATGAGTTATTAGAAATTAAAATGGGTATGATTCAGGCACCTGTTTTCATACCAAACATTTTCTGTAAGTAATGTTTACTAATTTGGTAACGGACACTTACTTTGGTCAGTTGCATGGGGTCTTATTTTAAATATAACGTGTTTACAATTAGTTTCTGAATTGTATTAGGTAGGTACGTAATTCCAGTAAATAAGTATTTGCTTCACTGAACATCGAGGAAAACCGCGAATGCGATTTTCCTGGATCTCTACTAACTCAATTGGAATCTACCAAGAATTTAATGGACGGATGTAGCCCGGTCGAGCCTCAGAAAACCCTGGAAACAGTGTAGACTGATGTGTAATAATAATAACAGCTGTAGGGCCCCTTTTTTCTTTGAACGATCATATGGGTAGGTACTTATTTACTTGAACACTGGTACGGTCAGCCTCACATGGGGCGACGTTTAAGGCCTCCACACACCGGTCGCGGGCGCGGGTCGGGCGCGGGCCCGCGCACGCGACCGGTGTGTAGAGGCCTTGTTAGACTGCCTTATGAAGTTGTCAAACGAGTGAAAACGACAAGCAACTTATGAGGCCGACTGTACATGAATCAAGTTATTGAGGGCGAGTTGTTATTGTGCAAATATGCTCGCACTTAGTGGCTTCATAATTGGGAAAGACGGGAAACTCCATCCACTTTCCTACTAAAGTATTAATGATGCAATTACATGCACTATAAACTTAGTTGCGTTACAGCCGATAACCCTAAAAAAACAATATTTTTACGCGCTTTAAGAAAAGACGCAAAATATCCTTATGACCAGCATTTAATTTATTTCGGGCAACTTTTGTTTAGCTATTTTTAAGTGACAGTTAGGTAATTAATCGTGGTTTACGTATTTGTTGAAATCTTAGGTGTGTGTATATCATTCATTTATTTGAAGTCGTTACACAAATGTGTTGACTAACAATATTTTAATTTACTAGCTAACAATATTATCTCTACTTCATAATAAATACGCGCGCATGTTTAGGTATTCCCTAATAGGTATATGTGAATATATGCGTAACATGAATAATGACACACCTCCAAATATTGAAAAATCTGAAAATACTGAACCTGACCTATCTAATCTATGATACCTATTTTATGAACAGGACACCTAAGAGGTGTTTATTTTCTAACTACAATATTATTTTGGTTTAGGTTTACTTACAGGTTGATACATGGCACTCGTTCAGGACACATTGGTAGATAATCCAGGATTCCAGTTCAATCATTGTAGAAGCCGTCATTTTCACGAATATCCAATAATATAATTTTTTAAACAGTCAATAATACAAAAATCCAATGTTTCCACTCAATGTCACTGTTATTCTTCGCGAAACACTTTTTGCTGCCAATAAAATAATGTGAGCCGTTAGTTTTTAGTCAATGTTTTTGAATATTGTAAATAAGCACGCGAACATTAGGTACGTTAATGTTTTGGTATCACCCACCCACGTCCAATGCCAAGACAAGTCGAGCGAGTGGTTGGTGGTTGTGCTTTCAAACGGTTGGTGGGGTGCTCGTACGTCCGGCGATCATCTGTGACAGGCGGGGAGATGGGAAATATGAACAGTGTTGCCAATGACAAACATATTTCCCAATCACTGTAAAAAACATTAGGGCCTACCGCAAAAGGCATTCGAAGTTTCTCCTCTCTGTCGAACTTAATAGTTCGTACGTAAGTGCGACAGAGAGGGAAAACTTCGAATGCCGTTCGCGGTAGGCCCTATGGAATGAATTCGTTTAAAATGGTTCTAACAAAAGAGAATATAAACCTCGTTACACAATAATTATTTTATTTACTTTGAGTTGTTAATTAAAAACTTCCTTCACGTTTGTATATATTTAATATCCTAAATTTAGGTGTTCTAGCCTTCGCTTGACCCACGTTGAGATGAACACCTCCGATTTTATCGCGCTTTTGGCTCTATAAGCCCTTGTCAGTGCCTAATTTGAAAGGTGTCACAAGTGACAGCCGCCATTTTGATTACTATGGTAAGCGCCGCCGTGCTTGACAGAACCAGTACGCTTTCGATTTTCGTGCAAAATAGATCAGTGCAACGTTTATAAAACAAAGTATATGGAAATTCATTTAACTAGTTCAGGTATATACCTATTCATACATATATACAATAATATAGGCTACTGGATACTCCTGAGAGAGTTATATTTGAGAACGAGTTGTCCGATCGTTGAGTTTTTTATCAAAACCAACGTGCAAAGAAGACACTCGCTCGTTATTCCAAAAATCGTGTAATGGACAATACCAATAATCCTTACCGATCTCTAATGGATTCGTAGCCATAAAGAAAGCCTTTGACGGAAAATAATAGCAATTCCGACCTGGCTATGCGTCGGATACTCGCACAATGGTGTCGGAGTTTAAGACCATTATTATTATGGGTTATTTACCAGTCGCCCAGTGTTCGATAGAACGCTGAGGATTATCAGCTACATTGCTGAGTATCGGTCGAAAGACTGTGTATGCGCTACCCAGCCACATGTCGGCCGCTGAGCCGCACGTCGGCTGCCCAGCCGTACGACGGCTGCATAGTTTTTGCGCGCTTGGGTTGTTTGTCGGCTGCTCGGCCGTATGTCGGCTGCGCAGCCGTATGTCGGATACACGACCGTATGTCGGCTGCTCAGCCGTATGTCGGCTACTCAGCCGTATGTCGGCTACTCAGCCGTATGTCGGCTACTCAGCCGTATGTCGGCTACTCAGCCGTATGTCGGCTACTCAGCCGTATGTCGGCTACTCAGCCGTATGTCGGCTACTCAGCCGTATGTCGGCTACTCAGCCGTATGTCGGCTACTCAGCCGTTTGTCGGCTACTCAGCCGTATGTCGGCTGCAATGGTTGGCTACACGACTGCAGATCAGTCTAGAAAGTTAAATAAAGATCAAATGTCAGAGGTTACCTTTGGGGACCTGTGCAACTGGCTAGCACCAGGAGAAGATGAACAAAAGGCCTATAAGGCTTTGATAAAGGTCCTTCATGAACACTACCCGAAGGGCTGGGAGTCATGGGAAGTAACACATATCCCCTTTGACCAACTATTTGGAGAAGAATTATCACCAGAAATTGAAAACCGCATCCGTTTTGCCATACCAACGGTTGACTTGGTTCGCTGTTTTCATGAAGACGCTTCTTCTATCAGTGAAAGGAGATTTAAAATTCTTAAAAGAACTCTCATAAAATGGCCTATTGGGAGGGCGCTAATATATGCCCCCCATGCAGTAATGGAAAAGATGCACCAGAATGACAACTACTTAAGTTTCATGGATACGGTAAAGTCCCTTAAGTCCCGAGGAAAACTCATCTCGCGTCAAGAGGCCTCTGCAATTCTGGAGACTGGTGTCGGATTCAAGGCAGTCATCCAGGGCATCATCTAGGAAAAGATCCAGAGGAGATGAGGATACTGAACACTCGGAATCGGCCAGATCAAAGAATGCTAGGGAGGACCAGATTCTAGACCTCATAAAAAGCCAGAATGAGATGTTCAGTCAACTATTACAAGTCTCTGCAAACCAAACAAATAACATTAAGGAATTAAATAGGAAACTGACGCCTGGGTTACCGAGTCCAGAAAAGCAGGAAAACCTTGATGCTTCCTTTGATAGTACAATGAGTGCTGAGAGCATGGTGTCGGATTATAAGAACTTCTCAGGTGAGGAAGATAAAGAAAACTGGCAAGCACCTCATTTCAATTTTCAAAGTGCAGAAGAATCAGACTCCGGAACCTTGTATAACTTCAACCCAGTCACCACAGAGACCGAACCAACAATAGGAACTGCCAACCCTTTATTAGCAAAACAGGGAGAGGAGTGTCAAAGGTTGGGCTCCAGCGGGTGGACAAACATAAAATACACCGATATCCAGAAGAAATTTCAGGCCATTCCGGTGTTTTCAAACTTAAAAGTAAATAGCCTGTTAGCTAATGTGACGCCTCCATGGCAACAAGTAAAGATTTTGGAGAGAACGGACCTTTTGTTGGGAGCGGCCTGTTACAAGAGCGCCAAGAGTTTCAGGACATCTATGACAAGAGTGAACAGAAACATACAACTTTCATTAGCAAACACTTTCTAAGCCCCGACTCAAAATTCAAGAAGACCTCAGACACCCTCCTGCAATATGTCTGCGGCAAAAGAGTGGAAACGATCCAGCAACGTAGAGCAATGTATAGAGGAAGAAACAAAAACCTTAGCGAGCTATTACATAACATTCCACCATCCTCTACCCACCTCTTCGAGGAAAAGGCCCTATCGGAACTGATTAAGGACCATGATGGCCCGAATAAGTTTTTTCGGACCAACAGAAGCAGTAAGTACCCACCCGCCAAACAGATGGGAAGAAGATCTAGCTACAACTACAATCCAAAGCTACATCCTAGAGGAGGACAGTCATTTAAGCCGCAGTCAAAATACAAGCCACAAGGGCAAACAAAACAACCAAGGCAATTTGGAGGCAACTTTCATAAGAAACAACGAGGAGCCCACCACTATAGGGGCCAAAATAAAATGTAACTTCAAAGCAGGCCAGGTAAGGCAAGAACTTTATAACTGGAAAGTTTTAAATGCCCCTAAACCAGTTCTATCAATTTTAAAGGGTTATAGAATACCTTTTTGTAGTAAACCACCACTTATAGATTTAACCCCGGAAAATGCTTTAATTTTTGGAACTAAACCTTCTTCTACAATGAGAAAAGCCCTATGGGAAATGAAATCCTCCGGAGCTATTAAAAAATCATCAGATAATAGGGGATTTATTTCCCAAATGTTTTTAAGGAAAAAAGGAGATGGCTCTAATAGAGCAATTTTTAACCTTAAACAATTAAACCGATTTCTGAAACCACATAAATTCCACCTACTAAATTTAGCCAAAGTGCCAAGTTTCTTAAAAGAGAATGATTTTATGATCAAGGTGGACCTTTCTCAAGCATACTATCATATACCCATAATGCAGAATCATCAAAGGTTTCTAACATTGGCATATGAAGGCAAATTTTATGTGATGACATGTTTACCGTTTGGATTAGCCACAGCTCCGAATGCCTTCGCGAAAATAACTAATTGGGTGGCGCATTTTTGCAGGGAGAAAGGGCTGTGGGTAATTGTCTACCTGGACGACTTTCTGGTGGCACATCAAGATCCCATCATTCTTCAGCAGCACACCAACTTCCTCTTAGACCTCCTGCAACACCTAGGATGGTGCGTCAACTTCCAGAAGTCCGAATTGGACCCCGCTACCCAGATAACCTTCCTAGGCATTCAGTGGAATACACAGCAGAACACAAAATCACTTCCAAACAACAAGATATCAGAAACAAAAAGATTAATCATAAAACTTTTAAAGGGGAAAAAGTGGTCATGGAAATCTGCAAAAGCTCTCCTAGGGCGTCTCAACTTTGCAACGTTCGCAGTGCCACTCGGAAGGCTACACTGCAGAATAGCACAAATAGAAGCCAACCAACTGCCGGAGGGTCAACCGTTTCAAAAATACTTAATCCCACTAAATGTCACAAACGAGTTAGGGTGGTGGCTAGAACATCTGCAACTGAGCACACCCATATTCCCGAAGAGCCCAACAAACTTCATTGTTACAGACGCGGCAGATACAGGATGGGGAGCAACTGTCAACTCACAAAAAATGTTTGGGGAGTGGGATCAAGCACAAAAAGGATGGCACAGCAATCAAAAAGAACTCTGGGCACTTTACAAAGTCCTGTCAAACTGTGGCCCACATCTAAAAGACTCTGCTACGATGCTCCAAACCGACAACAAGACAGTAGTAGCATACATCACAAAACAAGGCGGCACAAAATCAGTGAAACTCCTGGACATGACATTCGAAATCTACAAGATATTACAAGAACACAACATTCAACTATCAGCAAGATACCTACCAGGTCGATACAACAACATCGCAGACAGCCTTTCTCGTTTCAGCAGCCTCCCAGAATGGCATCTGACAGCCAAGGCAACACAAATGGTCTTTCAAGTTTTCGGAACCCCAGAAGTGGACCTTTTTGCCTCAAATCGCTCAGCAGTAGTAAAGACATACGTGACAGAGGATGCTCGAGACGACAAAGCCCTGTTTATAGACGCCTTCAGCAGGCCATGGAAATTCAACCTGGGTTATGCATTTCCCCCTCCAAGCCTGGTACCGCGAGTCCTTCACCACCTAGACAACTGCATAGGCGAATATCTTATAGTAGCCCCTATATGGGAGAAAACTTTTTGGTTAGCTCAACTTCAACAGAGGTCGATGGAGCCCCCACTGCTGATTCCAGAAATAGAGAAACACCTAGTGGATCTGCGAACCAACCAGCCACCTCCTGCCGTGGACAACCTGCAATTGCAGGTTTGGAAAATACAGGGTGGTCCGCACTCTTAGAAAACTGGCCCCAAAGCAACATCAGCCTCCTCGAGTCTTCATGGCGCAAATCTACACAGAGCACATACAGAGTAGTTTGGAGGAAGTGGATAACCTGGTGCGCTCTTAACAATTACCCAACTCGCGAACCATCACCAGGTCAGATAGCACAATATTTGTGCCATCTACACAATAGTGAGAACCTTGCAGCAGGAACTATTCTACTACATAAATCGGTTGTAATAACGTTCTCTAGTCCAATTGTTGCGGAAAGCATGAACAGTCACCCCTTGATAAGACACGTCATAAAGGGTATACAGAACGAGAAACCCAAAAGAGCAAGAGCACCAATCTGGGATGTGGGTCTTCTCATCGACTACATCAATAGTTACAATATAAATGAGAACAGCCTATTTGAGGTGTCAAGACAGGTGGCAGCTCTTCTCTTACTTGCTTCGGGTAGAAGAATTCACGATCTGACACTCTTAGAAATAAAGCCGAGCTCACTAGTTGATTCAGGCTCTGAAATAATCCTATGGCCGAAATTTGGCTCAAAAACAGATTCTCTTAATCACCATCAATCAGGATGGAAATTAAGCCAAAATGACAATCCTAAACTAGATCTAGTTTTATGGGTTCGTAAACTAATTAGGATCTCGAACCAAAGAAGAATTTCAAGTCGAGACAATCTAGAAAGCCTGTTCATCACAACCAGAGGGAAAGTTCGAGAAGCATCTCGCACCATCATCGCGGGCTGGCTCCGCACATTGTTGATTAGTGCAGGAATAACCAGCTCATCAGGAAGTTTTCGAGCAGCGGTCGCGTCAGACAGCTATCTTAGCAACCACGAGTCGATAGAGCAAATCCTACAGCGTGGAAACTGGAGATCTCATATAACTGTCTTTAATCATTATTTTAGGGAGATAAGTAGGGTCCCCAATTCAAATCAAAACAACCCAATGTTAAACTGCTTTCAGCCTATTTAAAAGGAAGCCCAGTAATTGTAGTGGAGCTATTATTATAATAAGAATAACCATTGACATGGCTTTAATTATGACTAAAGTTGTCATAATTCATTATTATTATAATTTGTTTTCCGTTAAGGCTAATTAATAAATAGAAAAACGATACTAAATTTAAATGTTATGTTTATTATTATTTATAATTCAGTTGATCTCAGAGTTGCTCTCAGTAATCGCATTGGTATATATTGTAATAATCTTTAGCGCAGTTATAATTATAACTTTTATAACTGTACCAAGTGGTACTAATTGATTCACTCTCAAAAAGGGAAACTAATAAATTCGTAATGATAAGTGTAATCTCTTAAAATCCATGAACATTAAGTATAGGAAAGTTAGCTTTGCATATGCTTATGAATGAAACAAATAAACTTTTTATTTTTCGTATATACACTTATTATCCTTTCCTCTTGCTAGAATGACAAAATCGAGTCACAGTACGCATTTTTGGTAAGCGCCGTCAGAATATAAACACGTCTCAACGTGGGTCAAGCGAAGGCTAGAACACCTAAATATGACCGTTTTCCCCCCGTAGGGTAGAAAACGGTTATTTAGGGTTTAGCCGAAGCTTGACCCACGCAAATTTTAATCCTTGCCGGCTACAAATCGAAAAGTACTGGTTCTGTCAAGCACGGCGGCGCTTACCATAGTAATCAAAATGGCGGCTGTCACTTGTGACACCTTTCAAATTAGGCACTGACAAGGGCTTATAGAGCCAAAAGCGCGATAAAATCGGAGGTGTTCATCTCAACGTGGGTCAAGCTTCGGCTAAACCCTAAATAACCGTTTTCTACCCTACGGGGGGAAAACGGTCATATATTTGGTAACTTTATATTTTTACACATTGTCAACAAGTATAATTATGAATATTAACATTTAAATAGATCCAGTTATTAACGAGGGACCTGAAATTCTAAATAATTTTAACCAAAACATCAGTGAAAAATTAAACGGAGATGCCTTTTTCAACTGTACAAAGATTTACCTAATAATTGGCAAATATACTCACATTGGCAACATTTTCACCAAAGACAAACCCTAGTGATATCAAAAGGAATTAGAGTGTGCAGTATCGATGATTATGAAATTTATGACATTAAAAAAGGCATGATTAATCAAACCAGTTACTTTTTTAGAGGGCGTTATGGTGCACATTAGCGCCACTGGTAAATAATTGTGATTATTTAAATTAAACGATAGATATTTAACTAAGAAGGCCGCTATACACTTTATTTCGTATTTAAGTACCATGTGAATACATCAAACTAGTTTTTATGTTGCTGGATTCGTCGAACGCGCTCTTAATTTCTATTCGTGGAATTTTGAATTATTTCATTGACTTAATAGTACTAACAGACGCTCGAATATGGTGCGCTCCGCACCGCGAACTTGGTCTGCTCCGGACCATATTCGATGGTGTGTTCAGCGGTCCGCCGCACATTATTATTATTATTGACGGTGCGCTCGGTTCGATGGTTCTCCCACAGGATTTGGTGCGGTCCGCACCAAGTTCGCTCATGTGTACGGGCCACCGCACCGTTCAGAGGTTTAGTCGCGGTTCTACCACCGAGCGAGACACACGTTACATTACAATGTCACCAGGCCAAGAAGCCATGAATATTATGGAAAAAATATTAATTGTGGAAGTATTAGAACTTTACAAAGATTTTCCTTGTTTGTGGGACTCAACTCACGACCTTTACTGCAACAAAGATGTCCCCCCAGTCAAGCGTTGGAAATAATTTTAGAAATAGAAATAGAAAAAACTTTATTGTTTTACCGTGTTACATACTTAGATGGTATTTAATACAAGTGTTAGGTCCCAACGGTTACCCATTTCGGGTGTACAATATTTACTTAAAACTAAGGAAAACAAAACGAATAAGTATATAATAAAATCATTTTCTTTAAGACGAAAATTCAAAAAATTATTTTAATGAATAGACCTTTAAGAATAGAAACCTTTCTTATTTAACCATGTTTTTAAATTTTACGTCACCTAACATTTTTATTTAATTAGGAAGCTGATTAAAAACTCGAACGGCACTAATAAATGTGCTTTTGTCGTAAGTTTTATTTTTTACCAAAGGCAATGTTAAATTGTACTGATGTTGACTACGTATATTATGGCGTTGGGAGGCTAGGTAAGAAAAATGGAAAACGGGTTACCCGCATGACACCATAGAGGAAGTAAAAAAAAATTTTTAATCTTAGAGCTGCATATTTTATTGGATAAAGTCGGAGGAATGTCGACGTGATCACTGTACGGTAGTACAAAAAGCACTGGACCGTCTTTGTACGGTGCGGTGGTGTGGCGTGTCGAGCGCACCGCACCTGTCCGTCGGCACCATATTCGAGCGTCTGTTAGTACTATTACGGTGGCCAGTGCGATACGCGGGTAACATCTGTAGAGGTTTAAACCGCTGTCGCCACTATCTTGTCGTTCGGAAAAAACATCAAAATCTCTCTTGTATCTCATGACCACCACTAGTAAAACAGTGTAGTTATGTTGTGTAATTAATAACTAAACGTTTCTATACTTATTCATGCACTTCATTCAGTGATCAGAGTATATTAAGATTTCAGAGCCAGTACTATAAATCAAAGAATACGTACAATACGATTAAAATCAGTTAACGATTCTGATGTTAGCTACTATTAGTGCCGCAAAGGTGTCAGAGGGGTCGGATGGGTATGCGGCAGACGACTCGAGGCTAGCTTCAGATACGCAAACTTTTGTGCCGCGTACTGTATTTGATTTAAAAAAAGTCTTAATTCTTTAATCATCCACATTATTCGTTTGTTTGGGTTACTTCGCGATGTAAGAGGTAAAATAATCTGGAAGGAATTTTATTGAGAACTAGAATAATTTTATCGACAGTTGAGAACACCCTCATCACTATTATACTTGTCTCTTTCTTGCACTTCCTTCAATCATCTGTTTAGTCTATGGTTTTTCACTCACAAGTGTTTCGCTGTGTAGAAAGTGGACTATTTGTAAATATTGTATAATAGTAAATATTTCGTGTTTCGTGTTTTCAAAATATTAATTTACTTATTTTAATATTCGTGAAAGTGCTTAATGGATGTGAAGGTGATATAAATAACGTAAGTGTTTTTTGCGTGTTTATTTAAAACACCTGTCGCTGTCGAAGATATTTAGTTTGAATGCATTGTCTGATTCTGTTTTGTGTTGAGGAATGTGATTAGGGATTTCGTAATGGGTATTGTTATTTCAAAGTGCGTTCTGGAACATTTCCGCTGGTCTAGTTGCGTGAAATCCTCGTAACCTTGGGGCTCACGAAGTTGAGGAGTGTCATCGTCTAAAATCGGTATTGCGAACTTCGTAATATCCGCACTGAGTGCGACTCTTTGCGCTAATTAAGACATTATGCCAGCTCGTAAAAAAATGCTTATAACCATAAAATACAGCATTACTGTTGGCAAATGTTAGTGCTATTTTGTTTAGAAGTTAAGCACTGGATTTTTTGTTACCACAATTGCCAATTACTGACTCTGGCTGTCTAGAAAAACACACTCAGTTGATTACTGACTGTGACTTATAATTATAATTAAATATTGCATGAAATACTCCAGTAATACCTTTGATATATTTCCCACTCTGATAACTGTTTATTATCAATTCATCAAGTTGGGTTACTTTTGGTTATGGTCTAAATCCTGATATTATGTGTTGACCATGTAAACATATTCACTTGAAAGATTTGTGCTTCCTGCACTATTGTCCTTCATCTTTATGTATATTCTAAATGCAGGCCAGTCTTGTCATTTGCATTTTAGTTTTTGACTTGCCAACTAGACTGCTGTCTTGTCCAAATTTTATGAAATTTGAGACCATTTTGTGAGCTTGGCCGTTGCTTCAAATTATAAGTGTGAACTAATTTTTTAGTAATTTCGGTGCAGCATGGTTGGGTTAAGGGAGTTGGTAGGTATAGGCAATTTCAATCAAAATTGTTAATTAAGGTTAATATCAATGTAATTAACGCTAACTAAGTATTACGATTGGAATTGTTTATACCATTTCTGTTGTGGCATCACTCCTGTAAAATCTGACGAGTTCTGAATCGCACTATCAAAGTTTCTTAAATCAATTGCATAAATATAACATCCAAACAACTCTCATTGGACTTCGGTCCCTGAGAAATCTCTCTATTGCCGTATCTTCTACATTGGTGACCCCCGACAATGGACATAAGCGCAACTCTGAATATCCTGACTGACGCCCGACTCTCTTCTCAGCTAGCCATACTCTCTCTCTCTCCGCTCGCCACCCTGGCTCTGAGCGCTCGCTCGCCACGCTGGCTCTGAGCGCTCGCTCGCCACGCTGCACTCTTCTCTTCATACATCGCTAGCCCCTCCATCTCAAAGGGGGGCTGGTGTGGCGTCACCGGTCCAATCTGACGAGTTCTGCATCACACTATCGAAGTTTTTTTCTTAAATCAGTTGCATAAATATAACATCCAAACAACTCTCATTGGATTTTGGTCCCTGGGAGATCTCTCTATTGCCGTATCTTCTACACTGTTAAGAACACTATGTTGCACTGAAAATGCTACAGAATTTGTGATGTCTGTTCATTCCAATTTTGTAGGACCAACTTTGGTAAGCACTCGTCTGTACCTCGCCTGTCGCATGCTTACAATGATCTCGTTACAGAACAGGAAAATGTTGATATTTTTTGTGATTCTCATAATAGCTTCAAATGCAAAATAAGGGTTTTTTTTGTTGAACCTTAAAGCATAGTCTGACTGATATGATTTATAAGCCTAGATAATTAGTTTATTAATGCTAAAAATTGTAATGCAAGGCATGCTGTGGTTGCCTATTATTAGGGTTACAATTAGTCATTACAAAGTGCTTGTTTTTTTCTTTAAATGTTACATTGTGAACTCCGTTGGCAATCCTTAAATAAAATAAATAAAAAATAAAAATAAAATAACAATGTCCCATGTTTCTGTGAACAAACAAAAAACATTCTGAAATTTCAGAATCCTCCAATTTTTCTTTGGATTAAAGCCATATGCGGGCAGACCTTTGCAATAAGTGGCTATTTTCAACATAAAGTGAAAAAAGCGGCCAAGTGCGAGTCGGACTCGCCCATGAAGGGTTCCGTAAAATAAATTGCGGTTTACGATTTATGACGTATTAAAAAAAAACTACTTACTAGATCTCGTTCAAACCAATTTTCGGCGGAAGTTTGCATGGTAATGTACGTCAAATATTTTTTTTAGTTTTATTATTCTCTTATTTTAGAAGTTACAGGGGTTAAGTGTCAATCAGCATTTAAATATATGTATTATGTATGTATAGACAAAAATAGTTCTTTTAACTATACAGAGTGTTTTTTTTAATGGGACAGTATGGGGAAATCCGAATCTAAAGGAGATAGAGGAAAAGTGTCCAAGGAGATATTAGGTGTTTTTTTATGTAAACAAATTTGGCTCGATAAAATTTTTGGTCAAGCGTGAGTTGTTCTTAAAAAATTATAAAGTTGGTCAATGTTTTTTTTGACGCGGGTCGACTCTGTTTTATGTAAGGATTATTTCATTGTATGAAAAGAAAAAAATCTGAACAGCAGAAGTTGGTCAAATTTAATGAAAAATAATCTTCATACAGTTGGTTTATTACTTGAGTAAAGGCCTCCACACACCGGTCGCGTGCGCGGGCCCGCCGCGGTGTGGAGGCCTTAAATGTTCGATGTGGCCGCCGTCTTGTCTTATGCAGGTACGAGCACGCTTCAAGACACTTCTAGTTGCATTTAACAGAGACTTATGGTGAATTGTGTTTAAAGTGTTGTAAACAGCATCTTTTAACTCTTGTACGGAGTTGTATCGGGATTCATAAATTCGACCCTTAAGGTAACCCCATAAGAAAAAAATCAAATCAAATTTGAATTCTTTTTTTTATAATTTCAAGACTATCGCGTGCCATGATGTTTACGAAGATTAAAAAAAATGTTCTTCTCTTGAATCATCTGAAGCTCTTATCGATTATCGAAATTAAAAAATTAAATAATTTTAAATATTTTTTTACACGCCTAGGCACTTGTAACATTATTAAAAGGCGAATACTGCAATGGTATGAAGATTCGTTTTCATTAAATTTGACCAACTTCTGCTGTTCAGATTTTTTTCTTTCCATACAATGAAATAATCCTTACATGAAACAGAGCCGACCCGCGTCAAAAAAAAATTGACCAACTTTATAATTTTTTAAGAACAACTCACGCTTGACCAAAAATTTTAATGAGCCAAATTTGTTTACATAAAAGAACACCTAATGTATCCTTGGACACTTTTCCTCTATCTCCTTTAGATTCGGATTTCCCCATACTGTCCCATTTAAAAAAAAAACACTCTGTATATACATGTAAACACTGATCATTTTAGAACATGGTACTAAATAAATTTTTTTTTTTTAAGCAGTAACGCTGCTAACTAAATTTATAACCTCTCTTGGAGCCTAAATCTTTCAATTTTGCCTTTAATTTGAAATTTATGGTACTAAATAGATAAATAAATAAATATTACGGGACAATCTTACACAAATCAACCTAGGCTCACGGTAAGCTCAGTAAGGCTTGTGTTGTGGGTACTAGGCGATTATATATATAATAGATACATACATATAGATACTTATATACATATATATAACATCCATAACTCAGGAACAAATATTCGTGATAAATACACAAATAAATGCCCTGACTGGGATTCGAACCCGGGACCTCCAGCTTCGTAGGCAGAGTCACTACCCACTGGGCTACGGAAGCCGTTAAAGATGGACGACATTGTACATACAAATGATGTCCTATCTATTAAAAGCACATTCTAGCATTCTCCCACGCCCACAGTGTTATTCAATACACAATACGCATGTAAAGGATACTCTGTGGTTGTGTAGACAACATGTAATACATACTTTAACATATGATAACTAGGTACTGCTTTTTCCATGACTGTATCTTCCTTGTACAGTCACCGGCAATAATATCTGATACAACGAAGCACCCATAAATATCTGATATACAACTCTATTTCTAGGCGCATTAGGATGTGTCAGATATTTATTGTTATCGCAGATATTATTGCCTGTGACTTTACCTTATTCATTTGTTATAAGGCAAAAAATCCATACATATCTTTGATGACTCTACATGTTTAAATTGGGTTCCCAGGTGAACAGGTACAGCGCCATAATAACACAACTAGTAGACATAATAACACTGCTCTATAGCAGCCATACTCAACCTTTTTTCTAATAATAAAAATTAAAATGTTTCACCCAATAGCCCAACAGTCCATGATTTTCACCCAATAACCCGTTTTCTTTAGATTTCATCAACCAGCAATAGTCCCTATACATCACCCCAGCGGGTGCTGTCTCTGTGTGCGTCCCATGACACGGGCAGGGACAGCATCCGCTCGGTGTACTCCTTGCATTTCATTAAATTGTCAAAAGAGAGAAAGAGGCCCCTCTACGTGTTGGCTCAGTTGGTACTTTTTAGGTACCTAGCCCCACGCACGCCTCCCAAAGGTCCGGGACATCGTTGTCCCGTAAGCGGAAAAAAAATAAATAAATAAATGTTTATTCTCTTTAAAGGCAATTAATCTGCCAAACCACAGTGCTGTTTGTTGGCAGACAAAACTCCTAATTTATTTTACAATTTAGTAGCTGAAAGCTGTATAGTTAGTAATTTACATATATGTAGGGTATTTCTTATGCTAGGTACAACAAAAGAATCTATAAAGTTACTGAAAATAGCTGAATTTCATTTTTAAAGATATTTAATAAGGCTTACTTTCTGTTTAACCCCCGACGGAAAAAGAGGGGTGTTATACTTAAGTTTGACGTGGCTGTGTGTCTGAGTGTGTGTATGTCTGTTTGTGGCATCGTAGCTCCTAAATGAATGGACAGATTTGAATGCGGTTATTTTTATCCGAAAGCTGACTTGATCGAAATGGTTCTTAGCTACGTTTCAACAAAATCGGTTCAGCCGTTTTTGAGATATTAACTTTGAAATGAAAATGTTGGGGGTATTTCAACTCTTCTAAGTTGTAGTTATTAAACAATTGTTTTGTGATACTTGCACTTTATTTTATCATATGAATTTGTCATAACTAAGTATTAATTACCACAATCGTAGCAAATAGTGTGATAAACTGATAAGTGATAACACTTATCATTCAGTGCTAAAGCTATCAGTCAGTAGTATAGTATGTCGCATTTCTGATATCTACATGTAAGAAATTATTAGTCATCACTCATCAAGATTATAAATACTTAAGAAACACCCAAATCGTAAATCCTAATCAAATCAATAAGGGACAAGAACAAGGTCTAATTAACGATTGGTTTCAAAGGATCCTAGGTTTGTGGTTACAAAATGGAAAATGTAGGCAGTATTTAATCATTTAATAATAGTTAACCAGAGAAGCAAAATTTAAGGTCCAATCATGGATTATCGGGACCAACTAGGGACCAGTCTGAAAACCAGAGCCGGGCCGCGTTGCCCAGCACATGCTGAGACTGGGACCCATTGTCCACTAGCTCCTTAAGTTATTTTTGTATAGTGTTATTCTTGTTTTTTTTTATATTTCTCCACTTGTGTAATAGGTTCTTTTAGTTAGGGCAATCAATATTTTTTCTGTTTCTGTAAATCACTTTGTTATGAGGACATATAGAGAAGATTCTGGAAATAGTCAAGTAATACACACACATACACTTTAAAAAACACGCGAACTGTACTATTTATATAAATTGACAATTCTAATATCTTATCCAATTAATCCATGCAATGTAGAATAGTAATTTCATCTCCTGCGATTACAGGGTACAGGTGCCACGGACCGGTACTTATACTATGTGTAAACGATTTGCTAAAATGAATGTCTCATGTTTTATTTGTGTTGTTTCTTGGTCATACTCCAATACAAATGTGAAGCTTCGATAGGTACGTAGGCGCCAAGCGCACGCAATAAGGTCCCTTTTTAACCCCCGACACAGAATAAGTAATAGTACTACGTACAGAAGGTTCTCTGTTAACAAATTCCCTGTTTAGGTACGCCAAACGTGCCTAAATGTGGCCATCCCTTTCTATCGCATGCAACGCGCTGCGACCCGTGCGGGCGTCGCGTACCAACGCACCGCAGCTACTAATGGGCCGCCAATTTGGCGGCCACCGGCATGTACTTGTAGCGGCGCGACGGGATCACAGAGCGAACCGCCCCTGCCCCCGAAGCAAAAAGAGGGTGTTACTAAGTTTGGCGTGTCTGTGTGTGTGTCTGTCTGTGGCATCGTAGCGCCTAAACGAGTGGACCGATTTTAATACGTTTATTTGTCCGAAAGCTGACGTGATCGAGATGGTTCGTAATATAGCTACGTTTCAACAGAACAAAATCGGTTTAGCCGTTTTTGAGGTATTGAACTTTGAAATGATAATGTCGTGGGTTTTTCTACTTTTCTAAGTTGTCAATTACCTATGTTTGTTACCCTTAAACTAGCAAAAATGCCCATGCCTAATATTAACTAACTCATTAGATTATTAAAAAAAACAGTTATTTACTGGCTGGGTTAACTACGTATCTAAGAAATGATTTGATGATTTTTAAATGGCTATATTTTAAATATGACTGGTTTTTACGTGTATTTATTCAAACTGCGGGAGAAGAGGGTCATATAGTATCTAAATATTACAATTTCAACCTCCAAAAATGTTTACATTAGACGTTTAGTCCGAACGAACTTTGTATGGAATTCGTACGAGTCGTTCAACCTTAACCTGGGGTATCCCCCCATACCAGGAAAATAGGCAATTAAATTTGAATCAAATCAAAATACGAACTAGAGTAGACTTTGTTCTTTTTCTAAAATCGAATGATGCAAAACAAATGCAACTCTGTTCTAATTTAAATTGATATAAATTCCATTGACGGGAGGATGCCGTGAATTCGCGGCACCGGGAGACAACAGGTTTGGTAGTAGGTATTGTAGCATTGTATTGTATGTTTCATTCACACCTATTTGTCATTTGAAAATCATTGTTCTTAATCATTGTACATTTGCACCTAATTGCACACTGAATGAAGTTGTTTATTTATTTTTTATTGGAATCAAAAAAAATACAATTTTAGTAACTTAACCTAAAGATTCGCCAAACTGCAAAGCAGTTTGTTGGCGATTCGCTCACTTAAATAAAAAGATAATATTATCGCGGTACATCGAAACACTACACTACCGCCCCAGCCAAAAGGCCGTAAGTCCCTACAGAGTTCATACGAAATTACGACCTGTTGGCGGCACGGATGTGCAGTGATTTATTTTTACTCTACTTATTGTTTAACTTTAGTTAGAAGTGTAAGTTAATATGCGAACTGTTTAAGTACGGCAGAGGATAATGCAACATATATATTAGTTACTCGTATGCACCTACATATGTTTGCACATAGCTGCAATCGTTATGTAGATACATATGGTTACAATCGTTTGAAAAAAATTAAAAAATAATAATCACTTATCTACTAAATGTGTAGGTACCTACGATCGATGCCAAAGATATGCCTGCATTACTATACCTATCCTATCCTTTGAAATAAGACGGACAATGCATATTGACAATGCATGTAGGTATGCCCCTGACAATTTGTGGTATTTGCGATTTTCTGTCGAAAAAACTTTATTTGTACAACAAACTAGCCTGGGCCTACCTCGCCTTAACTTAGTAATGTCGGAAAAACAGCGAATGTTAATGTCGCAAAAATAGTCGACCAGCACTGACAAAATTAAACCTTGGGCATATGAAAATAAAGAATGTTATCAATTCCAAGTGATTTCCAATCCACTATGTAGGTACAGTCAGTTACAATGTCGTTACTACCAGCCTACAAGGCTACCAACAAGTTCAAAAATACGAGGGTCAAACTGAAAGTTCTTAGAAAATCAAAAACTGAGCAATCAAGCAACTTATTACTTTTATTATATCTTTTCAAAATAGCCTCCCTTCACATCAATACATCGCTGCATTCGATAGAACCACTGAGAAAAGCACTTTGCCCACTCGTCCTTAGGGGTCTCTTCGACGGCCTTTTGAAACGCAGCCACTGCTTCGTCGGCGTCCATAAAACGTTTTCCTCGAAGTTTTTCTTTAATTTTTGGGAATAAATAAAAATCACAAGGTGCAAGGTCGGGGCTATAAGGTGGGTGACCCAGTAATTCCACGTTTGCCGTCGCCAAATAGTCGATCGTTTGCTTGGCGGTGTGCGATGAGGCGTTGTCGTGGTGAAGCAGGATCCTACTGCGAGGCCGTTTTTCTCGAACTTTTTCCAAGACAAGTGGTAAACAATTGTTAGTGTACCACTTCGCAGTAACTGTTTTTTGATCCTCTAAAATAATTGTTGCGTAATGACCAGTCCTTCCGAAGAACGAGGCCACCATCTTTTTTCCCACACTTCGACCTCTCTTCACTTTAGTAGGCAACTCCTCGGAAGGAAACACCCACTCAGCAGACTGTCTTTTAGTTTCAGGATCATAACAGTAAATCCAGCTTTCGTCACCCGTAACTACGTCGAACACAGCATTTGAGTCACCTCCGTTGAATCTTTGACCCATTTCACGGCACCAATCAACACGACGGACTTTTTTGGGCTTCTGTCAAATTATGAGGTATCCACCGGGCACAAAGCTTCCTCACCGCTAAATGTTCATGGAGGATTTTGTGGACTTGACTCATACCAATGGCTAAGCTTGTACGAATCTGCTGATAGGTTACTCTTTTGTCAGTCTCTATCATACGCCGCACAACACTGATGTTATCTTCAGTAGTCGCCGTAGAAGGCCGGCCCTCACGCAGATCATCAGTGAGATCAGTGCGGCCACGTTTAAATTCATTAAACCAGTTGTAAATAGTAGCACGAGATGGGGCTTCATCGTGAAAGGCCAATCGAAGTCTATCATAACTTTCTTGTTGACTTAAATTACATCGAAAGTCGTAAAAAATCATTGCTCGAAAATTTTCTCGCGTTAAATTCATGCTCACGTAGTACACACAATTTTCAATTTGCCGCCAAATCGTAAAACAAATGACAATCGAGTGGAATTCGTACACAAAAATATTAAGAAAGAGTTCCATTTTCAAATTTTGAACTTATTTTTTTATTATATTTATTACAAGTGGCCAGTTCTAAAGACTTTCAGTGTCGCCCTCGTATAAACAATAGAGCCTATTTCGTATGCATCCGGGTACGACAGTGAAACAATACCACTTTTACCACCGTCTGCCCGGCTAGCACGAGGTTTTATGGTCACGTTTTACGGCTTATATGTTCTGAAAAGTCACGTTAAACGTAACCATGCTACTAGGCCTGCAAATATTTTATGTATTCATTTTGTCAAAGAGCAAACTGGCCAAGATGTTTTTGAGCGTGCAGTGAAGATATTTTTCTCAAAAATGACCCGCAAAGTGGACATAACTCGCTACATATTGGAAGGTAAAGTGTAAAGTTTAAGGTCTGATCAAAATTAAAAAATAAAAAAACATTGCAGGCCGCCTGGAATGTTACATATAAATTCCTTTATTTGTCGAGTACCAAACTTTTTAAAAAGTAGAAACTGTTGATTTCTGTTGCAAACGCGACATTTTTGTATTGTGTCATAAAAAGATTGCGTTTTTCGGTGGAAAAATACACTTGCGATTCTGTTAAAAAAAAAATTACTTATTACGTTTAATTTTATGTAATTTGTAGTATCCTCAATTTGTATTTAATAATAACGCTTGATTTCAATTTAGTCTTTTTTATTCCCCCATTTTTGAAAAAAACACTATATTAGCCTCAGCCGGAATGGCAATTGCAGGCTTCGTATTATATTTAAACAAATTACTCAGCCTGCAATTGCCTCCTTCCCGGCCACGGCAATAATGTACTATTGCAGCCGACTGTGCCTGTTGAATCGATTCATAGACAATATGTGACATAGCATTTAACAAATCACTATTCCTGACATGTCTAGTGAAAGTCGCGAGCCGTGATAGTTTCATTGAACCCTGTTATATTTACAGGTGCATGTGCTATAGGTGTATCTAGATGTGCATAGTTACAAGGCTTCGTCTGTGTTTTGACACCAGTCTGGATTTATTGCCTTTGTCTAGTGTAATGCAGACATATTTGCTACTGCATTGCCATGTTTGGTAAGGTGTAACTTAGCATTAAAGTGTGTTTGCCGCTATTGTCATTTGTTTTTCTAATTATGAGAAATTCATGAAAGGTCACATTCATTGAACTTACAGGGGTTCAATTCAGCATGTTTTGAACGTTCGTGACATAGCTAATTTTGTATCATCTCGATAATAATTGATCATAGGTACTTCAATTGTGTATGAGCACGAGTAGACACTTTTCAATAAGTGTTATTTTGCCACAAACTGAGTATCTCACGCGTCATTTAGCCTTATCTATGATATATTTTTTGTTGCATCGCCGCATTCAGTTCCATGAACAAAAGGAATGCCCACAAATTAAGCCCGGTTTCACTGCTTGCGATATTACGAACTGGCAGAGATGGTAAAACAGATGGAAAAGTATTCATCATCATCAGACATCGATGTTATTCAACCGACGAAAATAACGGAGGTTCTCAAGTCGACGCGTATATATTTTTTTTTATGTATGACCACGCATAACTTTTTACAGAGTTGTTCGATTTTGATAATTATTTGAAAGGGTATACCCCGAAGTTGGTCCCATATACATTTGGAAATAAAATACCAACCTTAAGGGTAGGAAAATAAGGGATGATTGATTTTTCGTCGGTTAAAACTTTGTTTTTAAAGTAAATTATATCGCACGGTAAGACGTTACTCAGCAACAACCAAAAAAACAACATAGCATAGCATAGTCAACATTAGCAATAAAAATCAACTCGTATTCATACTCATATTCATTAATTTATTTAATTAGTGATTTTAATTTTATAATCACGGACAACAACGTTGAAGAGTTTATAAACGATCCTTTAATTTTGTCTTCAGTATACAGTTGTAGAATGATCTAATAGAAAAAAAAAATATTATAATTTGAATCCGATTTTTAATCACGATCGCTATAAAGGGATTTTAGAATTACGTAAATAAATAATTGAGTATGAGTATGAAGCGTTCATAGCCCATCGGCGCCTGCGAATCGGAAACGATAACGCAGGTAAAGCAAAGATGGCAGTGGTCAGTCCTTGGATGGGTGCCCGCCTATTTGAGTGGTTACTATAAATGAACGCTTCCGTGTTTTGGAAGGCACGTTAAGCAGTTGATCCCGGATGCTGTTTATGATGACAGTAGTCGTTAAGCCGAGTTAGAGGCCATCGGGCGGCTTAAGAACCTCTAACAGTCGAGTTGCTCACTCACTTGACCAAGGGGGGACAACTGTCACTTGCGTCCGCAGGAGCTTGTTACCAACCACAACCCTGCACGTGTCCCCTGGGTGGTACTAAAAAGTGACAGACTCAAAGGCCAAATAATGTATGCCATACGATTAAATAAAGTATGAATACGAGTTGAATTTTATTGCATTAGCAGTCGACTCCATAGCTCACTAACGACACTAACGTATTATCGTGCGATAAAAACTCTGATCATCGTCATCATATCAGCCGAAAGACGACACTTTGGCACTTTTTGGGGGAGGCCTATGTCCAGCAGTCTTTCGGAAAAGTATTACCTAATGGTAATACTAATCTGCTTAACGCTGCTGATATTAGTCTTCTCTATCTGAGAATTCTTAGAGTATGTTAGTTAATGTTGCAGAGAGTAATAGAGACAAATTGGCTTTCCAAATATGTTAATTTCGTCGTTCAACATCAGTCTGCGTCTATGTGCCTAGATAGCTAGTTGGTATGTTTATATCGTTTAATTACATAACAGTAGAAACACTAGTCCTGCCCATAAAATGATCAAGTGAGATTGCGAATCTGCCCACACTAGACCTACTGGATTAAACAACAACAGCAATCTGTGTGGTGCCTCCATATTGAGCAATACTTCTTTGGCAACGTAGCTCTACCATATTAAGTCATGCGTACGAGTACACTGTCTCAGTCTTAAACTTAAGATTCGACCTTCATTTCTGACCATCAACCTTGATTTAAATTCCTTCCTGCTTGACTCGAAACTTGCCTCACTAATGCATTTAAATGCTGCCGTCAGGATTCTAGACTATAGTATATCAGTAGACGTACGGCGGTAAAAATATCTACACTACTAAAGCGGTCAAAAATATCTGCACAACGGCTTTATTATCTGTAGTAAAGTCGGTAATACGATTTATTTTGAGCGCGTTAGCGTCGTAGTGAACTCTTTTTTGTAGCGGATTGTATTGTATAATTAATATTTCTAGTGCTACAGTATAGAAGACGTACCTACTGTATTTTTTGGGTAGATATATTTATTTATCAACTTAACGTACAAGAGGCGGACTTAATGCCGTAAGCATTCTCTACCAAGTCAACCTTTAGGCAAATCATCAGGCAAATTGCATGCATATTACCATGTATGCTTTCAGAGGGTTAATCAGTAATCACGTAACGTTCCGAACGCGCGTAAGGACAATCCAACTGTCATTTTTCCATATAAAAGTTGACAGATTTACCTAACGTGCGTACAATGCGTTACGTGATCGACCTACAGGAACTTTAAGAGCAAAGAGAGTATATGTATCATTAGAATTACTTGTTTTCCGTAACTCATCAACCAAGATCCATCTCAAGTTCTCAAAAGTAAGGTAAATACTTGAAACGTCACTACACAAGTTAGGTAATATAGGGACAGGGCTTCCCTGTTATTACGAATCTAACTTCGCAACTTAGTACTAATCGGCGCTGCTGGTGCCTAATAGGTGTTAAGTGTTTACATAAGCCTTGGAAGTAAAACACCTAATTATGTAACTAATTACATGTATGCCAGTTATTTTAACACGTGGATGAGACTATGTGGTAATAAATGATTAGGGTTGCTGTGGGGTTATTTTTAAGAAAACGAGGGTAGATTCTCGCCTTTTCCGCTGCCCCCGCCTGCGCCTGCGCAAACCAGCTGAGCAAGCAGAGGGCCTACCGCGAACGGCATTTGAAGTTTTCCCTCTCTGTCGCACTTATGTACGAACTCGTAAGTATGACAGAGGGGGAAACTTCGAATGCCTTTCGCGGTAGGCCCTCTGAGCTATAACCACGAACTTCGAATCTCGAACTTTGCATATCTCCGTCTCTATCGCACATATGGTTTATGGTACTCGAGTGACAGAGACGGAGATATACGAAGTTCGAGATTCGAAGTTCGTTGTAGCGCCGCAGGGCGCGGGCCCGCAGTGCAAAACGCGCCGGCAACGCGTGTGCTCATGAATAGGAACCGCGAATCGGTTCGAAACCGAGTTGTCTACTAAAAAGCTAGCGTCAATATCAAATGAACGTAAATTAAGTAGGTACATACATACATACTATCACGCCTTTATCCCTAAAAGGGGTAGGCAGAGCACATGAAAGTGTTCCAGTGCCACTTTTAGCATAAATGTGGGTATAAAAGATCGACAAAATGTGATGTTGCAGTGATAGGTTGCTAGCCCATCGCCCACAACACACTTCAACCCTGTTCCCTTGGTCGACTCTTACGACACCCACGGGAAGACAGGGGGTGGTGCCTATTCTAACCCGACACCACACGGTTTAATACATTAAGTAGGTATTTATTTCAAAACCCCATTGGTTCCAATACACGATGTCCAGATCGAAAGTCGCCTGCCTTAGCACTCGGTTGCAGTAGGTAGGTAGGTCGGTATCGGAAATCTACCCATATGTATTAGAAAATAAATACATATAGGTAGATTTCCGATAAAAAAATGCATTGTCTGTGCTCGTCGGACGTGAATTCGTCATCAACTGTGATAAGTGTGATATATGTATAAACATTTATAAAATTGAAATAATTATTTGACCTGTAATATTTTTATAATATTATAAATAAATGAGTATGAGTATGAATTCGCCGGACGACCCAACAACAAGCCCTACCTCGGCCATTCTGCCGCAGGTCGATCACGTAACGCATTGTACGAACGTCGTTGGGTAGGTCTAAATGTCACTTTTTATATGGAAAATTGACAGTTAAATTGTACAGTCGCCATCACATACATAGGTACACTATAGGTGTTCAAAAATATCGGCACATGCACCCTAATGCCTTGAAAATAGAGGTGTGTTCCGATGTTTGTGACGTGCTTGTTTGCTCCGATGTATGTGATGGCGACTGTACCGACGCGCGTTCGGAATGTTACGTGATTACCCCTCTGGTCTACGTAATCGATCACGATACGTCAAAAGTCTTTATTGCAAGGGAATAAGAGCTTTTGAGGTCTTCGATTGCGTAGTTACTTTTGATGCTGACTGTACGCGCGTCAGGTAGAATTAAATGTCACTTTTTGTACGGGAAAATTGAGTTGTTCTAATAACGTGCGTTAAAAAAAGTTACGTGAACGTGACCCCTCTGGTTACACATTACGAACTAACCGCTCATTACATCACGCGTAAAATACTACAACGTCCATAAAATAATGCGTAATGTAAAGTGTTTAATTAATTTGTCCTTTAGCTATAGAATTCCGATGACTCATCATACAACAAGACTGTCTGGCGCTACCGATACTCGAATATAAAAAGCCTTAAAGACACTGTGTTTAAAAGCACATAATGCTTTTTTTCTGTGACATGTGTGATGTAGATATCAGTGTGTTATGTTATGGGACGCTGATAACAAATTACTCATCAAAAACATTGATAACAATAATACACAGTTATTCAATATATGTTGTTTACCGTAGTTCTCTGAAGGACTTGGGAATTTGTAAGATTTCTGGGAGATTATTAGTTAGGTACTTAGAATACAGATGAGGTTCGGTTTTACCCAGGCGGTATCCTTACCTAAGATGGTGGGGGTCAGACCCTCAATTAGTATTTTAAGAATAATATCAACGAAACATACAATGAATAGGTAATAGGGAAGTGCCTTTGTCCTTATATGGATGCGTACGTCAATGGCGGCGTGAATGCGTTATTCAGAGTTACAAATTCACGTGAACGCCATTTTTGTAATTACCCTCTTTATTAAACCTTTCCCTGTTTATGACGCACTAGCGACCCGCCCCGGCTTCGCACGGGTTTATATGTATTATACATTCATGTATTATTATACCTTCCTCTTTAATCACTCTATCTATTAAAAACCCGCATCAAAATCCGTTGCGTAGTTTTAAAGATCTAAGCATACATAGGGACAGACAGACATCGGGAAGCGACTTTGTTTTATACTATGTAGGTACCTATGTATTGATTGAGTGCGTCGTCAGGCAGGGCGCTACGACGAATTTTCGATTCATTAGGGCTAACCCGCTCCGGGCAACCCGTAACACCGTAGCTGCCCTATGAAATTAAATCGCGCTTTTGAATGTTTTATTAAAATGTTGAATATCTTAAACAGCCAAGGAATTGTTCGTATTATTCATCCCAAAATTATTATGATCCCAAAGCTGGTAGAGTCAAACCCGTTACCTATTAATAAAACATAACAAACCTGTGTTAACTAAAATGTGACAGTTAAAGACTTACGTATTCAGAAGAGATCCTCCACTCGCTGGACAGACCTAATCAGAAATTTACCGAGTCCACCTGGGTCCAATGCGAACGCAATGCCTAGATAATAATTTACTTTTCAAAACAAAGTTTTAACCGACTTCAAATCAACAGCCAAATTGCTTCAGTTTGCCTATAAAATTTGAAGAGTTCCCTCGATTTCTCCAAGATCCCATCATCAGAACTGGATTTTGGTGACAACGGGACCAATCTGGAAGTTAATGTTTCCAATTAAACAAAAAAAAAACTAATCGGTTCATAAATTACCGAGTTATCGCGCACAAACACACAAAAAAAAAAACATACAGAATAATTGAGAACCTCCTCCTTTTTTAAAGTCGGTTAAAAATGGCATATTGCCAAGAAAGCACTGGATATTGACACTTGATGAATGCATGCATATAACTCCAAGTAACCTGCACAACCACGACTACTCTCCCAAGAGTGCCCGACATAGAAGATAGATTCAGAAGTCTTTATCAACAGAAATTTAAGGTATAATTCGACTAATTGTATTGAATATGTCATACGCGTTCGTTTCCTTGCGCGTCAAGCTACTTTGCGAGATCCATAAGTGGTTAATTAACCACTTAATGTGGTTAATCAATATGATTAGTCTCGTCATGACAAGGTCATTTCACTGTTGAATCTCTCAGGGTCACAGACTGACGAGTTCCACAACACATCGTAAATTTACCAACGTTCGAGTATAGCGTGTCAGACCCCCTCCCCCCAATCAAGTACGGTATAGTGTGGATTCTTTTTCTAGACCGAATTCACTTCTCTTGGTGCCTAATAAACAATGCGATTGTATTTCATTGTTACATGGTAAACAAAGCTTTTATTGTTACGTGTAACCATTAATTGATAATTTAAATAAAACATTAGAAAGTATTTATTAAACATGGTCTTTTCATTTCGAAGCGTTTGTGGCACGTGGCTTTTGTGGCTAAACAATTGCTTTGTTGGACCTATGGATCTTAAGATATGATCTGGTTTAGAAAAACAATCCACACTATAGCTGAGAACAATAAAAATAAATAACTCTTACATTTATAAACAACGAAAATACTCACGAAAATACTCTGAAAACATCACGCTTCAACTTATTTTTGCTGTTAAAAAGATTTATAAATGCATAAATATCTAAAAATTGCGATATTTGATGATGTAAAATCGTGACGTCACTAGTTCCTATTTCCTTACCAACATCATACGAACAAAGCGTTTTTGGCGTTTCATAAAAAGATTCTGCTTTGACTATCAGTCAACACCCCTATTCCCATCAATAATAATAGATGTAAAATGATTGATGCCTACTACAGCACAAATATTACAATTTGAAACAACAAGTAAGAAGTTCATGTCGCTCGTTCCCTAATTACACTTGTAAACAAGGAAGCAATTCTATCAAAGGGGTGTTTTAATTAAAACTAATAAGGACGTTTTCTGTTGGACAACAGTTTCAATCAAAAATATAAAGGACGGTGTACTTAATTATTCTCTTCCTCACGTACTTAAAATTTATATGACTATTTACCTATAATATACGTTTGTACTTAAGGGGCTACCCGAGGTTTTCATCGATTTTTGACTAGATTCGAATCGATACAAATACTTTTGCACTACAGATAGAATTATAAGGCAAGCGGCTATCGATTATTCAATCTTTAATCTCCACTTTGGTGTACCATATTTTGAAAGAAATGGATAGTTATTTTTTTATGGATTTTTTTAAACATTGTCTAAAAAAACACCTTTTTTGTTATAAGATTGCTGTGAAAGATCTAACATATACAAAGTCTACATATTTGGGTTCGTCTCTGATGTCTCTACAAAAGTGTGTACGGTTTTCGTTTTAAACTAATTAACACAAAAGTTATGGCCAGAAAACATGTTTTTTGGTCTAAAATTGTTCAACTTTGATGCCAAATATCTCGAAGACAGTGATGTTTAAAGTAAATATGGGATACTACATTGCTTAAAGCTGTTGTTGTTATTATGATAAGCTACAAAAAACATTAGAAAACTAAGGGATTCAGATCGAAGGTCATTGGCGTATGGGATCCCCTTAACTTTCGACAACGCCAGAGTCGGTAGGTAGGTGTGATACTCGCGGACCGAACGCGTTATAAGGTCCTTTTTTCCTGAGATCGACGCATATGTCATAGTAATTGAGTAATGGCGGGCTTATGCCAAGAGAGCATATCGATGGCTGTGTGACTCAAACTCGTATATGAGAAATGTCCACTTTAGGGAAACAAGTAAAAACGATTTTTTTCGTGTTCATTGTACTGAACATGTTTAATGTTTATTAATATTTAGACAGCTAATTCGTCATTATAAAATAACCAAAATTGATACTAGCTAATTTATAAATATGCTTTTCTTGTAAGACGAAAATGTGTCTATAGGAGTTTGTGTTATACAGGTATGGCACTATAAGATGTTATACGTGTTTCTGCCAAGAGGTCGATTTACTTATTTTGTTGAAATAAACGACTACTGACCGCTTAAATTTAATATATTTTTGTTTAATTTAAGAGCTTCACTTTTCGCCTAGTGCCTGCTATAATACGGCCACAACTCAAAATTAAAACACATTTGAGATGTGTCCATATTGCACTGTGCAATAGAGCCCCATCTCAAATGTGTTTTAATTTTGAGTTGTGGCCGTATAGCAGGCACTGGGCGTTTTGTCGGTGGAGCAAGAGCCATCCGTCTCTATCTTTCGCCATCATCTTTGGCGTTTGATAAATAAAACATTAATTTGTGAGGATTGTTTATTTTTAATATAGGTATTGTAATAATGATACTGATGAACAAAACGAAACTCGCCCTCTCTTCAAACTATAACTGCGGTGATGAAAATTAAATGCTCTTCTGTATATTATAACATTTAGCTAGACTCGTGGTTCGGTGACAAAGGTCTATGGGGAAATAGGACTATATGTAAAGTGTTTAAATTTACACACCATTTTACGTCATACGAATAGTTGTAATGTATTCCTTAAGTGGCTGGCCATTGATTATTTCTATATCTTCCCCAAACCATTCTACTTCATAAATATCCTTTTTTTTACTCAATTTATTCAGTTTATCACACAGCTCTAAGGCTTGAGTTCATAACAGTTTGCTCTGTAGGTTAGATACCTATGTGGTGTTGTGTTCCGGGTGGTGAGTAAGGTCGCCAGAGCTCCCGAGGATGTGTGTGTTGAGAGTGAGGGACCCGTGATCGTCTCTAGCTATCAACACAACGAATCTTCAAATCAATAAAGGGTCGGCCACACGCTAGTGATTATGCTGGAATCACATGGCAGGCCGTATGCCTGTTTGCCACCCACTTCGTATAAAAAAACTTCCAAAGCTATCTATCTCAGCATATCATCAAACGATATAACCCAGTAACATACGGACTGAGACAGAGTAGTAGAAGGGTCCTTTTGGGTACAGAACACGAAAAAGACAAAATAAAAACTTTCTAAAATAATTGGTTCCGGATAATACCCCCTACATACAAACTTACAACCTTACAAAGCTACCATCTCACAGCCTTTTCCTCTTTATTATATATTTTGGTTTCCGGCTCTAGAACTGTCAATACTATAGTGCTAACCTCTGGCAGAAAACACGTAAACAAAAATAGTTCGCGCAAGCATCGGATGCTGGTTTCGCCACAAATCATTGGAAGAACCTTTGTGAAGTGTTTTAAAATAATTAGTTTTGTGCGATTGTTGGAGTTCGACGAATTATTAGGAACACAAGTCAGCCAGCAATTAAAGGTTAGAATTTGAACAAAGAACGCAGCTGTCATAACAACACCAACCAACTGACGTTACGGTCAGTGTTGCCACCTCGAAAAATTACGTCCACGAGTCTCTACCGTAACGTTCCTGTCTACGCAAATAATACTTCAAAACATTATGGAAGGTCAATTTCAAATGTTATTTGAGAAAATGAAGATCGAGATGCAAACCCAAAATGAACAATTAGAGGAATCTATAACAACACGTATAATGGACAGAATGGATGAAAAATTGACCCCGTTAATGGAGGAAAATAAAAACCTGAAAATTAAAGTGGAAAAATTAGAAACAGAATTAGAATACTTAAAAAGGTCAGACACGAGTAATAATATTATAGTTTTTGGCTTAGAAGAAACAGATACATCTACATATGAGCTAATACAAAGAGTAAAGGAAAATCTCAAGCGTGATTTAAACATTACTATACAAGACTATGAAGTTAATAAAATATATCGTTTAGGATTTCAAAACAGCGAGAGTAAGAAGCCGAGGCCAGTACTATGTTCATTTACTAATAATTGGAAAAAGAGCGAAATTATGAAAAATAAAAAGAATCTTAAAAACATTTATGTCACTGAATATTACTCAAAGGAAGTGTTGGAAAAGCGAAAAGCGCTGCAAGCAGATTTGGTCAAAGAGAGGCAAAAGGGTAATATCGCATATTTAAGACACGACAAATTAATAGTGAAAGAGAATAACAACACTCAAGAGAAAAGGAAAAGAGAAATATCTACATCACCCTCTCCATACAATAACCAGCCAAAAAAGCAACAGACTATGCCTTCAACTTCCAAGTCTACCAGAAACAATGCTTTTGATCTGATGCGGCCCAGAACCAACTCCCTTTCCAATACATCTAATACTAAACAACAATAGCAACTAACAAGCGGCAAATGGAATCCACAACCAACAGAAGACACTGGCATTAAAGAAAACGGAAAACAACAAACTCCCCCAAGCCGATTGGTCCTCGTGGGGGATAGAGACCACAACCCTCCAACAACAAATACAAAACATCACAAACATCAAAACCCAAAAATGTATGTAGTAGCCCTCAATGTACTGACGTTAAAACAATGAAGAAAATCTAACGCGTTAAAAAAAAAAAAATCAAATGGAATGGAAAAGGTTGGAGGAGGCCTTTGCCGATGGGCAAACAGATCTACAGAAAATAAGCAAGCAGCAAATACTAGAATAGAAGTTTAAGTTTTAATTTAAATATTGTTATAAGGTTTAAGTGGATCTGAATAAAGGGCTATAATAAAAATAATATTTCTACAGATAAAAATACTTGACTCATATCAAATTTCATTCAGTAGTAAGTGGGTTTGCGTTAAAAATTTGTGTTGTAGCAAACTTGTATAATAATTTACGAGGTTGTGTCATAATAGTACATTACTGCAAAGGCCGTGAAGTAAGGGATTGATGGACGAGTTTGGGCTAAACGGCCGAGTCGTAGACGAGGCCGGATACAACGAGTCCAGCAATCCCTGTTCCGGCCGAGGCTTGTATAGTGCTTTTCTCAAACGATGTGAGGAAATAATAAATAGTTATTTGTTATACAAGGGTGCAGTTATAATTTAACCGCGAGTGTGGAATTGAAACACGAGCTAGCGAATGTGAGTGGTTTAAAAATAGAATCCTTTTCACCTCACTAAAGTGAGAAAGATTCTAGATAAAAAAATCTTAAAAAGAAAAAAAACATTAGAAAAGAATAATATTAAAAAAACATTACAAAAGAGTAAAACAAAAAGGAAAAAAATATTTAAAAAAAAAAAAACAAATAAAAAAACAAAAAAAACAACTAACAAAACAAAAAAAACGCCAAAAAAAAGACAAAACAAAAAAAACGAAAAAATGGACAAAAAAAAGAAAAACAAACAAAAAACATTAAAAAAAACAAAAAAAATGGAAAAAAAACAAAAAAAAAAGAAAAAAAAAGAAAAACATTAAAAAAAAACAAAAAACAAACAAAAACGAAAAAAAAGGAAAAAAAAACAAAAAAAAAGAAAAAAAAAATAGGAAAAAAAAACAAAAACATTGAAAAAACAAAAAAAAGAAAAACAAACAAAAAACATTAAAAAAAGTAAAACAAAAAGGAAAACTTGAAAAAATTAAAAAAAAAAGACAAAAAAACAAAAAACATTAAAAAAAGTTAAACAAAAAGGAAAAATAGATAAAAAAAACTTAAAAATAACATAAACGACCCTACAAAAATTTTAACATTAAAAAATAGACGAACATCAAGAAAAGAAAAGATTTTTTTTTAAATCATTAAAAACGATAAACAACACTAAAAAATAAACGAAAAAAAATGAAAAAAACTAATATTTTTTTTTTTACAAAAAACTAAAACAATTAAAAAAAAGTATTGGTGGTTGGCAGTATGTATTTTTTCCTTTGTCTGTTTAATATCAGTAAGCAAATTTAAAAAGTAAGAGTAGCGGCCAATAATGTTTTTAGTTAGGGTTTTCATACATTACTTCTTGGCCTAGGCCAAGAAGTAATGTAGGCAGCCATAAACAAGGAACTTCATGTCTTCATTTCGTGACATTAACGCATACATTTCCGAGCATGTTTGAGAAAACATATATTTCAATACCAAATACGTGTTTGGGTTTTGAATAAATTTATACGTAAAAAATGTGTTTCATCCTCTATGCTTTTGCCATAACGTAAATAGTAAAATTTTACATAGTTTTGTATAATTATCTCATTTTCGCCAAAATTTCATATACGAGTTTGAGTCACACAGCCATCGATATGTTACTAGGGCTATGACGTCCGGTAAACTGTGCGTGGGCGAATATTCAGCGTTTTTAAGGCGTTTTTTTTTCGTCATTGTCGTCTCCAGGAAATACTATTAAAAGAGACGAATATCCGAGTCCACTTTTGATGAAGACGTAAGCCAATACCGGTGCCGAGTCTTTTTTGATTTAAGTTTCCGCGGTATGTTTTACTTTACCGCTGCTGAAATAATCTTGAGCCGACAATGACTTTAGAACCGAGCGAGCGGTTCAAACGCTCGTAGATTGGGCCGTGTACTTAAGTGTTAAAAACTATTTTTGTGACAGAACGCTAAAAAATCGTCCTTATCTTCGAAACAGTTTACCAGAAATTATCAGCAGTGAAAAGATGAAAAACGACGTTAAAAGAAAATTAAAACGACATTACTTAAGTAGTTATAATAATCCCTACGGCATAACTGTATGCAATTGTATGTAACATGTAGGTATTTAACCTAAACCTATTTACAAATTATATACATAACTCTGTGATGTCTAAGGCCACAAAGACAAACTGTGCCGACAGTTTTGTGAGACCCAGTGAAAACTAATACACCTTCTGGCAATACATGTCAAGTATTAAACGACATGAAAAAAAATAAACCGGCCAAGTGCGAGGCGGACTCACGCACGAAGGGTTCCGTACCATTATCTATAAAAAAACTATTTTATTCTGTGTTTTTTTTAGTATTTTTTATTATAGCGGCAACAGAAATACATCATCTGTGAAAATTTCAGCTGGGACTATCACGGTATCAGTGAGATACAGCCTGGTGAAAGACAGACGGACAGCGGAGTCTTAGTACGAAACCCTAAAAAGAAATTTGATCGTGGTAACTTCCACGGTAAATTAACACGAAACAAAATATTTAAAAAAAATATTTGTTCGTTAAGAGGTGTATGGAAAAATCTGAAAACAATACATTTTTAATATTGTACGGAACCCTCGGTGGGCGAGTCCGACTTTTGTTTTTGTTTTACACACCATAATGCATCTATTACTTTAAATTGTAAAAATTGTTGTTGCTAATTACGTTACAGTTACAACAAATGGTAGTATTTATATTTTATTATTTATCTTGAAGCTAAGACTAGGTTTTTAAGAATCTGGATTATCTACAAAGTAAAAATTAAAACCAGAAAGTCATTATACAAAAACAGGCAGCGGGGCGGGGCGTAAGCTACCGGTGGTTAGAGCGACAGAAAGAGGAACCTCCTGGCTATCCGCGCCGAGTCCAGGAGTACCGTCTTCTGTACATGATTTTTGATTCAGCCGTCTAGCGAGAGTCTTGAAGTGTTGATATTTATGTTATTCTTAATATGGTTGTCGGTATACGTAATTTGCGTCGTACATGTTGTACCTACCTTTTAGAGACAATCCTCGAACTGCATCGTCACTCCGAATTTAAATTTATAATTAGCCGTATTCGTAAGACTGCGCGGGTGTTGTAAACAAACAACATGAACAATATAACGTGAGCTTTATAGGTGGTTATTAACTAAATACACGCTAAGGCATAAGCCAGTTGACACGGGTCTTGAAATTCTGGTGTTTCGCCATGAGTTGCACTCTATTTTAATGCAGTGTAGGAAGCATTTAGTCATATTTGTTGCGTGTGAATATTTACGCGTGATGTGGTGGAAAATTAAGACACAAACACATTGTATGAGTGGGTGGCAATGATGGCATAGTTTGAGATTGGTAGAGAGTGAGCGGAACACGTACCGGAATTAATTCTGACCGTTCGCCAACCTTCAGAGTCATTGTTCCTTTTTGCCGACATGATTTCAGGAAGAGAAAAACTTGGCGACATCATATATCTTATCATCTGCATGTATCTTGTGTCAGGTTCGGCGTAATTTCGCGCTTGTCAATCGCTATGGATTTCCATACACTTTGACAACCGCACGCGATGCCGTTTGCGTAAACGCGGCCTTAGAGTTTTTGGCCAATTGATTTGAGCCTTACTTTCATTTAGTATTTAGTTATATCTAAGGAGTCCAGAATCTCTGTCTCATGATAACAAATGTGTTGCTTTGGTTTCAGGATCAAGCCGCGATGGTGATGGAAGCTGATCCGATTACTGACAAACATACGGACGGTAAAGAAATACTAGGATATAATTACTATTATGTTTACCAAATACTTACATATTTACGTCCGCTTAACCAGGCATCCCCACCCTATGAGGACCAAATACCAATTCACTCGTATCGCTAGAGCCATAAGGTCTAGTCTCCTCTAAGTTCAAATGTCAAATGGCCATTAGGTAAATACCAATTCCGAACTTAATCGGAAATATGTAAGGCCTGAGTGTCCACCCTACTGCGAACGGTGCGTGTATATAAAACAAATGAAAAATATAATGCAATAACATGACGGATGGCTACTACATTAGGTACCTGACAACTCTAAAATAACTATAACCTCACACTATATACTCTCAGTTTCCTCCATCGACGCTATATATTAGGAGCAGAAGGAGTAACAAGTTCCGAAGAACAACTCAGTTACTCCACACCCCTTTATCCGCGCTAAATAACCACCCCACAAACCTAATCCGGCCTACAAACACGACCCCATTCATCTTAATACATCCAATATAAGGTTACGAGGGCATTTACAAAGATTATTGTTACGAGACCGGGTCACTCAAAAACCTTCGCAAAACGCGTGCACATGCCTGAAAACTCGCTGGTATAATTTGACTGGGAAATTCATAATACCGACGAGTTATTATAGGTCAGGCTTATTGGTTCGCCTTTAACTATCGGTCTCGTGAACAGCCAAGCTCGGAAACCCGATGCAGCAATGCGTTTTACAACCAGTTTGAAATCTGCTCACTACTAATTTCCAGCATAAGTTGATCCCGAGACTCCTATCAACCATGCATAATCGGAGGAAATGCTTATACTGGATTCCTGACGCGAGTGGTAAGGGTGCGTTATGAATACCAGCCCAAGCTATTTGCTCCTTGGTGCGCCCACAGCGTGTCGATGCCCCAAATCCGAAACATGTGACGCTGACGCTAGGCTATTAATACTGGTGGTGTCTACTTTATTTCATACCGGAGTAAGTCATAAGTCATAAACTTACTGTTTTATGGCAGTTATGAAGTTCTGCGAGTTTGCTTGTCATTTGGCCATGTAAGATCCGTCCCGAGCCCGGGTATTAGTATGAAAAAATATCCTCTTGTGTGTACCATTGACTTTGATAGCTCTGCAACGTTTTTAAAGCCTGTATAGTGTCCACTGCAGGGCAAGGGCCTTTTCATTCTCTGGCCAGTCATTGTGAAATACTCGGCATACCACAATCAGAGTTATGACTCTAGTCTACTCCTTTGTCTTCAGTTGGAAGTCCTAATCCAAGTTATGCCACTTAAAGGCGCCCAAGCTCAATAACTCCCTGGGCGAATCTCATAGCGTTTGAACCGCTCGGTTCTAACGTCAATGTCGGCTCAAGATTATTTCAGCAGAGGTAAAACATACCGCGGAAACTTTAATCAAAAAAGACTCAATACCGTTATTCGCTTACGTCTTCATCAAAAGAGGACTCTTGATATTCATCTCTTTTAATAGCATTTGCTGTCGACGACAATGGCGAGAATATAACGCCTGAAAAACGCTGAATATTCGCCCCCCTACAGATATTCGCTGACTTTGCTCTGCATAACTTTGAATTAAACTAGTATTGACGACCTCTGTAGCCTAGTTGGTAGTGACCCTGCCTACGAAGCCGGAGGTCCCGGGTTCGAAATCGAATATTTGTTCCTGAGTCATGGATGTTTTCTATGTATTTAAGTAGGTATTTATTTATCTATATAAGTATGTGTATATCATCGTCTAGTACCCATAGTACAAGCTTTGCTTAGTTTGGGACTAGGTCGATTTGTGTAAGACTGTCCCCAAATATTTATTTATTTATTAAAGTGTCTGTTATTTATTTCACAAACTTTATCAATTTCTCCAGCCTATCTTCCATAACTTGTACCACATCAACTTGACCGTAATCTGCAAAGACAAATAATATGATCTGGTCTGACACTGACATCTAGTCTACATGTTTAATGTCTTCTTTGATCTTTAACATGTTTGACATGTAACTAATAAACCTGCCACAATGTGTAATTATTGGCAAATAAATAGATGTATGTAACGCCTAAACCATTCATACACTATGACAGTATAATTAATGCTTAGTAACATAATACTTACCAGTCTTAACACCAATCTTTATCAAATAATAATCTTTATTAAGTGATGACATATGGAACGGAAACGTGGTCGGTTACTATGGGCCTCATAAGAAGGCTCAAAGTCACTCAAAGGGCGATGGAGAGAGCTATGCTGGGAGTTTCTCTGCGCGATCGCATCAGAAATGAGGCTATCCGCAGCAGAACCAAGGTAACCGATATAGCCCTCCGAATCGCTAAACTTAAGTGGCAGTGGGCGGGGCACATTGCACGTAGAACCGATGGCCGTTGGGGCGGAAAGGATCTCGAGTGGCGACCACGTACCGGAAGGCGCGGCGTGGGTAGGCCCCCCACAAGCTGGACTGATGACCTGGTAAAGGTCGCGGGAGTCCGCTGGATGTGGCTGGCGCAGGACCGACCATTGTGGCACTCTTTGGGGGAGGCCTATGTCCAGCAGTGGACGTCTTTCGGCTGATATGACGAAGTAGTCCCGTGAGCTGCAAGTTCATGACTCAAATCTGAATTACATTATGAATATGTCTTATCCCAAGGTACTAAAAGACGTCAGGGAACCAAGTCCTTAACTTATATTATCCTCAAAGCGTCAAAACAATGTCCCGCACACTACTTGCATGACTGATGGACTAAGTAACTGCCTACGTCACAGCGTGACGATTCAGTATAAATCTAAGATAGCACCTTGTCTCACGTGGCCGTAGTCATTCGTAAACATCTCTTGAGTGTTGTTGTGCGACAGTGTTTGGTTTTATTATTGAACATTACCTCTGTGAATCAGGACCCAACTTTTACCGATTGGGTTTTTTAATTATTTCTTGTATTCGTCAATTGTTTCTGTGCATTTTTATTGGTGTTCTAAAGTCGCAAGATTCAGCTCAGTGTGTTCGGTGATTTTGTTATTGTTTCCTAGGTCTATAATGGGTGAGTGGAGTAATTACTGGAGTTGTTTACATTACAGCCGCTTTCAGCGTTCGCTCCGGCTTTATTGGCCTTGTTCTAATTGTGATATGTACTCGTAGACCAAACGTATCAAAATTCCGTACAAAGCAGTAACTCTCGTTTATTTTTTTTAAATAAATATAAATATTTGCGGACAATCTTACACAAATCAACCTAGTCCCAAACTAAGCAAAGCTTGTACTATGGGTACTAGACGACGATATAGATACATATATAGAGAAATAAATACTTAAATACATAGAAAACATCCATGACTCAGGAACAAATATTCGTGCTCATCATCATCACACAAATAAATGCCCTTACCGGGATTCGAACCCAGGACCTCTTGCCTCGTAGGCAGGGTCACTACCAACTAGGCTAAAGCGGTCGTATTGCGGCTTGAGTTGAGTTAGATTGGCAATATTGCTTTTTGAGAAGTAGTGACTGGGTCAGCCAGTATTTGTATGCTTTAGTGTTCAGTCTCCTGAGTTCCATCCAAAGTTTTTGGGCATAATTTGTTCTTAAGTTGTGTAAAGCACCTCTGCGACTGTGACTGGCTGGCATGACCGGAACATAATAAATACTATTTTCACCCTATTATTATATCTAGACACGCGGCAGCGTGTCAAGCCAAGTTCAAGCAAAGGAACTGGCTAGCCGGCGCCGAGTGTATCATTACACGAACCATTTGGTGCCACTTTTGACCCTTCTATAACTCAAAACCTCTTTAACGTAAATACATAAATCTACGTGTGTTTAATTATATCCATAAGGACATCTAGAAGCCCAAATTTCAAGAAGCTAGTTCAAACGGTTATAAAGATATGAAGGTCAAAAAGTCGTATATTTTAGCACTGACTGAGTGACATATAGTACCTAAACCTAACCTACTTCCAGATGACCTAGAAGGGTAAAATTTGGAATCCAGCTCGGTAATTGTGTGAAAGCGTAGGAAAAAATCTAAAAATAAAAAAAAGTAAAAAAATAGGGGGGTACCCATACAATATATTTTTTTTTATTGTAGTGTTGGAACCGTTACAAGCAGATATTTGTAACTATCCCATTATATGTATTATTATATTTGCTATATAACAGAAATATAAAAATAAAGTTAAGTCAAAAAATAAGGGTGTCCCCATACAAAAAACTTGTATTACGCGCTAAACTACTGGCCAACGGTGTGTCGTCAGCGCCGCAAAAAGAATGGAGATCTAAATGAGTGCCAAGTTGTATGCAAAATCCAAATATGTATTTATAGGAACAACATATCATTATGAACAAGTATTAAACTCTATGTCTTTGCTTTATTGGATACCTATAACAATTGCTGTTATTTAAACATGTGAGATCTTAAAGTAAGTTAGATTTGACTTGGCCAGTTTTTATCAGAATTCAAAAATGTATAGTTATGTTGAATAACTTTATAAAATGACTGATGTAATGAAAACTGGCCAAGTCAAATTATCTAACCTACTTTAAGATCTCACATTTTTAAATAACAGCAATTGTTATAGGTATCCAATAAAGCAAAGACATAGAGTTTAATACTTGTTCATAATGATATGTTGTTCCTATAAATACATATTTGGATTTTGCATACAACTTGGCACTCATTTAGACCTTCATTCTTTTTGCGGCGAAGCCCACAGCCAAGCATAATTTTTGTATTGAACCTGGCTCTCCTTTTTTACATTTATGTTTTTGGTGGGATTTATTAAATACTAAAACAGCCTAAGTCCACCCAGAATGTCCATTAAACATACAAAGATGAAATATTTTTTCTAATCCGAAGGTCCCAAAGATTACTACTGCCTACTTACAAATTTACAAAGTCTATGTTCTGAGAGATTGTAGGTACAGACTTTTCCTCAATATAATATTAGTATCGATTTCTATGTTAAACGTCTAAAAAATACACAACAGATAACTTGACTGTCTACTAAAAAAATACATATTATATACCTACTAAATACGCGACTTCTTTCTCCGGCCTTCAGGGGTTTCCCGATAGAATGTGAGGAATAATTTAACAGTTAATTCAACGGTGAAGTAATTACGTTCCAAAATTAAAACATTTGGCTTCCTCGAAGTAAACAAATGCGTTAGGTCAATTATATTTACCAAATTTTTTATAGCTTGATAAGAATGATGTCACTTCATGATAGCATGTCACTTTGTAAGGCGGTAACCGAAATTCATATTTTTTCCAAGGGACAAATATTGCTTGTAACAATTAAATCACGTCTAATATGCGGATTTTATATATACTTGATCTCAAATCAGTCAATAAAAGGTCTAGCTACCGTGAAAACACTACGTAATCTAGTACCTACATCAGTTTGGCATCAGACATTCTAATCAAGTTAGTTACATAGGTACACGTATTTAATAATCTTTTGCAGACATTCGATCCGGATTCTTTCAATGTTTAAGTTAAGCAAATATATGCAATAGTATCTACATTTCATGCTTATTTTAGCTTGTACCCAATTTTATAAATACGTATTAATTTGCATGTACCACTTGTTCAATGTACATAAGCAAAATGACGAAACTAAGCTGGATTTTTAACCTCTATTTACTCCATAATACAATACAATAGTAGATTATACACCAAGGGGATAAAGCACTGTTTTATGTCACGGGAGCGAATTGAATCCCGAACGTAACGAAGGACTCATAATTTAACTCCTGATCGTAGCGAGGGAGTTATAAGTTAATTCCTGAGCGAAGCGAGGGAATTAAGACTGAGTCCTGAGTGCAGTGAGGGGTTCAACCGCCCAAGACTAAAACAGTCTTATCCCCGAGGTGTATACTCTACTTTTCACACCTTATGCGAGACAAAAAAACAGGCTCAGTAGATAAATAATGTTTATTTAGCAAATTAAAAGTACATAGTAACATTAGACACATAGTAGCTTTCCATTTGTCAAAATCGTTGTATGCTTTTAGGTATTTTTCCTTTGACTTCTCTGGCAGCAGATTGTTGACAATGCCTATGGCATCTAATTTGATAAACTCAGGAGTCAAAACACTTTCATCACTCGACATTTTCAATATTATTTTTGAAATTAAATCTTCTATAGGCACTTACAAGAACTCGATTTGTTCGTCACGCGTGAACAAATGAAGGCGCGCGGGCGCGGCGTTCCAAATTCGAAAGCACAAGCCGTGGTCCTAGATTCGAAATTCGAATTTCGAGCACCGCGCTCCTCCGGACCGGGGTTCACACGGAGGCAAACTTCATTTATTTTGTCAAATCAAGTAGGCCATGGCCTAGGACAAATTGTGTTTAGCAAAATTAAACTTTATGCATATAGTAATAAGAATTATGAAAAGTGAAATCATATTATTAACCAGCGGGTTACAATGAAATTCAGTACAACATTATAACCCGGCTAATACCAAGGGATTTAATGTCTTGCTTTCGGTAGGGTTTACATGACCTATAATTCGGCATTGTCGAGCATGTGGTTTGAAAATACTTCTTTCACATCTGTTATTGCCCTCAAATGAGGGATTTCACTTTTCCTCAATAAAAAAGTAAAAGCAGTATGCAAAGCAGTATGTGCCACTCAGTAGCATAATTATTTCCATCTTGGGCATAAACAATTGAATTCCTCGTTACGCTCAAGATCCAACCTTGGAATCCCTCGCTTCGCTCAGGATTCTATTGTAGAATCTTTCACTTCACTCCGGATTCAATATACCGCCCTCGCTGTAAATATATAATTTTGCTCCCTTGAGACACAATCTACTATTATTGCACACCTCAATTAATTTCATGCATGATTCTCTTGCAGGAGATAGTACGAACGTATAAGTAACTGGTAAACAATTGGTTGCCTTATAATATATACTGTTTACAATTCTAATATCTAACGCCCTACATAAGTTAGTTATTAGAATTATAATAGTCTGTAACTGGTTTAGTATTTTATTTCTTCAGGCTCTTACATCACAATGATCTTTATTTTGCCCGGTCGGGTGACACAAAAGGCCGTAATGTATTGTGCATCGGAACCATTCATATTGCGATCCGGCGATGCGGTCCACTAGGCCCATTGTTGTTATATAAACCTATTAAGTAAGTAGGTAATATCAATATTGTACTTCTACAGATATCAATACTGTACGTGGCTAGCAATTTAAGATCACGTTTTTCGTAGAATTGTTTGAAAATACTACTTCGCCAGAGTCCTTGAAAATATGTACGTATCTGCCTATATCGTGTTTTGTTTACTTAAGTTTCCTCTATTGTAACTTCTGCTGAAACCTATTACCTACATAACTATATAATATTCTATGAGATAGGTGCATCTCTCTCGACTGGCCTGTTGTTTTGAAAGTATGGGGTCTTCGATTTCTCAGTACTGAAACACAGACTGAAGTGCTCAGGGAACATTTATTATAACGCAATTTCTCTTACAACGTAACGACAACCTATATAACAGTCTAGTCTAGGTATCTTAGCTAGTTCGACCTCTGAACAGGCGGAATTAGTGTACAACTTACCTAGGTTTTTTTATTAAATTGTAGGAGTGGATATAATAAGAGACTATGAGCCTAAATATTAGGGTGGCCTTTGTAAAATCCTCTTTTATATAAATATATTTTACTTTATTTATCATTTATTTCAAGTAACTTAGACTCATATATTTATGGTTAGTATAAAACGACTTTTAGACGATACCGATAATAATTATTCGCTGACAGAAGTCATTGAATAGACACAAAACAAACCGTAAATATTTGTAATCGGAACTGCAGTTTCCACAAAGCGATGCCAAACCAAAAGGCATCCTTTACTAATTGTCTGTAGCGTTGTCGACATTGCCAAGTCATTGTTCGTGACACCGTTACGAAGGACTGTAGAAATGGCTATCACCGTTCTTGCTTCACTTGTATTGTTCTATTTTGTTCACACTTATTCGTGCAATAGACTGATTAGAATAGGTTGTGGTGGACACGGGGCATGTTTAACCAAACTGAAATAAGGTGTTAGGGTGGGCACCAAACCGTATTTAGTAAACGATGTTCGTTTAAAATCGGAATGTATGAAAAGTTTCACAAGTTTCTAAAGAATGTCAGCTCGCACCATATGTAACTTTGGTCTGCAAACGTAAGATGGTGTAACTCGTCTCTCATAATAGGTCTTCAAAAATGATATTGAGGTTTCTAATATATTTTTTTTCTAAACTGAATTGTTTGCGCGAGAGACACTTCCAAAGTGGTAAAATGTGAGTCCCCCCCCTGTAACTTCTAAAATAAGAGAACGATAAAACTAAAAAAAATATATGATGTACAATTACCATGCAAACTTCCACCGAAAATTGGTTTGAACGAGATCTAGTAAGTAGTTTTTTTTAATACGTCATAAATCGTAAACCGCAATTTATTTTACGGAACCCTTCATGTGCGAGTCCGACTCGCACTTGGCCGCTTTTTTCTTTTTAGTACAAGTACTTTTAGTACCTACTTACTTTTCTTCTCGATCAAAACTTATCTAACAGCAATACTAGGAACCAAATGTAATCTTCGCTAGGTACGTTGCAGAATCGGAGGTACTATAAAAATGTATCATTCGGGTCTATTATCGCAATTAGTACCAGATACTTTCTATGTACCTAATACGACTCAGTAAGGCGCTTCAAAACGGATGTACTAATATCGTCATGTATTTATTCCTGTTTATTTAATCCATGTAATTATCTCCACTTATAATAAATCTCTAAATTAAAAAAAGAATCAGCCAGTTTGAAACTAAGCTTTGCGCGGTTAGAATGTTCTCAGCATCCCATGAACGGAAAAATATGAAACATTTTATATAGGTACATTATTATTCTAGCTGCAACTTAGGATAGTTTTTATCCGACTGCGACAGTTAATTAATTTTCCGAAATATACGACTTCATTTAATTTTTCATTTATTTTTATTGAAATCAAACGCTGCTCCAACTGTCAGCTATAAGAACCGTCAAATTTTCGTCAAAATGGCGGAATTGCTTTGCCTTTCACTTATTAATAATTTAAATCCCGTCTACGATAGACCTTTACGAGACAAATGCTAAAATATAAACCATAAAAAAATATTCGATTCTGATATGAGAACTTATATGCGCAAATGTCGTTTTATGTCGTAATTTCAATAAATGAAATCAACAAATTTGAACAATATCATTAACACGAATTTGTTTTTTTTGAATGACAATGGCACGCGCTCGGCGCATTCAGCCAAAGTACCTGCGGCGCTACCACGAAAACCGATACTCAATGTTCATATATTTGCATCCCTGTCACTCGAGTAAGGTTAGTGCGATAGAGATAGAGATACCCGAATATTTTCGAATTCCGAAGTTCGTGGTTATAGCTCAGGAATCGAAAATATGGTAAATAATCATAATGTATTTTCTCGAAAAAGAATTTAAAATAAATATAGTCAAATGGAGAAAAAAACAAAGGAAGAGGTTATATAGGTAATGATTAAGTTATAAGAGTCCAAAGTTTTAAGAGGGGGTATGTTCTGTCCCTTTTCCGCAAAACGCACCTTCATATGAAACGATTGTTTTTTACTATGACGCTCGAGTATATTGACGTCACAGTCCCTCATCGTTTTCTCACTCTAACAAGCGACATTAAAACGGATGTAGCTTCATAATTTTTTGAGATATTTGAATGGGAGTTTCATTATCTTCTATCTATTTATCTCCACTTATAATAAATCTCTAAATTAAAAAAAGAATCAGCCAGTTTGAAACTAAGCTTTGCGCGGTTCGAATGTTCTCAGCATCCCATGAACGGAAAAATATGAAACATTTTATATAGGTACATTATTATTCTAGCTGCAACTTAGGATAGTTTTTATCCGACTGCGACAGTTAATTAATTTTCCGAAATATACGACTTCATTTAATTTTTCATTTATTTTTATTGAAATCAAACGCTGCTCCAACTGTCAGCTATAAGAACCGTCAAATTTTCGTCAAAATGGCGGAATTGCTTTGCCTTTCACTTATTAATAATTTAAATCCCGTCTACGATAGACCTTTACGAGACAAATGCTAAAATATAAACCATAAAAAAATATTCGATTCTGATATGAGAACTTATATGCGCAAATGTCGTTTTATGTCGTAATTTCAATAAATGAAATCAACAAATTTGAACAATATAATTAACACGAATTTGTTTTTTTTGAATGACAATGGCACGCGCTCGGCGCATTCAGCCAAAGTACCTGCGGCGCTACCACAAAAACCGATACTCAATGTTCATATATTTGCATCCCTGTCACTCGAGTATGGTTAGTGCGATAGAGATAGAGATACCCGAATATTTTCGAATTCCGAAGTTCGTGGTTATAGCTCAGGAATCGAAAATATGGTAAATAATCATAATGTATTTTCTCGAAAAAGAATTTAAAATAAATATAGTCAAATGGAGAAAAAAACAAAGCAAGAGGTTATATAGGTAATGATTAAGTTATAAGAGTCCAAAGTTTTAAGAGGGGGTATGTTCTGTCCCTTTTCCGCAAAACGGACCTTCATATGAAACGATTGTTTTTTACTATGACGCTCGAGTATATTGACGTCACAGTCCCTCATCGTTTTCTCACTCTAACAAGCGACATTAAAACGGATGTAGCTTCATAATTTTTTGAGATATTTGAATATGAGTTTCATTATCTTCTATTTATTTATACATAATAAATGCCTATGTCCTGACTGACTTATTCACTCAATCACTCACTCACTCACTCATCAACGCACAGCCGAAACTACTAATCTTAGAGAGTTGATTTTTGCACAGTATGTTGCTTTTATAACGTGGGCTAGGGATAAAAAGGGATTTTTGAAAATTCTACCCCTAAGGGGGTAAAATGGGGGTGCAAAGTTTGTATGGGAGAACCTTTTTTTTTTGAGCTATAGACTTAAACTTTGTAGAAAAATTAGTTATTAGAATACAAATGAAACACTTTCAGCGTTTTGGAAAATTCCACCCCTACGCAGGTAAAATAGGGGTGCAAGGTTTGTATGGGGGAAACATTTTTTATTTAAATAGAGACTTAAAACTTTGTAGAAAGATCAGTCATTAGAATACAAATAAAGAACTTTCAGGGTTTTAGAAAATTCTACCCCTAAAGGGGTAAAATAGAGTGCAAAGTTTGTATGGGAAAAACTACTTTTTTTTAAATAGGGACTTAAAACTTTGTAGAGAAATTATTCATTAGAATACAAATAAAGTACCTAGATTCAGTGTTTTAAAAAAATCTACCCCTAAGGGGGTAAAATAGGGGTGCAAATTTTGTATGGGGGAAACAATATTTTTTTTAAATAGAGACTTAAAACTTTGTAGAAAGATTAGTCATCAGAATACAAATTAAGTACTTTCAGCGTTTTAGAAAATTCTACCCCTAAAAATAGGGGGCTAAAATAGGGGTGCAAAGTTTGTATGTGGGAAACTATTTTTTTAGCTAGAGTCCTAAAACTTTGTAGAAAGATTATTTAAATACAAAGAAAGTACTTTCAGCGTTTTGGAAAATTTCACCCCTAAGGGGGTAAAATAGGGTGCAAAGTTTGTATGGGAAAAACATATTTTTTTTAATAGAGACTTAAAATTTTGACGAAAAATTACTTATTAGAACATGAAAAATACAACATTCGGCGTTTTACAAAAATCATTCCCTAAGGGGGTTAAAAAAGGGTGCAAGGTTTGTATGGGGAACACTTTTTCTGAGCTAGACACTTAAAACTTTGTAGAAAGATTACTTATAAAAATACAAAAAAAAAAGACTTTCAGCGTTTTGAAAAAATCTATCCCAAAGGGGGATAAAAAGGGGTGCAAAGTTTTTATCAGGGAAAGTTTATGTTTTTGAGTTAGAGACTTGAAACTTTGTAGAAAGATTACTTATTAAAATACAAAAAAAGAACACAAATCGTTTTAGAAAATTCCACCCCTAATAGGGTTAAAAAGGAGAGCAAGCTTTGCATGGGCAACACTTTTTTTTGAGTTAGACTTAAAACTTTGCAAAAAGATTACTTATTAGAATACTAAAAAAGTACTTTCAGCGTTTTAGAAAACTCCATCCCTAAGGGGATCCTTAAGATCCTTAAGAAGGGTAGCCAGTGTTGTATGGGAAAAACTTTTTTTTTTACTAGACTTAAAACTATTCAAAATGTTACTTATTAAAATTAATAATAAAGTACTTTCAGAGTTTTAGAAAATTCCACCCCTAAGGGGGTTAAGAAAGCTTTGTATGGGCAACACTTTTTTTGAGCTAGAGACTTAAAAGTTTACGAAAAAAGTTCTTTCAGCGATTAGAAAAATTCAACCTCTAAGGGGGTTTAAAAGGGGGTTCAAATTTTAAATGGCGAGCAATAAAATTTTAAAGTGTGAGCAAGAGATTTTTAACTTCGGTCTTATTCTGTACGTTAAAAGACTACAAAACTGATTTCAGAGTTTTTCCAAATTCATCCCCTAAGAGTGTTAAAATTGGTTCAAAGTTTGAGTATTTCAAGGCATTTTTAAAGTATGAGATTTTTAACTTTGGTTTTAGACTGTTTGTTCACAAACTAGAAAATGAACATCAACTTTTTTTTTAATTATCCCCTAAAAGAGGGTTCAAATTTTGTATTGAGAGAAATCATTTTCTAAGACGATAAAAAGTTCTACGCGGACGAAGTCGCGGGCAACAGCTAGTACATAATAAATGCCTATGTCCTGACTGACTTATTCACTCAATCACTCACTCACTCACTCATCAACGCACAGCCGAAACTACTAATCTTAGAGAGTTGATTTTTGCATAGTATGTTGCTTTTATAACGTGGGCTAGGGATAAAAAGGGATTTTTGAAAATTCTACCCCTAAGGGGGTAAAATGGGGGTGCAAAGTTTGTATGGGAGAACCTTTTTTTTTTGAGCTATAGACTTAAACTTTGTAGAAAAATTATTTATTAGAATACAAATGAAACACTTTCAGCGTTTTGGAAAATTCCACCCCTACGGGGGTAAAATAGGGGTGCAACGTTTGTATGGGGGAAACATTTTTTTTTTAAATAGAGACTTAAAACTTTGTAGAAAGATCAGTCATTAGAATACAAATAAAGAACTTTCAGGGTTTTAGAAAATTCTACCCCTAAAGGGGTAAAATAGAGTGCAGTTTGTATGGGAAAAACTACTTTTTTTTAAATAGAGACTTAAAACTTTGTAGAGAAATTATTCATTAGAATACAAATAAAGTACCTAGATTCAGTGTTTTAAAAAAATCTACCCCTAAGGGGTTAAAATAGGGGTGCAAATTTTGTATGGGGGAAACAATCTTTTTTTTAAATAGAGACTTAAAACTTTGTAGAAAGATTAGTCATCAGAATACAAATTAAGTACTTTCAGCGTTTTAGAAAATTCTACCCCTAAAAATAGGGGGCTAAAATAGGGGTGCAAAGTTTGTATGTGGGAAACTATTTTTTTTAGCTAGAGTCCTAAAACTTTGTAGAAAGATTATTTAAATACAAAGAAAGTACTTTCAGCGTTTTGGAAAATTTCACCCCTAAGGGGGTAAAATAGGGTGCAAAGTTTTTATGGGAAAAACATATATTTTTTTAATAGAGACTTAAAATTTTGACGAAAAATTACTTATTAGAACATGAAAAATACTACATTCGGCGTTTTACAAAAATCATTCCCTAAGGGGGTTAAAAAAGGGTGCAAGGTTTGTATGGGGAACACTTTTTCTGAGCTAGACACTTAAAACTTTGTAGAAAGATTACTTATAAAAATACAAAAAAAAAGACTTTCAGCGTTTTGAAAAAATCTATCCCTAAGGGGGATAAAAAGGGGTGCAAAGTTTTTATCAGGGAAAGTTTATGTTTTTGAGTTAGAGACTTGAAACTTTGTAGAAAGATTACTTATTAAAATACAAAAAAAGAACACAAATCGTTTTAGAAAATTCCACCCCTAATAGGGTTAAAAAGGAGAGCAAGCTTTGCATGGGCAACACTTTTTTTTGAGTTAGACTTAAAACTTTGCAAAAAGATCACTTATTAGAATACTAAAAAAGAACTTTCAGCGTTTTAGAAAACTCCATCCCTAAGGGGATCCTTAAGATCCTTAAGAAGGGTAGCCAGTGTTGTGTGGGAAAAACTTTTTTTTTACTAGACTTAAAACTATTCAAAATGTTACTTATTAAAATTAATAATAAAATACTTTCAGAGTTTTAGAAAATTCCACCCCTAAGGGGGTTAAGAAAGCTTTGTATGGGCAACACTTTTTTTGAGCTAGAGACTTAAAAGTTTACGAAAAAAGTTCTTTCAGCGATTAGAAAAATTCAACCTCTAAGGGGGTTTAAAAGGGGGTTCAAATTTTAAATGGCGAGCAATAAAATTTTAAAGTGTGAGTAAGAGATTTTTACTTCGGTCTTATTCTGTACGTTAAAAGACTACAAAACTGATTTCAGAGTTTTTCCAAATTCATCCCCTAAGAGTGTTAAAATTGGTTCAAAGTTTGAGTATTTCAAGGCATTTTTAAAGTATGAGATTTTTAACTTTGGTTTTAGACTGTTTGTTCACAAACTAGAAAATGAACATCAACTTTTTTTTTAATTATCCCCTAAAAGAGGGTTCAAATTTTGTATTGAGAGAAATCATTTTCTAAGACGATAAAAAGTTCTACGCGGACGAAGTCGCGGGCAACAGCTAGTTACAAATATGCTTGTCTATGCACTATAAATACATCTAGATTCTTCGTTGGACCGAGTCTACATTCATCCACATAATGAAGTACCTACTAAGTATAACACATTAGTCAAGTAATGATCAAAGTAAAGAATATGACTCCAAAATAACATGAAGACAATAATTATAGAGTCCCCTTGAACTTAATTTGGAATCCACATCTTATGGCGGGAATCTACTTAAACACGATGTCTACTACGTTCCCCCTTTTCTTTCTGAAATTATGTTGTATTTTAATTACGTAACGAATAACAAGTTAAATTGCGTTAGTGTTGAGTAGTTTACCACTTTCTCAAATGTAATTTTAATGACAAAATAAATTTTCCGTTTCAAATCCATATTCTTCATCCACTCGCTGTCGGAATATTTCCATGATTAAATGTACTCTATATATATATATGCATAACTTTAATGATTGTTTTTATTTTCACACGTATTTTCACTTATTAGTGTTATTGGAAATCAAAATCTTTAATCTTAAACGATTCTGAATGTACAGGAATCGGTAGCTAGGGCGAGAAATCCAAATAAAGCAGCTTACTTGCAGCAAATTCTCGAAACACTTATTCCAGTCCGAAGTCGGGGTCACCAAAATGGCCGTTTTGTATGCCTCAACCGCTTCTTCAGGCGTCTGGTACCGGTGACCACGAAGTCGTTGCTTGATTTTTGGAAAAATAAAAAAATCGTTAGGGCTTAAGTCTGGACTGTACGGCGGGTGTTCCAGAATTTCGACGTTTTTCTCTTTTAAAAACGCAATGGTTTGCCGGGCGGTGTGCGAGCTCGCATTATCGTGGTGCAGTCTTATACGACGTCTTGGGTTATTTTTTCGAAACTCGCCGATGACTTCTGGTAAACAGACAGTGGTATACCAGTCAGCATTAACCGTTTAACGATCCTCGAGCACGGTGGTGGCAACGTGGCCACTTTTCGCCACAAACGAGGCGACCATTTTTTTCAAAGTGCTCCGTGAGCGTATTACTTTGGTCGGTTTTGGCTCATCTTGGAACACCCAAACAGTCGACTGCTGTTTAGAATCGAGATCGTAGGCATATTTCCAAGATTCGTCACCACTGATAATGTCGTAAACATGTTTCGAGTTTCCTCGGTTGAATTGCCGCAGAGTTTTGCGACACCATCGAACGCGAGCCGTTTTTTGGTCTTCACTGAGTAAATATGGTATCCAGCGTGAGATCAACTTTTTTACGCCTAAGTGATCATGCAAAATACTGTGAACACTGGTCCCTGAAATACTTAAGGAAGCTTCTATCTCACGGTATGTCGCATGGCGATCTTCGACGATCAGTTGCCGTACAGCATCAATGTTCTCCTGGGTTACGGCTGTTTTTGGTCGACCTTCACGATGTCTATCACCAAGACTAGAGCAACCACGTTGAAATTCTAAATACCAGCGTTCCACAGTCCGGAGGCATGGTGCTTTATCATTGAAAACCGTAGTCAACTCTTCGAAGCACTGAAGTCGCGTTAAGCCCCTTTTGAAGTTGTAAAAAATTATCGCACGTAAATTTTCCTTCGAAATTTCCATTTTCACAACTGACTTGTCAACTTTGAACGAACGCTGTACTAAAACGGTTGGGCCGATTTCGAGTCATTCTTTTGTTTTCGAATTCTAAATTCAAATATTTTAAGATGACACTAGTTCTTTTTTATGCAATCACGGGAGGTTTGCAAACGACACAACTTAAAAGGCAGCCCTCGTAACAGCGTTGTTGTTTTGATAACGCTTCTTACTACAACAAATTTGTTGAAAGGCCACCTAATAGCAATACTCGAAAGGCGGACATGATCGAGTGGTTAACAAGACACGATATCTGGGGGCACGGCAGTGCCTCCGCCAAGTCGAGCAAAACAAAGAGGCACGGCCGTACCATCCTTTTCTCGAAGCCATTCAGGCCATTTTCAACATCCTGTAATTTTGTGCTAGCTAAAGCTAGAACCCTGAATTTTCAGTAACATGTAGGGCATAATATATTTTTCAACACATTTGCTCGTAACGTACCTCTTATTGTGCCGCTTTTAGGCTCATAATCCTGGGTATTAAACACGCGTGTTTTATAACATTACGGCACTCGTGTGGTTATGGTTATATCCCGATTAAGACACGTTGGCACCTTGCAGCAAGTTGTATGTATGGACTCGGCGCATTCTTAAATTGACCGGGTTATACAGGTCTGTTTTTAATTCTCGGCAAATGGATTCTTACTTGACTAAACAGATTAAATCCTTCAAATGAATTCATTCATTACCTATTTCTTCCTGGATATGATGTAGAAACGTTTCATTTAGTAAAACTATTTACTTTTGATAACATTTTACATGAATTTATATTGAATACGAACATATTTATTGTATTTTGTATTGGCTGTTTAGAGATTTCATCTAAGCCTCGCTTTGTAAAACGTTTCAATACGTCAAATACTACAATTCCCAGTTTACCCTCACTCACAAATATACCACAATCTTGCCAGGTTAAATAATTTCTTAAGGCGGTATTATACGCCCCGACCATGAGTTAAAGTCTTCGCGGACATCAACTGACATGATTCGCGACATTTGTTTCGTTACAGTAAAAATATAAACACAGACAAACAGAAGGCGAGGTGACCGATAAATACTCGCAATAAGATAAAAATACAGTCGATCTTACGAGTATCTCGTGCGGAAATATAATGTGAATCACTGAAATAAAAATATCTAACAATGAATACACTATTTTTAATACAATCGTATAATTACGGCACAAAAGAAAGCTGTTAGCTATTTAGCAGTCGAGTCATTCATAAGTATAACATAAAATTTACGACATTAAAACATCTCTCCTAATAATGGTGGGCGCAGACAACGAAATAACATTCTTGGTTTCACCGTTGATTTTAGCTAAGAAAACGTGACAGATATTCGAATGACAGGAATTCACAAGAAGGAAAATATCCGGCGACCCGTATCGCGAGCGATGACGGAAGAAATCGCGCGACTTCGCTTGACATGGCATGGCTGGCCCAATGCGAGCTGCCTCACGCGAGAAAAACTACCCGCCCTCCCTTACTTAGTGGTCTAATTAGAAACGGACGCAGTCTACCTCGAGCGAGTTCTTGTACTTGTCTTGCTGACAACATCGCGCGACAAGAGATAGATGTACGTGTCGCACTGTGAAGCGAAGTCGTGTGATTTTGTCTACTGTCGCTGGCGACGTGGCGACTCAATTAAGGTCGTAGAAAATGTATCCCCTAGTAAATGCCTGTTCATAGTGTCTATCTTTCACAATATAACCATTATAACTAACACGATAAGGTTGATAATAGTGTGTATTTGTTGCAGAAAGAGTCCTACCGCCGCTGAAGCCGCGGGTGGGCGGTGACGTCATCCCGGAGCGCTCCGTGAGCTCCCTGGACCTCGCCATGTCGTACTCAGCTCCTTCGAACCTGGTCCTCACACCGGCACCCGAATGTGAGTTTTAACACGTGCACGATAAACATCATTTTCGACTGGGGACTAGCACGTTCCGTCTAGTCCATTAGGGTCGTGTGGGACGTACCTATACATCGTCAAGAATCCGACTGATTTTAGCAATGCATTTCTGAGGCTATACCTAATTTAAATTAGCATTTTAGATTTTGATTTTTACACTTCTGTATGAGTTATTTTTTTAGCATTCAACTCACGACAAAGTACCTACCTGATTTCAAATAGTTTTCATCTAAGAGTTATTGACTTTGGCCAATTTCATATTCACGTCGCATCCGATTTAGGTTCAAAACTTTTCTCTCAACATAAACTAATAATCTATTCGTGGTTCATACATTTGCACTTTATATCTAGCTAGCTTTCTTTACTGGAATATGAAAGTTATGGCTGAAATTCTTAAGTTTAAAATGGCTTAACTATGTAAATAGATCGTGCAGCTAAACCCAGATGGTTTTAAGAGGTGTAAAATTATTTACTAGTTAACGCCTTTTATTTTGAGAATTAAAGGCACATTTATTAATACAAGCAGCAGACCGCATTTTGAATTTTCGTAAAAAAGTCTCCTGGGACCTCTCCCGAAAGTTAGCTCAATTAAAAAGTTATCTGTGTCTCCCAAGTCCCCGCTGAAGGTCTATGCCCACCGCTCATATTCCACACCTTCAATCCGTGTGACAGTCTTCGAAGTAGTTACAAAATCCATATCACTTATTTCCGTATATTGATAATTTTAGGGTTCCGTACCAAAAAGGTAAAAAGGAGCCCTTAAAGGTGCGACTCTGTCCGTCTGTCACAGCGTTAAATATCTCAGGAACTACTAATGCTATCAATTTGAAATTTGGAAGAGTTGTAAACAAAGTTAATCCACGTGTATGGAAAATTAAAAATTTTAATATGTATATATTTTAATTTTCTGTGTACCTAAATGACGAATATGAGAGGGGTTAAAAATCTTAGTCTAGTAAATAGATCAAGGGGGGTAGGTATCATATGAAAGGGCTTGAGTTTCACTTTCTAAAACCGTTTATATATTTTTTCTACAGTGGTTAAATTTTGATTTATTAAGGAAAATGTAGAAAAAAATACCATTCCCCCCCCCCTATCTCCGAAATTTACCAAGCGAAAATTCTGAAATAATTACATATGATTAAGAGTAGGTAACTTACTCGTACATAATACAGGAAAAATAAAATGATATCTCTATCTAGCGTATTTTTTTTTTATTTAACACAAATAAATTCTTCATTAAATTTGTTAATTTACTTACTTTTGTATGTAATTTTATATCTTCAAATTCCTATCAGATTATCTTTGAAGTCCCTTTATTCAAATTAAAAATCGAAATCGGTACGTGTGATAAAAAGCTATCGCTGATAAACAAACATACTAGGTTGTAAGTTGTTAGTACCAAAATGCAGATGGCGCTTTGCAACGGTAACTTCTACTATGAGCTGTTCAAGAATGAATGTGGTCCTGACTTGAAACAAGAAGGGAGTTGGCAACTTGGCAATTAACATTAGTTTAATGAATGTTCGAAATGTTGGCCAAATGGTCAAACTATTTTTCAAATGACTTCGGTTGGAGGCTCTTCCAAGATATCAAGATACAAGGAACGTGGATCATGTTTAAACGTTGGCACGACAGAGGATTAAATTGGTTTTATTATGGCGAACTCCCTCAGTTTGGAGTCACGCCAAGTAGTCTGACGGACATATTTTATTTTTTGTGTCTATTTTTACCTATTTTAGCTTTAGAGATCACGAGACACGTACCGGTGCAAGAGTAGTAAATGTCACGAACTTCTGGCTATTCGTCTGATTTGTATTTATAGTCAAACATTAATTATTCGACGTCTTTGAGTACCTATAGATTTCTACAGAGGAGCTATACGCGTGCCACCATAAGGGGCGGAAAGGCTCTTATGGGTGGATTGCAAAAAAATTGTAATTAATTTTATTAAGGGCCTTAATCTAATCTATGCTTCAACTTTTTTCCATTGTGTAACGAAAGTTACCTATATGAAATGTATGGGTAATTGCCGTTATACAATGGAAAAAAGTTAAAGTTTAGATTAGATTAAGGCTCTTAACTATGTAAAATTTTTTTGCAATTCACTCTTAGGTATGCAGGCTTACCATAAAAACGTACTTAATTTAAGCGGGTAATTTTTTATTTGCCGCACTAACTCAGTTGCAGCAAATGAAAAAAAGTGGAACTATGACAATGATATATCCCTTTCTGACACAATTATTGAGATTTGTAGATATTCTACCATCTCGCTCGCTAGTGGTATTATTATTATATATGTCACCGTTAGATTGTAAACACCGTCAGTTAATACCTAATCTTACTCGCGATATTATAAACTGACGAAAAATTGTGAACTGTAAAAACAGTTCACAATTTAACGCAATATTTTTCGTTAGTTTATAAACTTTCAATGTCGAATCGTCAAATTGTGAACTGAGATCAAATCGGCTTGCTACGGAACGTACACAAAGACTAGGTAGGTTAGGTTAGCTAGGTATCTTCAGTTGCCCGAAGGGCAAAGCGCCCATAAATAGGATACACTGCTGGATGCCGAAATAAATGGAATAAAATGTCTGAATAACAAAAAAAAACAATCATGTTCTGACGTAAGTGGAAACTGAATGCAAGTGGAATAATTCGCTCAACCAAACAGCGCACAGGTTGCGTTCCGAATCAGGCAAATTTAATTCAGTTCACAATTTGACGATATGACATTGTTGGTTTATAAACTAACGAAAATGAATGCGTAAAATTATGAATTATTTTGGCAGTTCACAATATTCCGTCAGTTTACAATATAACGGGTAAGATTATAAACTGACAGTTTTCACAATCTAACGGTGACTTTTATATATAGCTTGTAATTATAGGTCCATGTTCGACGTAAATAGAATTCCCAATTGAGAACAAGATTAAACCCCGTCTGTTTGTAGTCGAGAAGGGCGACGTTTCGAGTCTTTAAAGTGGTCTGCTCGGCGCTAAGGGCGTGCTTCTATTAGATTGACGTTCGGCTTCGGGCTATGAAGCTACCAGCGGAACAAGTGTGAGAAAAATATCAACCGAAACCTTGTTGAAATAATTAATAAATATAACCATACTATTATGAAAACATTGGTAGCCATTAGTCAACAGACTCGAATTTTTTGTAAGCAGATTTACTGGCGGTTTTGTCTTTAACTCATTCATATTTGCCAGGATTCTGTCCCTTACAAACAGAAATCGTCATCATCACCCAGTCCAAATTATGTATCTCTCACTACATATACACAGATTTTATTCACTGTAAATTTAAACATGCAAGAAATTGTATGCAAGTTTAACTACATTGCGGGGTTTGATAGATGTAGACCCGCAATGTAATGAAACTTGCACGCAATTTCTTGCATGTGTATTTTGCGCTAAGAAAGTGAGAAGTCGGAAAGATTTTTTTGTGAAAAAAAGTACAAAAGCTGTAGATACCTACTAGTATACAATATACATGCATGTCTAAGGACTAATACCTATCTACTGTTAATTGGAGATTTATTGAAAGATTTCAGACAATACATATGGAAACAAAAACAAATTAAGAAACTGCTTAAATTAATATTTACAAGACCTTAAAACTAAAAAAAAAACATCTAAACAAGGCCCCCGCGGCATCGTGCCAAAGATGCTGGCAGCATTACCTCTCTGAATCGCAATGCTAATGCGTTGAGCGAGGAAGCTGCCAGCTCTTTGGTCACCAGTTGTGTCGACGAGCTTTTTTGAAAGTTCTTTAAAAAGCGTCCTGGCGCCTGGACCCCACGGCCCCAGTGTCTCAACACTGAATGCAACAAAGTGGTAATGAGGACCGAGACACTGGTACTTTGCCATTCTTTTACTTGATGATGTTACGCAATAAGTGACAGGATAGAGTATCCGTCCCTGGCTGACACCGTTCGATAGAACGAGACGACGCGCTTATCCTATCACTTGTCGCGTGATAACGCCATCCATGCTACGGGGCCAGGTCTCTTACTGTGAGAAAGTATGATTATCGATTTGTGAGTACATAACTCATTATAGGTTTAAGACTTGTTACACATATACTTAACATATTTATAAATGCCCTATAAGTAGTTAAGAATCTCTTGTACAAGTGTAATTGGTATTAACCGTTCTTGTGAAATAAATTAATTAATTAATTACCATGACACCATTAAAATTATCAAAAAAGTTCAGATTAATTACTGTCAAGAGTGTCAAGACATTACACGAAGGATTAAATTGTTTCCTTACGTAGGTAACATGACGAGTAAGTAGATATCTAAAGTTAGTTTAACCGTGGTTTTACCCAAACGGGCTGGGCTCAATAAAAGTCAATAAGTTTGCCGAAAAGAGTTATTTACACGCGACGTCTGAGCCGTTGACCTCTGCCAGGGCGTACTGCAAAATGCTATGCGATTTTAATGTTACGTTTTTAAATTACAAATCCTTTTAAAACTCTCGGTATCATTATTAGCATCTGTTGCCCCTTTCTCATGCAGTTATAAGTTAACCTTGCTCGAAACAATTATTTTTAAATCCAATGAGTAAGTGTTTTTTTGTCAGGGAGCAAAACGCAATGATAGGCAACACTTTTGTTCCTTCACATATGACATGACATATAAACCCTTATGACTATGAGAGCTCGGGAGTGGTCAAATTTTTCGAACGAGCGACCTAAGTAGTTAACTCTTTAAGCTTCGCCGATAAGTCGAAAAACTGTAGTCATCAATAGCCACGAGACCAAACGAAACCTAATAGAGCATTCCTTAAAGATTAGGTACATTGTTAACATGACCTATAACTCTGAAATATTACAAAACAAAGTTATTGGTGTTATCTTGCGATAAACAGGGAATGTAATAGGGAACATTAATGCAATGTTCTGCCGCCAGAGTGCAGCACTATCACAATTAGTAAACAGTTTTTTTGACAACTTTGACAAGTCCTTCAAACAGGGAAGAAAATATTTCAATAAATAAAATGCATCAGTGCTGCGTAATTGGATGCAAGAATGAAGGGCATCATTCATTTCCTAAGGAAACGATGATACGAAAACTATGGGAAGCGGCAATACGTCGAAAAGCAAAAAAATGCCCTCATCCACCTTTAAATAGCTATAGGATGCCATTTTAATATCACAGTACAGGTATTTTACACACGAATGATAATAAAACGATTGTAGTTTAACGCGTTTTCATCAATTATTTGTTATTGTTTGTTAGGTAAATAAATATGACATTGTACGCCATGGCGGTTTGTTTACGGGTTGTGTTAGTGTCGCCTCCTACGCAGAGCTTTGCGTAATGTTCCCTATTACTAAAGTTGTAGGTATTAACTTAATTATTATGTAAAATGCAAAGTATCCGTTATACATATTTAAGTAAAAGGCCTATAAACATGGCGCTAACCTATAATGTTTATTATTAACCCATTTTAGTACTTATTAGATTTACTAATTAGACTAAATATTTTCCATCTTTGCAGTAAATTAGGGTCAAAGGGATATATTAGGGGGATCAAAAATAGTAGTTTGTGTCTTAAGTCTTTAGGAAGCAATATGATATATTTACAGCGAGGTAGGTATATAGAACCCTGAGTAAAGCGAAAGAAAGTATAATCTTTAGGAGCATTCCACGGAAAAGTCCACCGTTGTCCCGTACGAACACGAATTTTCAGAAAATTGGTAAGTTTCAGAGTTTCTTTTTCTGCGACAATAGAGCCAAATTATGGTCAGAATTATAATATTCCAATTAAAGTTGCAAAGATAACTCTAATGACAGAGATATACGCGCGTTTATTTATACGGGACAGCTCGTGGAATGCCCCTTTAGCGTAACGAGGGATTAAAGTGTTTATATACCCAAGATGAAATTTTGGGTTAGGCTCGTAAAACACGCTTTCCCGAATTTTGCACTTTCTGCAAAGGTGCACTTTCCGCAAAATGTACACTCCCAAAATGTACACTTTCCCAATTTGGAAACTTTCCCGAAATGTGCACTTTTTCGAACAGTGCACTATTCCAAAACGCACGCTTTCCCAAAATGTAGGTACACTTTCCCATTTAGGGCACATTCTTAAAAGGTACACATTTATTATTTAGACACTTCCTTCACACACACACGCACACACACACACACACACCACACACACACCACACACAAACCACACACAAGCACACGCACACACGCTTCACACTTAAAAAAAAATTAATGTCATCTAAATCGATTGTGTAGAGGAGCCTTAAGTTTGATGGCAAAATATACTTTTTTTTTTTTTTTTTTTTTTTTTTTTTTTTTTTTTTTTTTTTTTTTTATTCATATTAAAAGAAAAAAGATACAGTACAAAATTAATAGACGCGTACAGAAACCTGTTTAAGGTTTATGCGTGACGCGAATGTATCGCAACGCTCACAACAGTAATATCATGATCCTAATATAGGTAATTACAATATATTATTATTATGTAGGTATTGTATTTAAACTCCAGCAACTACACCTCGCTGTCTGTTCTCGTTAGATAGAATCTTTTTAATGCGATCTTGCACGACTTTTTGTCTGCAAGGACACTTGTGTGTATATCTTCTGGCATATTATTTAAAAAGTTAGGTAGCATGTACTCCCACGTCCTCTTACCATATACATTTATGTAGTTAGGCATAATATATCTAGTTTGGTAGTCTAATTTACGTAATTGTTTATGCCTACATCGGGTTTTTAACAATTTTATTTTATCATAGTTTTCTAGAACTATTGACATATCAAGCTTGTTAAAAATTGACATTACTTTGCAGTATTTAAATACACTGGACTCGTCCTTAAGTTTATTTTTCATGTATGTCATGTTTTAGGGTCCCGTAGTCAAAATTGCAAAAACGGAACGCTTATAGTTTCGGTCTTTCTGTCCGTCCGTCCGTCCGTCTGCCCGCCTGTCCGTCTGTCCGTCCGTCCGTCCGCCTGTCCGTCTGTTTGCATTTGTACTATTTCATAGAAACCCTTAGTACTATAAACAGGGACACCCCTACCCCTAAAGTTCCGGGAAAATATACCTTCTGCGAAAGTGCACATTCTGGGAAAGTGCACATTTTGGGAAAGTGTGTTTTACGAGCCTAACCCGAAATTTTGCTACCGCAGTATGTGCCACTCATGCTGCACCTTCTATGAGGAAAATGGATGTGTAGGGTATGTCAGGGTAGAAAAGTACAACTTTGATGCCTCATTTGAATAGTTAAAATCAGGGACTGATTTCGGTTACGGTTATACCGGTATGAAACCGGTATTCCATTACGGTACCGTTATGTCGTAAAGGTTATGTGCGCCGCGCGAACACAACGGTACCGTAATCGTTTTGAAATAACGGTTAGCGGTATCATTTTTAAATGATACGGTAACCTTTATAATACCGGTATTATAAAGGTTATCGAGAAAAGTAAGCGATCTGGCACTCTACAGAGGAAGCATTGGCTACTAAACATTTAAAGACAAAACGGCAGTGCCTTTGCCGGCGGTTTGGCAAGAACTCCAGGCCAAAGTCGATATATCGGTACCTTTAAAAAGCGGTTACGGTACCGGAAAAAATAAAGGTACCTTTATATTTCGATAGCGAAATATAAAGGTTCCGCTACCGAAACCGCTATTTGACAACCGATATGACGTCATACCGTTAAAATAGAATACCGGTATTTTTCGGTTATGCAGTCCCTGGTTAAAATAAATTGTGTTCTATCGCAGGCCGAAAGCTGTCCCGAGGCATATCGCGGGCTACAGACAACGAGGGTCTCGTGTGGGCGCTCCGCAGCAACACGGAGCCCGACCTGCAGACCCTGAGCTCGGAGCATATCCTACTGCTGCCGGACATATCCATATATCCGCCGGAGTTCAGGTACTATGCTTTTTACAGCTAAATTTAGACCGTGACCAGTGGAGGAGGAACCTGGGCGAAGGTATGGTTGCCCACGATGCAGCTTGGTTTGATCTTCTGTCGTTGCGACGAGGACTGCGACACCGGTGTGCTACAGCACGGCTATCACAAGACGGCCGCGACATACTCTCGAGCTCTCTCGCACTATCCGTCTCTCTCTTATTAGACCACTTAGAAAGAGACGGATAGTGCGACAGAGCTCGAGAGTATGTCGCGGCCGTCTTGTGATAGCCGTGCTGATCGCCCTACATCACCGCACAATATTTGCTTCTTAAGGGGATCCCATACGCCAATGACCTTCAATCTGAATCCCTTAGTTTTCGAATGTTTTTTGTAGCTTAGCATATTAACAACAACAGTTTTAAGCAATATATTATCCCATATTCACTTCAAACATCATTGTCTTCGAGATATTTGGCATCAAAGTAGGACAATTTTAGACCAAAAAACAGGTTTTCTGGCCATAACTTTTGTCTTAATTAGTTTAAAATCAAAACCCTACACACGTTAATAGAGACACCAGAGACGAACTCAAATATGTAGACTTCGTATATGTTAGATCTTTCACAGCAATCTTATAACAAAGAATGTGTTTTTTTAGACAATGTTTAAAAAAATCATAAAAAAAGAACTATTCGTTTCTTTCAAAATATGGTACACAGAAATGGAGATTAAAGATTGAAGAATCGATAACCGTTTACCTTATAATTCTATCTGTAGTGCAAAAGTATTTGTATCGATTCAAAACTAGTCAAAAATCGATGAAAACCTCGGGTAGCCCCTTAAGGAGACGTGAGCTCAAAAACTGATTTAAAAAAAGTCAAAGCGCTTGTTTGGATTATAATACGGCTGCCCTAAATTTAATTAGCAATCTTGAGGCCTTTCTCGAGGGTCAACAGCTATTCGAATCCAGAGTTCTTGACTTTCGCTCGATAGAAAAAAATCACAAGCATAGGTCAAAATACAAATTATGCACAACATGCAAAAATCGGCAATATCATGTTTGAGGGAATTTAGCTATTACTTTTTTATTTATTAAAACACACAAAAAAATTAAATTAAAAAACATGATATCCGCGCTTCCGAACACGCACTTCCATCTCGCTCACGCTTATGCTCAGTGAGAGGGATAGAAGACCACGAGCCTACGTCGCCTTAAATATGCAGTCGTAGTTGTCGCTCCCGTATCAGTCGGTCCTTCTCTCACGACCACGAGACCATTCAAATGCTACGCGACTGAGATGCAAACCATGATCACCTATTACTGGTATGCTACTCGTTTCCGCACACGGTGATACGCAAATGAGACTATTTTGTGTCAGTTGCTGAACAACATTCGTGCGACGATGTCTATTGCCTCAAGCGATGAAGACGCATTTTCTTCTCTATTTATATTGCAAGAACAAGCGCTAAATATTATTAGCGCAATGTAGGAATCCTCGCTTTAAAACAACGCCATCTCTCGGACAATTCAGACGCTAGACGCTTTTCTGTTACATCTTTCCTGACATAATCTGCCAGCTTATAAATTACAAAAACATGGATCATTATCCACCTCCTGAACGAAATTAATATTACAAATTTGTTCAACTGCCGCCATTTTGTCTACGACACGTATACGACTCGAGTAGCGTGCGACCAGCAAGACAGTAGCGTGCGACTGATATCAAACGCGTCGTCGACGCGTCTCGTCGTGTGCGAAACGTAGTGAATAAATATGGCGGCTACTCACAAGCGACGCGTAGGATACGCGTACGAAACACAAATCGCTTGAGATTAGCCTCGTGAGAGAAGGGCCTTCGAGTCTTGTACGTTAGTGTCGCACCACCACCATGACATAGACGCTGCTTAAATGTATTTATTTATTTATACTTTATTGCACAAAACACAAAAATATACAAATGGCGAGGTTAATGCCAAATGGCATCCTCTAACAGCTAAACATTGGGCTAAACAGAGATTAAATCATCTTTTCGCAGATATACAAGGCCTATGATGATGGTCATTTCAATACTTCTGCTGCGATATACCTAGTTAAAGTCATTTAAACTTATTGCGCAAAACACAAAAATATACAAATGGCGAGGTTAATGCCAAATGGCATCCTCTACCAGCTGAACATTGGGCTAAACAGAGATTAAATCATCTTTTCGCAGATATACACGGCCTATGATGATGGTCATTTCAATACTTCTGCTGCGATATACCTAATTAAAGTCATTTAAACTTATTGCGCAAAACACAAAAATATACAAATGGCGAGCTTAATGCCAAATGGCATTCTCTACAAGCTGAACATTGGGCTAAACAGAGATTAAATCATCTTTTCGCAGATATACAAGGCCTATGATGATGGTCATTTCAATACTTCTGCTGTGATACTTATACCTAATTAAAGTCAAACTTTCGTAGTTTTTTCACATTCGTGTTCCCGGCATGTCACTTCGATGTAATTTAATTGTTCAAAGGTAGTTCGAATCATATCCATTCTTCTCTTAATGTTAACATATCTTGGAGAACATATCACTGGCTGGCTGATAAATTCGACTACTTTCTGTGGCTGTAGCTAAAACAAAACATAGAGGTCACATGTCCGGATAAGTACTCCATTCGGCTAACGGCATTCCACCCGCATACGACGAGCATTGTTCACGTCGCGTTCTAAAATATAGTTTGGCATAAAATCAATTTTGTTCTACACGCAACGTCTGCCGTTGAACTTTGTGTTTTGTTTTTTTTCTGTAAACAAAGGCGCTCTTCATACCACAGAGTACTTTTTGTGTACGATGACTTTTCTTTTTTATATTTGACCTTAGATAATGCTGTCTGGAATGTCAACGCTTTAAAAGACCCTTTGTATTCGTTTTTATTTACTTATCTAAGTGCTTTATTTATGATTTGATGTATGTTACTAGGCGTGTGCCCAATGCAATTCTATATTTCTACGTAATTACAAATCATCCTTTATTTAAGGTTTATGCTACAAATTGTATTCTGTATGTTTTTATTGTATGTTAGTCTATGGCAGTATCTATAACAGTTTATTGTCGATGTAAGCATCCGTATCCAACGAACAAGTATGTAAGTGCTAGACAAACGAATGCGTTAGTAGGAACAGACCGTGCGATGCGATCACTTCAATTTACCGAGCGTAGAAACAAAAGTTATTAGCACTTTTTTATCTCCTATTTGCTCTAATTTGATAAGAAAAAATATGAACTCAAGGTAAACTATTCCAGAACATTCATCGAGAAAGACCTGCTCGAGACAGCCACTCTCCACACCCTAGAAACTTCCGGCATCCTAAACTGGTGGCGGCACGGTCGCGTCCCGGGCGCGCCTCGACTGCTGCCTCTAGCGACGTCAGGAGACGGCAACTGCTTGCCTCACGCGGCGTCCCTAGCCGCCTATGGCTTCCATGACAGACTGTTGGCGCTGAGGACGAAGGTGCAGGCGCTGTTGTGTGGAGAAGGCGGTGATGCGCTCACGAGTGAGTAATCTGCTGTGTGTTGCTTTGCTTTTGAGACTGTTCCCTTGTCTTTGTACATCTTCAACTGGTGCCCCGTTCCTAGCGGCAGTAGCTCGGCGAAGTGAAGAGAGTGCAGCTGCTTGCCTCATGTGGCGTCACTATATAGCCCCCTATGGCTTCCATGTTAGACTGTTAGCATTGAGGGCGAAGGTGTTCCTTATCAAGCTCATATCCTTGTCAGTATATCCTAGTTGCCAGTTTTTCTGCATAAACTGGTGGACAATCAATGAGGTCACAGCAACTTTACCGTATACACAAAATCTAGCGCATGATTAGTTCCTAGAATAAAATTAGCACCAGAAAACAGAGACTATGAAGCTAGGACTATCATGCATGGAAGTCATATCTTCTATGACATTCTGGTCAAAACATACTTTAGTCTAAGGTATTCCCGATCACGAAGAGAGTTCGTTATTTTATATAAAGCCTGTAATAATCTGTTCCAGACGCAATAAAACGTCGCTGGCGCTGGTCAGAAAGCCTCTCCCTACGCAGCGCCGGTCTGACGCCTTCAGAGGCCGAGTGGGAGCGAGAGTGGCAAGACGCCGTCCGCGCCGCCTCCGCACAGCCCAGACCTAAGCCTGCACCGACAGCTGCTCCGCATTACGATGGCCTTGAACAGCTGCATGTGTTCGCGCTGGCACACGTCATGAGGAGACCTGTGGTTGTGTTCGCAGATGTGGCTCTTAGGGTGATTTACTATTGATGTATAAATTTGCTAGAGTGTGAGATTGAGAGGGTAGCTCTGCACAGCCCAGGCCTAGGCCTGCACCGACAGCTGCTCCGCATTACGATGGCCTTGAACAGCTGCATGTGTTCGCGCTGGCACACGTCATGAGGAGACCTGTGGTTGTGTTCGCAGATGTGGCTCTTAGGGTGATTTACTATTGATGTATAAATTTGCTAGAGTGTGAGATTGAGAGGGTAGCTCTGCACAGCCCAGGCCTAGGCCTGCACCGACAGCTGCTCCGCATTACGATGGCCTTGAACAGCTGCATGTGTTCGCGCTGGCACACGTCATGAGGAGACCTGTGGTTGTGTTCGCAGATGTGGCTCTTAGGGTGATTTACTATTGATGTATAAATTTGCTAGAGTGTGAGATTGAGAGGGTAGCTCTGCACAGCCCAGGCCTAGGCCTGCACCGACAGCTGCTCCGCATTACGATGGCCTTGAACAGCTGCATGTGTTCGCGCTGGCACACGTCATGAGGAGACCTGTGGTTGTGTTCGCAGATGTGGCTCTTAGGGTGATTTACTATTGATGTATAAATTTGCTAGAGTGTGAGATTGAGAGGGTAGCTCTGCACAGCCCAGGCCTAGGCCTGCACCGACAGCTGCTCCGCATTACGATGGCCTTGAACAGCTGCATGTGTTCGCGCTGGCACACGTCATGAGGAGACCTGTGGTTGTGTTCGCAGATGTGGCTCTTAGGGTGATTTACTATTGATGTATAAATTTGCTAGAGTGTGAGATTGAGAGGGTAGCTCTGCACAGCCCAGGCCTAGGCCTGCACCGACAGCTGCTCCGCATTACGATGGCCTTGAACAGCTGCATGTGTTCGCGCTGGCACACGTCATGAGGAGACCTGTGGTTGTGTTCGCAGATGTGGCTCTTAGGGTGATTTACTATTGATGTATAAATTTGCTAGAGTGTGAGATTGAGAGGGTAGCTCTGCACAGCCCAGGCCTAGGCCTGCACCGACAGCTGCTCCGCATTACGATGGCCTTGAACAGCTGCATGTGTTCGCGCTGGCACACGTCATGAGGAGACCTGTGGTTGTGTTCGCAGATGTGGCTCTTAGGGTGATTTACTATTGATGTATAAATTTGCTAGAGTGTGAGATTGAGAGGGTAGCTCTGCACAGCCCAGGCCTAGGCCTGCACCGACAGCTGCTCCGCATTACGATGGCCTTGAACAGCTGCATGTGTTCGCGCTGGCACACGTCATGAGGAGACCTGTGGTTGTGTTCGCAGATGTGGCTCTTAGGGTGATTTACTATTGATGTATAAATTTGCTAGAGTGTGAGATTGAGAGGGTAGCTCTGCACAGCCCAGGCCTAGGCCTGCACCGACAGCTGCTCCGCATTACGATGGCCTTGAACAGCTGCATGTGTTCGCGCTGGCACACGTCATGAGGAGACCTGTGGTTGTGTTCGCAGATGTGGCTCTTAGGGTGATTTACTATTGATGTATAAATTTGCTAGAGTGTGAGGTTGAGAGGGTAGCTCTGCACAGCCCAGGCCTAGGCCTGCACCGACAGCTGCTCCGCATTACGATAGCATTGAACAGCTGCATGTGTTCGCGCTGGCACATGTCATGAGGAGACCTGTGGTTGTGTTCGCAGATGTGGCTCTTAGGGTGATTTACTATTGATGTATAAATTTGCTAGAGTGTGAGATTGAGAGGGTAGCTCTGCACAGCCCAGGCCTAGGCCTGCACCGACAGCTGCTCCGCATTACGATAGCATTGAACAGCTGCATGTGTTCGCGCTGGCACATGTCATGAGGAGACCTGTGGTTGTGTTCGCAGATGTGGCTCTTAGGGTGATTTACTATTGATGTATAAATTTGCTAGAGTGTGAGATTGAGAGGGTAGCTCTGCACAGCCCAGGCCTAGGCCTGCACCGACAGCTGCTCCGCATTACGATAGCATTGAACAGCTGCATGTGTTCGCGCTGGCACATGTCATGAGGAGACCTGTGGTTGTGTTCGCAGATGTGGCTCTTAGGGTGATTTACTATTGATGTATAAATTTGCTAGAGTGTGAGATTGAGAGGGTAGCTCTGCACAGCCCAGGCCTAGGCCTGCACCGACAGCTGCTCCGCATTACGATAGCCTTGAACAGCTGCATGTGTTCGCGCTGGCACATGTCATGAGGAGACCTGTGGTTGTGTTCGCAGATGTGGCTCTAAGGGTGATTTACTATTGAAATATTTGCTAGAGTTGGAAATCTTGAGAGGGTATACCGCACAGCTCAGAATAGCCGGTTCATGATTTTATGATGGCTTAGACCAGCTGCATGTGTTCGTATTGACGTTTGACGACCGCTTTAGCCTAGTTGGTAGTGACCCTGCCTACGAAGCAAGAGATCCTGGGTTCGAATCCCGGTAAGGGCATTTATTTGTGTGATGAGCACGAATATTTGTTCCTGAGTCATGGATGTTTTCTATGCATTTAAGTATTTATTTATCTATATAAGTATGTTTATCTTCGTCTAGTACCCATAGTACAGTACGCAAAAGTATGCGTGTCTGAAGTTAACCACGAGTCGCCTCCCGCATACCCGTCCGACCCCTCTGACACCTTTTCGGCGCTACTAGTAGCTAACATCAGACGCGCAAACTTTTGTGCTGGGTACTGTACAAGCTTTGCTTAGTTTGGGACTAGGTCGATTACTGAAAAAATGTTTGTTATATATTAGAATACAGTGTTTGGGAATTTTTTTTTTAAAATGACATCGTCCAAATGTAAACCCGTTCATGGCATTCATTTAATCGAGCACTAAAATTGCCTATGACGGCTCGGCAGGTATTCTCCGTGATGGCTGCCATTTCGTGACGGATATATTCTTTTGATTGTTCCAGGGAAGTCGGTTTGTTGACGTAAACTTTGGATTTGGCATAACCCCACAGGAAAAAGTCCATAGGTGTCAAATCGGGACTACGTGGAGGCCAACTTATGTCACCTCTCCTAGAGATCAATTTGCCAGGAAAAAAATTCTCTGACCAGCATCCTGAGGCTTTAATTCTTGCACTAACTGAATTTTGTAGGGGTGAAGCTTTAAATCTTTATGCAAAATGCGGCATAATGACGATCTGTGCACGTTTAAGGCCACAGCACGCTTCCGAATTGAAAGGTTCGGATCGTCCCGAATAGACTGGGTGACACTTTCTACGTTTTCGACGGTTCTTGAAGATCTTGGACACCCGAATTTTGGTTTTTCCAGTGTTGAGCCGGTTTCATCAAACTTCTTGACCCATTTTAATATCCGTCACGAAATGGCAGCCATCACGGACACTATCTGCCAAGCCGTCATAGGCAATATTAGTGCTCGATTAAATTAATGCCATGAACGCAACGGTTTACATTTGCACGATGTCATTTTTAAAAAATAAATTCCCAAACACTGTATTTTAATAAATAATAAACATTTTTCCAGTAAACTTCTAACTTTTTTTTTTATATTTTTTTTAAATGTGAACTTTCTTTTGAGACACCCTGTACTACAGATTGGGTCTGTATTTATATGATTGTCTCTTTTTTTATATATTGTGTGTCTTATTGCATCAAATAAACACGATTCCAGTAAAAAAACCTCCTAATTTTCAGGACTTCCGCGGCGACCCGGTAGCTCCAATCCCGTTCGGCGGCATCTACCTGCCTTTAGAACTAGAACCGGCAGTATGCAGCAAAGCGCCCATATTGCTGGCCTACGATGCCGGCCACTTTTCCGCACTAGTGCCCTGCGAGCCCCTTCCCACCGACGGGGCTAGAGTACCGTTGGAAGATAATACGGGGACCGCCATGCCAATCAGGTATGTATCGCAAATTTTGTGAGCTAAGGTGTTTTATGTCTTTACAATTGACGGTAGGTTCGGAACTTAGTTACTCGGAATACAAACAAAGTTATTTATGAGGGTAGGAAAGTTTACGTCATATTTAATCAACATTTTATTGGTAGGTTTTGACACCTAGACCTCTTGCTACAGTGCTGGCTGCTTAGTGACATAAGGTTATTCAGTAAGGCTTACCTGACTTTGTCAAAATGTTAATCGTTTGCTTCGTGGCTCTCTCACCTGCCACGGCACCAGTTCTCAGTGTACGTAGTGTATGGAATAGGCATGATGCCTCATGTTAAAATTGATAATGTAGTGTTGCTAAATGGATAGTAAACCATCAAATTATTGTAATAAAGCATAAATTAGAAAATAAACTATAAAAAGATAATGGACCTTGCAAGTTTAGAAAAAATATGCATTTCTTTATTGTCCAAGAGTAAATTTAAAGCTACCAATGGAATCCTTACGCTTTTATAGAAACAAAATTGTATAATAAACTATGGACCTAAACGCAGTATTTCGCGAGCGAAGCAGCAATTTACTTGATTTTCCATACAACGGTTAGTACAAATTAAAGGTGTGACGTCATACCTGTGTTAATTAGTATGAAGCGTTTATGGCTGCCGCCAGCGAGGTCAATCTTTGTCTCAATTTTTTGGGTTTTTATGTTCTTTAATGGGCTTGTGACCTTAAATTTGTTTACGATGCCATTCGAACCAGTTTTTGTAGATAAACAAATGTTTGTATGGAAGCAACTACATTTAAAGGACATTAATACCCAAAAAATCGAGTTAAAGACGGACCTCGCTGACAGCAGCCGAAACGCTTCTTACTGATTGGCTTTAAAGTATGACGTCACACCGTGCAATTTGTACTAACCGTTGCATGGAAAATGAAGTAAATTGCTGTTTCGGTCGTGAAATACTGCGTTTAGGTCCATAGTTGTCATACACATTTGTTTCTATAAAAGCGTAAGGCTAAGGATTATATTAGTACCTTTAAATTTACTCTTGGACAATAAATAAAAAAACTTTTTTTTCTTAACTTACAAGGTCCATATCTTTTTATGATTTGAATTATATTTTGTAATTTATACTTTATTACAATCATTTGATGGTTTACTATCCATTTAGCAACACGACGTTATCAATTTTAACACCACGCAACAAGCCTATTGTAGTTGCTCCCATACAAACATTTGTTCCTCTCCAAAAACTGGTACGAATGGCATCTTAAAAAAATCTTAGTCATTATCCCTACTTGTAGACACTTTCTAGATTACTTTACGCCGCGATCCCCTTGCTTTCTAGTACTCGTGCTACATTACTCCGAGAAAGTTTTCTCGAAAACTAGCTCAACTGCCTACAACCCTAAAAAACCTTTCAAATCGCTTCAGATTCATCGTGGATCCAGGAGAAGACTTCCGCTGGGACACCGAGCCGGACCAAAAGACCATAAACAACCTGCTTCCTGACGAATACCAGCGTTCAGCCATGATGGCCGCCTACCTAGACCTTGAACGAGTCGAGTGTCTCTCCCAAAACCCACCACCAGAAGAGCTGAGAAGATCCCTAGACGCGTTATCAACGAAAAGTTCCAAACAGTTGAACTCCGTGGCCAAACAGTTTGGTAGTATAGGTGTGTATATTTTCATTTTAATTTAGTTCCGATTTTATTGAGTAATTGTTTGATTGTATTGCTATCATCATCATCATATCAGCCGAAAGACGTCCACTGCTGGACATAGAGTGTCAAAGTGACCGGTCCTGCGCCACCCGCATCCAGCGGACTCCCGCGACATTTACCAGGTCATCAGTCCACCTTGTGGGGCGCCTACGTGGTTGCCACTCGAGAACCTTTCCGCCCCAATGGCCATCGGTTCTACGTGCAATGTGCCCCGCCCACTGCCACTTAAGTTTAGCGATTCGGAGGGCTATATCGGTATATTCGTATGGGTCGATGATACCCGAATTATTTTTTTAAAGGGAGGTCTATGAGCAGTAAGATTAAGAAGAATTTCGGGTCGATGGCGAAGTTAACGGGCAAGAGTCAGAGTAATCCTGAGGAAGGGCTGATGAGGAGACAGTCCACGTGTGAGGTGTTGTGCTGCCGGGTGTTGGCGGCGCGGGCGCCGGTACAAGAGGAGATGGTGAAGAACTACTTGAATGAGACGTGGATTAGGTAAGTTGGATTTGTATTATTTTTCTAAATAAACTATTTTTCATCACACTTGCTCATAAATGGCGTTATTCCTTGCCTGTATACAGAAGGACAATGGCCTAAATTGTTCCCACGGGAAATAATGGCTCCATGGGAGTAATGAGCTTGTGTGTGATCTGATTGGTTAAGCAAATCTGCACGGCAAGAGTGATTGGTTGGAAAATAAAATCGAGCTGGCCCCGCCCTGCAAGAACCACATGCTCCATGCTCTATGATTGGTTGAAATATTGAAGCTCCGCCCTGCACTCGCACTGATCTAGAAGTGAAGTTGTCAATTTCGTCAACATTTGATTGGTGCGCTTGTATTAAACATAGGTTTTTCTGTCTTTTGTGGTTATTTATTTCCTCGCAAATGTGATGAAAAACATTGTGAAAAACTCGAGTCATCAAAAGCCCTCCGCCTCACGGCGTCGGGCTCCTGAGAGACTCTCGTTTGCAATATTCCTCATACGCAAGGGGCGTATGAGGAATATTGCAAACGAGAGTTAAACAATGTACTATAGGCCGTCAGTTAGATTATCTAAAAATATTGGACACGTATTTTTATTTTATCCATCAAATAAAAAAGATGATGAAAGTTCCGCGTGACGTCACATTAATGCTAAAAAGTTTACCATAATGTGACGTCACATTAATGCTAAAAAGTTACCATAATGTGACGTCACATTAATGCTAAAAAGTTTACCATAATGTGACGTCACATTAATGCTAAAAAGTTTACCATAATGTGACGTCACATTAATGCTAAACAGTTTACCATAATGTGACGTCACATTAATGCTAAAAAGTTTACCATAATGTGACGTCACGCGGAACATCAACGGGCTATATCTTCATCATTTTCTGTTTGGTTGACAAAATAAAAAATACGTGTCCAAAATTTTTTGATAATCTTACTGACGGACTAAATAGAGTTATATATTTTTTACTCAGGAAAGTACCCAATGGGGAATGTATGAAAATTTTAGAAGTGCCTGATAATTTTGTTGGTGATAGCAATAACCTGCCTTAGCACCAGAAAAAAGTTGCAGACCTTTAAGCTGAGTCAAATATTATTGAAAAATATAAGCAGTTTCCTCACTTAAGTTTTGGGTTTAGGACGGCGAACGAGATACTCCCCTTGATCCGTCTCATATTACAAAAAATATTATTTACATCGTGATTGTTCACGATCCTAAGTCATAAGCGAACCACGAGAACGGAGACGTTACATTTGTAACCTCCAAATTTATTATAGCTTCAAAAGAAACAAGGCAAAAAAATATGCCTAGTGACGAAAATCCCGTTCAAATATCTCAAAAAAATTACTAAGCTACAACCGTTTTAATTTTGCTTGTTAGAGAGAGAAAACGATCCTCTAGCGTCATAGTAAATGACAATAGTTTCATATGAAGGTGCGGTTTGCGGAAAAGGGGACAGAACATTTGGACACTTTGTGATTATTTAATCTCTTGCGTTGCTTTTTTCTCCATTTGACTACATTTTTAATCCGTTTTCAAGAAAATATAACACTATTCATTATTTTTACAAGCTCTATATTAACTTGACTTGTTCGTATGTAAGTATAAAAGTATGTAAATATATAAGATAATATTAGTAAGTTCTATTAGTAAAAGATAAAGATAATATTAGTAAATTTGTAATCCATTTTTCAGTCACTTGTCGCTATCCGATTGAGCTGAAAGTTTGGGTATTAGTATAGTTTGGATGACGATTCAATATTATGGTACCGTCGAGTTGATCGGATGATGGAGACAGAAGGTGGCCGTGGGAATTCAGTATTTAACCGACGTAACCCCGTTGAGTTTGGGCTCGTTAGAATCGTCTCAATGAGTAGTTGATGATGGTATACAGAAAAGTACAGTCTGCAATAAAAGCTTGTACAAAAAAATTAACTTTTGACAGAAAGTTATATTTAGTGTCTATATCCCTGTTAATAAAAGTTTGTATTCCAGCTTCACAGCCGCGAAGAATCGTCGCCCGCAAGCCCCTATGGGCCCCCGCTACGGCACCGGCCGCTCCCAGTTCTTCGCCGAAGCCGACCGCGACTCCCACGAGAACGCCCGCACCGTGTCCAACAAGTCCGCCCGACCGGCGCCCGACCGGACACTCTACCTTTCCAAATCCACGTTCTACGATGACCGCCCGCCTTCACCGAAGCCCTGTAAGGCACAGCTGTGTATGTACTATGGCAGTCCGGAGAATAATGATTACTGTTCAAGATGCTCGAGGCTCCAGTACGATTGAGTGCTTCCTTGCGGTGTTGCGAGTTTATATCATTTACTTTAAAAACAAAGTTTTAACCGACTTCAAATTAGTAGCCAAATTGCTTTAAGTTTGCCTATAAAATTTGAAGAGTTCCCTCGTTTTCTCCAGGATCCCATCATCATAACTTAATTTTGGTGACAACGGGACCACTCTGGAAGTGTATGCTTTCAAACAAAGCAATAATTTTTCAAATCGGTTCATAAATTACCGTGTTATCGCGTAACAAACACGAAAAAAAGCAGTCGCATTAAGAACCTCCTCCATTTTTGAAGTCGGTTAAAAACACACTTCTGGTCCTTAATCCTTTAACCGCCATCGTCTAAACAGAGTGACAGTGTAAGTATATGACCAATCTATGACCTTTAAGTCTATTACATACTATACAAGAAGTGTCAGAGTGTAGACAACGCCTTTCATGTCTGTATAAGGTGTAATATGACATATTGATTTATAATGACCCTTCCGGGTCATGGCTGTTCGTATGAATGAATGTCCAAATGGTTCGAATGTGTGGGTGTCAAAATGTACAAAGTTCACATTGCATTTATGTTACATCATGCTTGTGTCAGAATGTTAACATTTACAATGTGTTTACGTCAAATTACGTCAGAGATAAAATATATAAATGTTACAACATTTTAATGACTAATCATGTAATTGACTAAATAACTGATTCTTATAATGCCAAAAATCTATGTACCTACCTATGAATAATTGGGATATACTATAAATAATAAAGACCCCATTATTTTGTTAAAATCGTAAAATATAGGCCAATTTAAGAAAACAATCATCCGATTGCCAATCAGGTACAGGTTACGTTTACATTGTCACACCTGGCCATAAAGTAGCAATTACCGCACACTACGCGTGCAGAAAATCCCACTTCCTGGCCAGGGAGAGACGTAAAATTTTGTACTCACCACGGGCGGTAATAAAGAAAGCCTCAGATCGCATATTTATCGCCCTTGCCTTCGGCTCGGGCGTCAAATACCTGCGATCTGAGACATTCTTTGTTTTACCGCCCTAGGTAAGTAATGTACTATTTCTCCTTAGGAAGCATTTTGTAGTGACGTACCCGATGACTACCTACTGACTTGAGTTGTACTGCAAAACAGCAAGGACAGAAGAAAGTTGATAAATTAAATATTAATAACTTTTCCCAGGTGTAATATTGTCCCAATCGAATTGTTTATTGCAGTATAAGAACCCTATTCCCAGAAATGGTTTCTGAATTAACATAGGTTGTAAAAAAATAGTATATTAGAGCAGGCTCTCAGTGGAGTTTCGTTTGCAAAAATAGCATACCGCAATCTGACTTCTGATATATATTATAAGGATCCCAGACATCCAATAAGTGGATGTTCCCAACCAGTTTTGTGGTCCAGCCCCCCCGCCCCCCCCCCCTCCTTATTATTAGTTAATTACAAAAGATTTTGGGTTTTAATTATGGAATTTCATTAGAAAATAAGTACTTACGAGTGCCTATATCCATACTTAATATTATAAATTCGAAAGTGTGTCTGTCTGACTTTCTGTCTCTCTGCCTGGTACATCTTCACGCCTAAACCGCTGAACTGATTTACATGAAATTTGGTATAGAAATAGTTTGAGTCCTGGGAAAGGACATAGAATACTTTTTATTCCGAAAATGATCCCCTAAGGGGTTGCAGTGGGGGGTGGAAATTTATATGAAACTACTTAAACCGCATGCTAAAATGCTGATTGCATTATAAGTCATTATGACACTGATACAAACTGTACATTTTGACTCTCATCCGGTATATCACAGATGTCATTATGATTTTATACACTCGATCGTGAACTTTGAAACAATTAGTATATTAGATACTGGCTAGTTCTGACAAATTATCTTTATGACTATTAATGTATATAACAATCGTTCTTTCAAACAATCGTATTATATGTCTGCTGTGCATGTTGACACTCGTATTGTAGTACAGGTAATATAACTATTTGGACATTCAGTCATACGAACAGCCATGACCCGGAAGGATTTAGATTATGTCATCCAAATCAATAAAAGTCCAAGAGTTCAATGTGTTTTTATAAAAAAAACTATAGAAATTTAACAGATAAAAGCCTAAAAGGACCCATAAAGTAAATTCGCAACACTGTTTCCAAATATCAGAGTTTTCTAGTTCCGTTAGTTTATATAATAAGATATTATGAATCATAAGAATGAAAGTCGTATTGGGAGTTCTTAAAAGAAGTTCTAGTTTGGCCTTATCAGTATTCAATTGTCGTAGATGTGTAGGTATCAATCCTTTTGTTCACGGAATTGACTGTTTGATTAACCCTTAGGGTCTATGCACACCGCGTTTTTAAACGTAAACGCGCCGTCGACGCGCGTTTGTGTCGATTTACACGTGATTCGAGATAAACTTCAACGGCGCGTTTAAAAAACGCGGTGTTCATAGACCCAGTTTGAGTCTATAAAACCCGTCAGCAACTTCGGATAAGGGCTTGTGCACAAATCACGCGAGGTTTTTTCGGCTACTTTTTGACCCCCCCCTCCCCCTTGGTGATATTTGGTGAGGTTTTTGGCTTAACCCCCCCCAAGATAAATAGTATTGTACATAGTAGATTTTGTTTATGTTTCTATCTTAGTGAAATAGACTCGTCATTTTGAAGTGCTAAGTAAATATTTATGTTTAACGACCCCGAGAAAAAGTATTTACTCGTGTGGTAGACATTTTTTCTTAGTTTCGTTCACTGTAAAAAAATACACGTGAGGTCTCCTTATACCCCCCCCCCCCTCCCCCAACGTGATCTGTCGTGATTTTTTCGTGCCCCCCCCCCCCCCCCCCCCCTACCGAACCTCGCGTGATTTGTGCACAAGCCCTAAGTCGAATTTGAGTGTGCCGAAGTATTACATATAAGATAATATAAACAAACTGAGTTAAACTTATATAAAGCTACAACGTTCAGCATGTGTGAAAGTATATAATCAACGCGGCGGAAAATTTCTTTGCCTTGCTTTGGAAGTTAAGAATTCCCAATAAGATTAAGACAAATCGGTTATATTTTTATGAGGCAAACTATTTTTCATACGTTTAAAGAATTGATCTAGATGTAAGCTCGTAATAAGATTATAATAGTATAAGTTTTCCAAATTTTGAAAATGTTGGTGTAACTCATTTGTTACTAGATTATAATCGAATCACAAGTTTTCCCACCAACCTTAACCTTTTAACCGCAATAGAAAAAAACTATTTTGTATTTCTTGGAGCAAAAAAGTACCGATCTTTGGTAATTTATGTTCCATACAACAGACTTATATGAAAGATGATTTTTAAGATACTAATCGGGTTAAAATGATAGTGGTCAAAAGGTGAACGTATATTAACAAAATTCATCCGCGTGTGATTTTAATTTATGTAATTCCTTGTGTTTCAAGTTAAATGCAATACCTAAGCGACTGGTAATGTAACGAGTGCCAAAAGTGGCTTAATAAACCAGGCAATATCAGTATTTAGAGTATAATGGTCTTGAAGTGAATCAGCATTGAGAACTACCTTAGTGTGTCAGTAACAATTACATTTTGACAAACAAAGTCTGTGCCAATATATTTGGAGATTTCCATCTCTTTTCTTGTTCAGTTTGACTTTATTATGTGAAAAAAAAGGTAAAAATATGTGTTAAAAAAAGTACTTATTTTAGGTTTATGTCAAACGACCTATAAATAAAAATGGTGACAGATGGACACGCAGGTGATTCTATAAATATTTCGTTTTGCAAAATTTTGTTAAAAACACTAAAATGTTTGCCGCACTTATTTTTTTGTCTCCGCGTATTTTCCACTGACACGGTTGGCTGACCAAACTGCGTCATTGATATTGTCTGATCGCTTGCGGATATAGCGCGAATATTAATGTGTTCAAAATCCGAATAGGACAATATATATGCAGGTTACCTTTAAAATATTGTAGTCCATCAGTCAGATTTAAGAAACATGTTGATTTTAAGAGTCCCCAGGAAACACGAGTCTCCATACAAAAGTAGATTGGATCTCATTTTAAAACGGCATGCTGGTATGACATGAAACTTTGGACACAATGGGATCCATCATATCTAGGTCGGAAACTAGATTATGTTGATAGATATTACCTGGGGACTCTTAAGAGAGACTAGTAAGTAGAGACACTAATGTCATCAGTAGCTCTAGTATAAGTTTTATCGATCATATACGTTTTCGAACGCGTTTGCGTTTAGTTTCAATTTGTATGGCAACGCGAACAGCGCCTCTGGTTGTAACTATTAGGAATTACGCGTAGAGCTACAGTTTCACTAGTTGGCTTTTATAACCTAGGGGCCAGGGCCGGTCTTAGCTCTCGGCGGGGTATTCCCAGCTGTTACCACCAATTTGTTAGTGGTAACAGCTGGGATTTTTTCCCCATCTATTACCACTAAAGTATTTGGTGGTAACTACTGGGAATATTTTCCCATTTGTTAACTACAGTATTTGTTACAAAACCCAGTAGTTGTCATCAATTCCCTTTAGTTCCCACTGGTAAAATATGGGGGAAAAACATGGTAACAAATTGGTGGTAACAGGTGGGAATAACCCCTCTCGGCTACCTGGACGAGTAAAGGCGCCCTTTTGTATTTCATACACGTACACGTAGCGCCCTGTACACGTAGCGCCCTGTACACGTGGCGCCCTGTACACGTGGCGCCCTGTACACGCAGCGCCCTGTACACGTGGCGCCCTGTACACGTGGCGCCCTGTACACGCAGCGCCCTGTACAAGTAGCACCCTGAAGTTTTACCTCTCTCTCTCGCACTTACGTACGAACTCGCAAGTCTGACAGAGAGGGAAAAATTCGAATGCCTTTCGCGGTAGGCCCTCTGACCTCGACACCATAAAAAATATATGAAAGCGAAAACAAGTGAAATTGATATTGGTATTCATTATAATTTACCAGTTCCTGATATTAAAGTGTGGTAGTCTTTTGTTTTGGTATTTTGAGGTTTTACTGGTCAAAATGGTTGGCTGGTTTTGTTTCTACCTCAAACGCAGCAAATTAGATACAAAAGATATTTAACTGTTATTGTTATATTTTGAACATGTTCTTTCCGGTTTTTTTAGTGCAGTAAGTAGATTATGTCTATTTAATATAGACATGAGTACTTAAATTTTGAAGTTTGAGATAAAAGTGGGTTGGGTTGATCTTGGTCAGGCGTTACACATTTTATGCTATTGGCGATAAAATAGTCGTTGGTTTTATCGCTATGCTATTTCAATTCAATCTTACGCTCCTCGCTGGCGGAAAGACTCCTTTGAAGAGGTGTCGTGACAAATTTAATTCAAAGCTTTACGTCATACCTGGCCATAAATTAGTAATTACCGCACGCAGCGTGCGGTAATTCCTACTTTATGGCCAGGGAGAGAAGTACAACGTTGTACTCACCACAGGCAGTAATAAGGAAATCCTCAGATCACATATTTATCGCCCTTGCCTTTGGCTCGGGCGTCAAATACCTGCGATCTGAGACATTGTTTGTACTACATATTACTCAAGCGTTGCTATTTCAAATTCTATGGTGTATGTATGTAAAATTATTCGCGCATTATTAATGTCAGGGTAATTCTATTGATGTTGTCATGTATTATTAGACTATAATTCATTTAAATTAGGATCAATGAGCTTCGATAGTCCCTGTCCTGGTTTGCCTGGTTCCAGAAAAGTGAAACATAATATTGATCTTCTAGTCTTATTTTTTAGAATAGTGGTAATATATGCGAGTGATTTAGAGTAAGTCGATATAAGTATTATGACGCAGGAGAATCTGTAAAGATTTTGAATTTTGTTGTTTGTCATCTCAATTTTATTGTTTTTATGTCATATCACCAGTTTTGTTATCCTTTTAAATTGTTGTAAGTGTAGAAGTAACAAATAACTTATACAGTATGTAACACAGTGAAATACATTTTTTTATCATTTAAGTATCCAGGATGTGAAACAATGCAATGGCATGTATCTTATTAAAATGCCAGGTACTAAACAACAACTTAAGTAGATACTGACTATGAATATTCCAACCGGATTTTATTATTGGAGTCTTACTATTCTCATTTGGTAAAGGAAAGCTTTCGACCCATCAATACTTAAAACAACAGTTTAAAACGCCAGCCCTTTGTTGTTTTACATACTGTATAGTAGCCATAAAGATCTGTTAACAAGGACTTAAAGTGAGAACATGACAAGATGCCTTTAACTAATAGCTTATTAGTTACGGGTTCGTTCAGATGTATACTAATATAATAAAGTTTAAAACAGAGCTATGTAAATGTTATGTATTTTTTCATGTAACAATAGAGGCAGCATATCATGTTTTGTAGATATACAATAATTTTATGACTATGACTTGTTTTTTTCTTGCAATTGTTTCCTTCATAAGTTTTCGAAGTTAGAAGTTTTTTATTCAGGCAGTATTTAAAAGTCCGACCTCACAGTTGTCTGATGTTCCTTATATATATCTTATTTCTACAGAAGAACTAGCAAATAAATGCAACAATGTGCGCGAACCTTCAACTAGTCGCCCGCCCCCCCTCCAAGTCTGATAAAGGCTAATAAGAAGATCAATGTTGCCTCATTAAAACCAATGTGTTACAAGTTCTTTCGTTTCAACTGCACTTAAAGTTGCTAAAGACATCATAATCATGGTGACAACATAAGTGGAATTTAAAGAGAATTCTCAAAATGTTGAGACCAGACAATAACGAATATTCCTTGAATTTCTGTCCTGTCCTATCTTTTATACGAATAACTACAACTTAAAAAAGTAGAAAAACCGTCGTCATTTTCATTTCAAAGTTTAATATCTCCAAAACAGCTGAACCGATTAAGTTGAAACGTAGCTAAGAACCATCTCGATCACGACAAAAACCGCATTAAAATCGGGCCATTCGTTTAGGAGCTACGATGCCACAGACAAGTCAAACTTATAATCTACATGGTATATATCTTTTTGCGTCGGGGGTTAAAAAGGGGTAAATGAAATTCAGCATCTGGCAACATTACTTCATCTGTCAACTGTCAGTCAAGTAACAAAAACGGCTATGCTACAGGAGGAAATAGTGTTTTGATTTGTTTGGTTATTTAGCGCGTGCGTGTTTTTATAACCGCATTGTCTTGTAACAAAAATCAGGACTATAAACATTTAGCCATGTCACGACAAGAGGGTCAAGAGGTTTCCTGCGGTCTTGAGTACATAGTGGCGCCGGATTTGCAGGGAAGTTTGACGGAGGCATTTCACGCAAACTACTTGTTTATCGTGACGCCGGTTGTTCATCCCAGGTTTAGGAGACATCACATAGCAGATGGGACTAGAGTAGGAGGATTTACACGGTCGGATATGATCCTTTCTCCGCAAGATTGGACGATTAAAATAGTAGGAAGACTGTCGCATTATTTAAACGTGGATGTTCATAACGATGTGGTGCGGCAGCGGCATGAGGACTGTATGAACGAGGAGCTGGCTTATTGCAAGGGTCTGGGGCTGCCGGCCATTATAGTGACGTTGCAGGGCAGGGATTCCCACAATTTGGCGAGGATGTTGCTCAGTTATATGGAAAACAGGTTAGCAATCTAGCTTCTTGATGTTACCGACTGCATGTATTCATTGAATTTATTGTAAAAGGAGAGTAAAATTCTCTAGTATAAGTAAACCTGTCCTATTGTGTCTGAATGTTAATTTAATTGCAGCAAAGTTTTGCACCCTCAAACAATTGCAATTAAGTTGTCTTATCGAGTCTAAGGTATGTCCATAAACTTAAAAGCACTCATACCACAGAGAATGCCAAATATTGGTGCATAACAGCGGCATAACTATGCTATAGAAATCATGACTTCTCCAATGTTGGGTAGGTTCCTCATGGTCTCTCTGGCAGCGGGCCCATGGCATTTTGCCCACTATGCCACTCTTAAGTTATGCTACTGGTGCATAACATGAAATTGACTTGCACAAACTTACCCTGTGACAAATTATGCATAAGTAAATTTGTGTTAACAACTATGTTTATATCCAAGAAAGGATGATTTAAGCAGCATCCATGTTAGAAGCATGGCACTTTTATAAATGGTTTGCATGAGCAATGTGGGAGCTCTCTATCATGACAAAAACAAACTTATTTCAGCCATCACCCGACATTGGTCTGGGCACAAGTGCCCATGCAGTGCAGCCGCACTTTGCGGGGAACTGTCACTCGAGGCTTGGATGATGATGAGGAGTCCTGGGACGAGCCGTGGCTGTGGTGGTCCAAGTTTCACCAAAGGTATGTTTTTTTGTCTGTCTTTGTATGTTCTATCAATCCTGCTAGAGTCTGTTGGGTTCCATAAATTTTTATTTACTGTATATTTTACACCATGTGTAAACCACCTATAGAATACACTTGCTTAGCATTTTAGGTTTCAAGTGAAAGCATTGTATCTATCTGGAACACCATGCTGCACTCACAAACTCAAATTGTAGATGTTGCTTGGAAAACAGTAAAGTAAAAGTGGGTCTTGGCTGGTAATGTCTACCAAATGCCTAGTGAACCATGAGAAAACAGCTCTGCTTGCTTGCAAAGGCTTGTAATATTTTGCCAAGTTTTCTTATTCTATCAACAGTAGAGTATAATTATTCCTTACCTGCAGATTACAATGGGACAAGCGCGTCGGTGTAGTGCTCGAGCTCTCTGCTGATCTTCCATCTGACGAGATACTGCAGAGGTGGCTGGGAGAACCAGTGAAGGCTGTTGTTGTGCCGACATCTATCTTCCAAAGCAACAAGAAAGGGTAAGTTTTATGAATCTTTTGAACTGTAACATTGAATGTTTTTTATGCCTAATAGTAAAATCGAAACTAACATATCTCATAAAATGTCAATGCTGTGGCAAAAGTCATTCGGATTCCCATTTCTTTGCTCGCAAGCATAAATAAATACAAAATAATCCACAGCCCACTGCTGCCTGCTGCTGCAAGTCAGGCGTATTTCGCCTTAATATTAATCTTTTTCCAGAACATTCAATATGAAATGTATTAGTATCATTAATACATTTCATACATTTGCCATCCCCAGATACCCAGTGCTGTCCCGAGCCCACCAACAAGTACTGATAAGCCTGGTGGAACATGATGCACAAGTATGTATTGGCGTTCATAATTTCATCTTCTTTAATCCTTTAAGGCAGTGTTTTTCAACCTTTTTCATGGCGCGACCCCCCTAGAGTAAGAATCCAAGCAGCCGCGACCCCCCTGGGGGTCGCGACCCACAGGTTGGAAAACACTGCTTTAAGGGACAGAGAATTGAACCCTATCACATAGAAATAAAGTTTATTCATGGTGGGAATATATTTCCCCAGTATGGCGGGGACCTTATATCTAGAGGTACTTCATATCTAAGTTTTCTTTTTTGTAATGAATAAATAATAGTTTGTAATAGGTGCGTCCACACCAAACGCACGCTCACCCGAGCGGCTCGCCCGAGCCCTCCGCACGCTCACCCGAGCCGCTCAGGCGAGCGTGCGAAGGGCTCGGGCGAGCCGCTCGGGTGAGCGTGCGTTCAGTGTGGACGCACACCGCGAAAATAATTTTCACGTTATTCATTTGAAAACGATAAATAAATAAGTACATTGCCCCTTTGATTTCGCCCAAAAAGCCGACAACGCTCGGGTGAGCGTGCGGCCACACAAAACAACCGTCCACACCGGCTCAGGCGCGCCGTTGATCGCCGTCCACACTTAGCGCGCACGCTAGGGCGAGCCGCGCTCGGGTGAGCGTGCGTTTGGTGTGGACGCACTTAATTCTGTATAAAAATAAATAAAATAATTAGTAATAATAATCTGTAATAATTTCTGTATTCTGTAATTTGGTATTATTATTATTTAAATTGGAATGAGTACCTTCGTGGCGGTGTTCGTTATGCTGGAACTTCACTTGGCGGTATGTGCCCAAATATTCTTGTTGCAATCTTTTTCCTTCCTACGGCAAATGCAAGAGAGGCAAACACGCAAACCCAAGTGAAGTGCCACCATTAAAATCTAATGTGTGGAAAGTTTGTCAAGTTCTTTAGAATGACAGCTGCAGCCATATTTAACGTCGATCGGCTTGTAACCGGAAGTCGATGCCGGCCCTAAATGTTTAAGTGTTGGCGCAGGTGGTGATCAGCGGCGCGCGGCGAGCCAGCATCGACCACTACCGGCAGTACATCACGCGGCTGTGGGCGCGCCGGCCCTGTCCCACCAGCGACCCCATGATGGACTACGCGAGGGGGTTAGATTAGTAACCTTTTTTTTATTATCTTGATAAGTATCGTTGTATTGGGAGGAGAGGGGAATAGTCGTCGGCGGTAAGAGGTTATCAAGCCTTCGCTTTGCCGACGACATTGTTCTTTTCGCCTCTTCTGCAACAGAACTTCAGCTCATGCTCGAAAACCTGAGCTCGGCAAGCCTTCAAATTGGACTAAAAATGAATCGGTCAAAGACTCAGGTGATGACCAACAGCTTGAGACGTAGGGTCGAGGTTGACGGGCGTATTATACATTATGTCGATGAGCATATTTACTTGGGCCAGCTAGTCTCTTTCAGCCACAGGCAAGACAAAGAAGTCGAACGCCGGGTCGAAAACGCCTAGAAAAGCTACTGGTCCATGAAGGAGCTAATGAAGGGCAACCTTCCTCTGACACTAAAGCGGAAACTCGTCAACATGTGTATTTTGCCTAAACAAATTAAAAGGATGAAGGCAAGTAAAAGCCTTGGTGGTTTCCTTGGAGTTCATGCCATCTCTCGTCTTGGAGTTTAAGCCAGTTGCACAAAGCTACTGATAATTACCATCTCAGCCCAAAGCCGCTGTTTCGTGTTCTATGTTAAACTGGCGATGGAGTTCACTATATACTTCTACACGATCATGTGTCTTGATCTTTTCGGACCTATCTAAATTTGAAAATCTTGTTTCATTATTCAGCTGGGAGGACTACCTCCAAACACCGCTCCAGCCGCTGGCCGATAACCTAGACACACATACATACAACGTGTTCGAGAAGGATCCCATCAAGTACGACCAGTATCAGAAGGCTATCACACAGGCGCTCGCTCACTTGAAGAAGAAGAGAGATGAGACTATTCAACAGGTAATGTAAAACGACAGTGCTAGTATTAACTAAAGTAGTATCTGAACTAGAGTCTCTAGGGACCTGTTTTGACCTGCGCTCCGTTTAAAATCAGTTCTACGCGGCAGTTGCGCTTAAAGTTTACTGTAGCGACGCGTGTCTGTGTGACGGTTGTACAGATTTGTTTTACTGCTTTAGGTAAGCTATTAGTTTCCCACCTCCACCACCGGGTAGCATAACTGACGGCAAGACGCGAGAGGAGAAAATTACCCTCCTCTCTCTAACTTGCGAGTGTGATAAGAGTGGCATGGCAACAATTGTGTGCATATTTTTTGTAAGTCCATATCTTTTTATGATTTTAATTATATATTTTTATTTATACTTTATTACAATAATTTGAGGGTATACTATCCATTTAGCAACACTACGTTATCATTTATCAATTTTAACATAAGTCTAGTCGAGTATTGCTTATTAACTAAAGTTATATTTTTGCAGGGTGAAACCAAAGATTTATCAGACGTGATCGGACGTCTTCAGTTAGGACAGGGGGACAGCGAGGGGGAGAAAGAGGAGGACAAGGACGCCCCGTTCACGGTGATGGTACTCGGCGCGGGGCGGGGCCCTCTTGTGAGGGCAGCGCTCAATGCGGCGGATATCGTGCAGACCAAAATCAAGGTAGGGAATTCTTCTTCATTTTATTTGGTCTTGAGTAGGGGGAGAAACAGGAGAACAAGGACGCCCTGTTCACGGTGATGGTACTCGGCGCGGAGCGTGGCCCTCTTGTGAGGGCAGCGCTCAATGCGGCGGATATCATGCAGAACAAAATCAAGGTAGGGAATTTTTCTTCATTTTATTTGGTCTTGAGTAGGGGGAGAAACAGGAGAACAAGGACGCCCTGTTCACGGCGATGGTACTCGGCGCGGGGCGTGGCCCTCTTGTGAGGGCAGCGCTCAATGCGGCGGATATCATGCAGAACAAAATCAAGGTAGGGAATTTTTCTTCATTTTATTTGGTCTTGAGTAGGGGGAGAAACAGGAGAACAAGGACGCCCTGTTCACGGCGATGGTACTCGGCGCGGGGCGTGGCCCTCTTGTGAGGGCAGCGCTCAATGCGGCGGATATCATGCAGAACAAAATCAAGGTAGGGAATTTTTCTTCATTTTATTTGGTCTTGAGTAGGGGGAGAAACAGGAGAACAAGGACGCCCTGTTCACGGTGATGGTACTCGGCGCGGAGCGTGGCCCTCTTGTGAGGGCAGCGCTCAATGCGGCGGATATCATGCAGAACAAAATCAAGGTAGGGAATTTTTCTTCATTTTATTTGGTCTTGAGTAGGGGGAGAAACAGGAGAACAAGGACGCCCTGTTCACGGCGATGGTACTCGGCGCGGGGCGTGGCCCTCTTGTGAGGGCAGCGCTCAATGCGGCGGATATCATGCAGAACAAAATCAAGGTAGGGAATTTTTCTTCATTTTATTTGGTCTTGAGTAGGGGGAGAAACAGGAGAACAAGGACGCCCTGTTCACGGCGATGGTACTCGGCGCGGGGCGTGGCCCTCTTGTGAGGGCAGCGCTCAATGCGGCGGATATCATGCAGAACAAAATCAAGGTAGGGAATTTTTCTTCATTTTATTTGGTCTTGAGTAGGGGGAGAAACAGGAGAACAAGGACGCCCTGTTCACGGCGATGGTACTCGGCGCGGGGCGTGGCCCTCTTGTGAGGGCAGCGCTCAATGCGGCGGATATCATGCAGAACAAAATCAAGGTAGGGAATTTTTCTTCATTTTATTTGGTCTTGAGTAGGGGGAGAAACAGGAGAACAAGGACGCCCTGTTCACGGCGATGGTACTCGGCGCGGGGCGTGGCCCTCTTGTGAGGGCAGCGCTCAATGCGGCGGATATCATGCAGAACAAAATCAAGGTAGGGAATTTTTCTTCATTTTATTTGGTCTTGAGTAGGGGGAGAAACAGGAGAACAAGGACGCCCTGTTCACGGTGATGGTACTCGGCGCGGGGCGTGGCCCTCTTGTGAGGGCAGCGCTCAATGCGGCGGATATCATGCAGAACAAAATCAAGGTAGGGAATTTTTCTTCATTTTATTTGGTCTTGAGTAGGGGGAGAAACAGGAGAACAAGGACGCCCTGTTCACGGTGATGGTACTCGGCGCGGGGCGTGGCCCTCTTGTGAGGGCAGCGCTCAATGCGGCGGATATCATGCAGAACAAAATCAAGGTAGGGAATTTTTCTTCATTTTATTTGGTCTTGAGTAGGGGGAGAAACAGGAGAACAAGGACGCCCTGTTCACGGTGATGGTACTCGGCGCGGGGCGTGGCCCTCTTGTGAGGGCAGCGCTCAATGCGGCGGATATCATGCAGAACAAAATCAAGGTAGGGAATTTTTCTTCATTTTATTTGGTCTTGAGTAGGGGGAGAAACAGGAGAACAAGGACGCCCTGTTCACGGTGATGGTACTCGGCGCGGAGCGTGGCCCTCTTGTGAGGGCAGCGCTCAATGCGGCGGATATCATGCAGAACAAAATCAAGGTAGGGAATTTTTCTTCATTTTATTTGGTCTTGAGTAGGGGGAGAAACAGGAGAACAAGGACGCCCTGTTCACGGCGATGGTACTCGGCGCGGGGCGTGGCCCTCTTGTGAGGGCAGCGCTCAATGCGGCGGATATCATGCAGAACAAAATCAAGGTAGGGAATTTTTCTTCATTTTATTTGGTCTTGAGTAGGGGGAGAAACAGGAGAACAAGGACGCCCTGTTCACGGCGATGGTACTCGGCGCGGGGCGTGGCCCTCTTGTGAGGGCAGCGCTCAATGCGGCGGATATCATGCAGAACAAAATCAAGGTAGGGAATTTTTCTTCATTTTATTTGGTCTTGAGTAGGGGGAGAAACAGGAGAACAAGGACGCCCTGTTCACGGTGATGGTACTCGGCGCGGGGCGTGGCCCTCTTGTGAGGGCAGCGCTCAATGCGGCGGATATCATGCAGAACAAAATCAAGGTAGGGAATTTTTCTTCATTTTATTTGGTCTTGAGTAGGGGGAGAAACAGGAGAACAAGGACGCCCTGTTCACGGTGATGGTACTCGGCGCGGGGCGTGGCCCTCTTGTGAGGGCAGCGCTCAATGCGGCGGATATCATGCAGAACAAAATCAAGGTAGGGAATTTTTCTTCATTTTATTTGGTCTTGAGTAGGGGGAGAAACAGGAGAACAAGGACGCCCTGTTCACGGTGATGGTACTCGGCGCGGGGCGTGGCCCTCTTGTGAGGGCAGCGCTCAATGCGGCGGATATCATGCAGAACAAAATCAAGGTAGGGAATTTTTCTTCATTTTATTTGGTCTTGAGTAGGGGGAGAAACAGGAGAACAAGGACGCCCTGTTCACGGTGATGGTACTCGGCGCGGGGCGTGGCCCTCTTGTGAGGGCAGCGCTCAATGCGGCGGATATCGTGCAGACCAAAATCAAGGTAGGGAATTCTTCTTCATTTTATTTGGTCTTGAGTAGGGGGAGAAACAGGAGAACAAGGACGCCCTGTTCACGGTGATGGTACTCGGCGCGGAGCGTGGCCCTCTTGTGAGGGCAGCGCTCAATGCGGCGGATATCATGCAGAACAAAATCAAGGTAGGGAATTTTTCTTCATTTTATTTGGTCTTGAGTAGGGGGAGAAACAGGAGAACAAGGACGCCCTGTTCACGGCGATGGTACTCGGCGCGGGGCGTGGCCCTCTTGTGAGGGCAGCGCTCAATGCGGCGGATATCATGCAGAACAAAATCAAGGTAGGGAATTTTTCTTCATTTTATTTGGTCTTGAGTAGGGGGAGAAACAGGAGAACAAGGACGCCCTGTTCACGGCGATGGTACTCGGCGCGGGGCGTGGCCCTCTTGTGAGGGCAGCGCTCAATGCGGCGGATATCATGCAGAACAAAATCAAGGTAGGGAATTTTTCTTCATTTTATTTGGTCTTGAGTAGGGGGAGAAACAGGAGAACAAGGACGCCCTGTTCACGGTGATGGTACTCGGCGCGGAGCGTGGCCCTCTTGTGAGGGCAGCGCTCAATGCGGCGGATATCATGCAGAACAAAATCAAGGTAGGGAATTTTTCTTCATTTTATTTGGTCTTGAGTAGGGGGAGAAACAGGAGAACAAGGACGCCCTGTTCACGGCGATGGTACTCGGCGCGGGGCGTGGCCCTCTTGTGAGGGCAGCGCTCAATGCGGCGGATATCATGCAGAACAAAATCAAGGTAGGGAATTTTTCTTCATTTTATTTGGTCTTGAGTAGGGGGAGAAACAGGAGAACAAGGACGCCCTGTTCACGGCGATGGTACTCGGCGCGGGGCGTGGCCCTCTTGTGAGGGCAGCGCTCAATGCGGCGGATATCATGCAGAACAAAATCAAGGTAGGGAATTTTTCTTCATTTTATTTGGTCTTGAGTAGGGGGAGAAACAGGAGAACAAGGACGCCCTGTTCACGGCGATGGTACTCGGCGCGGGGCGTGGCCCTCTTGTGAGGGCAGCGCTCAATGCGGCGGATATCATGCAGAACAAAATCAAGGTAGGGAATTTTTCTTCATTTTATTTGGTCTTGAGTAGGGGGAGAAACAGGAGAACAAGGACGCCCTGTTCACGGCGATGGTACTCGGCGCGGGGCGTGGCCCTCTTGTGAGGGCAGCGCTCAATGCGGCGGATATCATGCAGAACAAAATCAAGGTAGGGAATTTTTCTTCATTTTATTTGGTCTTGAGTAGGGGGAGAAACAGGAGAACAAGGACGCCCTGTTCACGGTGATGGTACTCGGCGCGGGGCGTGGCCCTCTTGTGAGGGCAGCGCTCAATGCGGCGGATATCATGCAGAACAAAATCAAGGTAGGGAATTTTTCTTCATTTTATTTGGTCTTGAGTAGGGGGAGAAACAGGAGAACAAGGACGCCCTGTTCACGGTGATGGTACTCGGCGCGGGGCGTGGCCCTCTTGTGAGGGCAGCGCTCAATGCGGCGGATATCATGCAGAACAAAATCAAGGTAGGGAATTTTTCTTCATTTTATTTGGTCTTGAGTAGGGGGAGAAACAGGAGAACAAGGACGCCCTGTTCACGGTGATGGTACTCGGCGCGGGGCGTGGCCCTCTTGTGAGGGCAGCGCTCAATGCGGCGGATATCATGCAGAACAAAATCAAGGTAGGGATTTTTTCTTCATTTTATTTGGTCTTGAGTAGGGGGAGAAACAGGAGAACAAGGACGCCCTGTTCACGGTGATGGTACTCGGCGCGGAGCGTGGCCCTCTTGTGAGGGCAGCGCTCAATGCGGCGGATATCATGCAGAACAAAATCAAGGTAGGGAATTTTTCTTCATTTTATTTGGTCTTGAGTAGGGGGAGAAACAGGAGAACAAGGACGCCCTGTTCACGGCGATGGTACTCGGCGCGGGGCGTGGCCCTCTTGTGAGGGCAGCGCTCAATGCGGCGGATATCATGCAGAACAAAATCAAGGTAGGGAATTTTTCTTCATTTTATTTGGTCTTGAGTAGGGGGAGAAACAGGAGAACAAGGACGCCCTGTTCACGGCGATGGTACTCGGCGCGGGGCGTGGCCCTCTTGTGAGGGCAGCGCTCAATGCGGCGGATATCATGCAGAACAAAATCAAGGTAGGGAATTTTTCTTCATTTTATTTGGTCTTGAGTAGGGGGAGAAACAGGAGAACAAGGACGCCCTGTTCACGGTGATGGTACTCGGCGCGGGGCGTGGCCCTCTTGTGAGGGCAGCGCTCAATGCGGCGGATATCATGCAGAACAAAATCAAGGTAGGGAATTTTTCTTCATTTTATTTGGTCTTGAGTAGGGGGAGAAACAGGAGAACAAGGACGCCCTGTTCACGGTGATGGTACTCGGCGCGGGGCGTGGCCCTCTTGTGAGGGCAGCGCTCAATGCGGCGGATATCATGCAGAACAAAATCAAGGTAGGGAATTTTTCTTCATTTTATTTGGTCTTGAGTAGGGGGAGAAACAGGAGAACAAGGACGCCCTGTTCACGGTGATGGTACTCGGCGCGGGGCGTGGCCCTCTTGTGAGGGCAGCGCTCAATGCGGCGGATATCATGCAGAACAAAATCAAGGTAGGGAATTTTTCTTCATTTTATTTGGTCTTGAGTAGGGGGAGAAACAGGAGAACAAGGACGCCCTGTTCACGGTGATGGTACTCGGCGCGGGGCGTGGCCCTCTTGTGAGGGCAGCGCTCAATGCGGCGGATATCATGCAGAACAAAATCAAGGTAGGGAATTTTTCTTCATTTTATTTGGTCTTGAGTAGGGGGAGAAACAGGAGAACAAGGACGCCCTGTTCACGGCGATGGTACTCGGCGCGGGGCGTGGCCCTCTTGTGAGGGCAGCGCTCAATGCGGCGGATATCATGCAGAACAAAATCAAGGTAGGGAATTTTTCTTCATTTTATTTGGTCTTGAGTAGGGGGAGAAACAGGAGAACAAGGACGCCCTGTTCACGGTGATGGTACTCGGCGCGGGGCGTGGCCCTCTTGTGAGGGCAGCGCTCAATGCGGCGGATATCATGCAGAACAAAATCAAGGTAGGGAATTTTTCTTCATTTTATTTGGTCTTGAGTAGGGGGAGAAACAGGAGAACAAGGACGCCCTGTTCACGGCGATGGTACTCGGCGCGGGGCGTGGCCCTCTTGTGAGGGCAGCGCTCAATGCGGCGGATATCATGCAGAACAAAATCAAGGTAGGGAATTTTTCTTCATTTTATTTGGTCTTGAGTAGGGGGAGAAACAGGAGAACAAGGACGCCCTGTTCACGGTGATGGTACTCGGCGCGGGGCGTGGCCCTCTTGTGAGGGCAGCGCTCAATGCGGCGGATATCATGCAGAACAAAATCAAGGTAGGGAATTTTTCTTCATTTTATTTGGTCTTGAGTAGGGGGAGAAACAGGAGAACAAGGACGCCCTGTTCACGGCGATGGTACTCGGCGCGGGGCGTGGCCCTCTTGTGAGGGCAGCGCTCAATGCGGCGGATATCGTGCAGAACAAAATCAAGGTAGGGAATTCTTCTTTATTTTACAAGGTCTTTTTTTCTTTTCGGCTACTTCTTTTCAATCACTATGGCGATATACTTGTAAAGGAGCCCTTGGGTGAGGGTGACGCCAATTTGCAGTTAAGTTATTAATCAACTTTTTAGTGTCCCAGTAGGGTAATGGAACAGTAGAGCACCTAGCATCCATCGGCTCACATAATCTTATCTCAAGCATCTCTTATACAGACAGCTAGCGTGATAGGTTTTATGGTCATCTTTTACGTGAATTTGGGCCGTAAAACTTGACCATAAAACCTACCCTCCTAGCTGTCCAGATACCACGGCGTGGATAGCTATATATATATATATATATTGTCTCAGGTGATAGCGGTGGAGAAGAACCCTTGCGCAGTCGTTGTGCTCGAGGCGCAGGCGCGCGAGCTGTGGGGCTCCCGTGACGTCACCGTGGTGCCCGGAGACATGCGGAAACTGCAGCTGGCTAATAAGGCTGATATCATCGTCTCGGAGCTGCTAGGTAAGTCCACTGTATCATACTTGTAAGTTGTTGTGGAGGCTAGAAAGTAAGCAATAGATGGACGAGTTAGTTCGAGAGTACGAGTCCAGCTAAATATTGCACTTTCGGCCCAGGCTTTACACAGTGCTTTTCACATCTACTGCGAGAAAATTGCAAACAATTATAATTTTAAATCAAAATGAAGTACGTAGGTACCTAATTCAAGATCATAACACTAAACAAAAACTGGCCAAGTGCGAGTCGGACTCGTACACGAAGGTTTCCGTACCATTATCTATAAAAAACTATTTTATTCTGTGTTTTTAGTATTTGTTGTTATAGCGGCAACAGAAATACACAAAATTTCAGGTGTCAAACTATCACTGTTGTTGAGATACAGCCTGGTGACAGACGGACAGCGGAGTCTTAGTAATAGGGTCCCGTTTTACTCTTTGAGTACGGTACCCTAAAAACGGCGCGGCGATGAGGAGCGGAGCGGAGCCGGCGCCGCTCCTCCCGCTCGACGCCCTGTGATTGGTCGGAATCGCTCAAACTGTCCAACAACCACTACTACAATGAAACATTGTAGTAGCACCTTTTTTTTTTTTTTTGACGGAGTGGAAATGCGTTTACGCATCCCCCCAGCCGGGAAGCTATATTGGGGGTATGTGGGACTCACACCCTCCAGCCATCTCTATTTAAAGAGAAGGGGGAGGGAGTCTACCCACTAAAACCACTCCGGCGTTTCCGTCCCTGCCGTTAATGGGAGTGCCATGGGATCGCGAACATGTCACCACGACGACCCCCGATTGTAGTAGCACTTGAACAACCACTACTACAATGAAACATTGTAGTAGCACCTGAACAACCACTACTACAATGAAACATTGTAGTAGCACCTGAATAACCACTACTACAATAAAACATTGTAGTAGTGGTGGTTCAGGTGCTACAGCTAGTAGCCATCTTTTCAGCTTAGTTTTAGACCATCTATTGCCACATTTCCGAACAGTGGCGTGAAAAGTAAATATTTATTTGTGATACGCAGGTTACATCATAGGTGACAATAGAATAAAAAATGCTGTAACCTACCTAAAAGGTGTACAAATGATGAGCCTTACAAGAGCTAAAAACTACAACTAATTCAAATTTTTATGAGCATTTAATTTACTTAAGCATTGTAAAATTACATATCTGGGGGCACGGTAGTGCCCCCGCCAAGACGAGTTAAGCGAAGCGCAAGGGCAGGCTTTTCTCGAAGCGCTTCGTCGTTTTTTTGAACCCTCATAACTCGTGTTTCGATTATACCAGTTAAACAACATTCTCAGGATATGATGTCAATAGTGATCTAATTAAACATATAAAGTTTCAATTGCATAACTGGGGATATTCATTATTTTTGCACCCTTAAACGGACAGTTAAGGATAGTAATAAAACCGACAGTCAATGTCAATCGCTTACGTTTAGTAACAAAATCTACAGGTTAGACGTGACTTAAACATCACTTTAGGTAACCTTAATCTGCCTTTTTTTTTAAATTCCCCTGTTCTTATACTTTAGATTTTATTGATATCTAAAAAACGCCGATTTCACTGACTCACTCACTCACGTTGATCATTAAAACCTCTAGGGTACTTCCTGAAGTCCTAGAAAGCTAAAATTTGGTATGTAAGCTAGTATTAGTACACCATCAACAAAAAAAAAAAACAAAAAATTGGAACTTTTACCCCCCAACCCCTTAAACTAGGGACACACGATAGGGACTTGACATTCAGGGACCAAATAGTTGGCATTTCTAAAACGGCATTTAGAATCCTCGGTTTCGTACTTCGGCGAGCAGCGAGCTTTAAAAACATTCAAGCAGTTTTAGCGCTGTATAATGCTCTTGTGAGAAGCCAATTAGAGTGCAATGCTGCAATATGGGCACCACATAAGAAAAAGTATATCCTCATGTTAGAAAGGATACAAAATAAGTTTACTAGGTATCTATACTGGAAACTGTATGGAGTACAGAATACAGATCAATATTTATTGGTATAGTAATATAAGTACATTTTACAATAATTCATTTTCAAACACAATTAAATTTAGTTAGGTACACACAGGCTCACATTACGGTGCTGGATCCTTCCGAGCGTGCAAAACTACCCTTTCTATCCGTTGATGTATCCTACAAACTTCGTCATAGGGAGGGTAGGCTACAATAAATTGGAAACGCGTAGAGATTTGTTACTGGCATGCTACCTTGTCCGAGTTCTACGGGGTTGTATCTGCGACCCGGGTATATTGCAGGAGTTATGTTTGGGTGTGCCGGACGGGCGCACGGGGCGGCGGCGGGGGCCGCGGCTGCTGGCGGAGCGGCGCGGCAGACCCAACTTGCTTTGTAAAGCGCATCGCAGTCGCGGCCGTACACACACTAGTGGCTGACCAAAGTGATCTTTTTTATTGTTCAATGTCCGAATTTGTTAAAATATGTCTGTGTGTCTTGTGCAAGTATAATAATTAGGTTAAGTGAATTAGTTAAGGCGCTATTGCATTAGGTCAACCTGTTAGAATAGTTGCTCTATTTAAATAAAATAAAATAAAATAAATTGACGGACTATACCTATAGAACTATATTTATTACCCAGGGAAGTACCCAATTAAAAAGTGCTATCCCTCCTCCAGGATCCTGGGGTGACAACGAGCTCTCCCCCGAATGCCTGGACGGTGCCTCCGGCCTCCTGAAGCCCGACGGCATCTCCATCCCGCGCCGGTACACGTCGCACGTGGCGCCCGTGTCCAGCCCGCGGCTGTGGGCCGCCGCGCGCAACGCCTCGCTGCCCGCGCAGACGCACAAGAACAACCTCGAGATGATCTGGGTCGTGTATATGCAGAACAAGCACGATATAGCTGAGACTAAGGTGACTATTATAAGTGTAACATGCTGAAGCCCGACGGCATCTCCATCCCGCGCCGGTACACGTCGCACGTGGCGCCCGTGTCCAGCCCGCGGCTGTGGGCCGCCGCGCGCAACGCCTCGCTGCCCGCGCAGACGCACAAGAACAACCTCGAGATGATCTGGGTCGTGTATATGCAGAACAAGCACGATATAGCTGAGACTAAGGTGACTATTATAAGTGTAACATGCTGAAGCCCGACGGCATCTCCATCCCGCGCCGGTACACGTCGCACGTGGCGCCCGTGTCCAGCCCGCGGCTGTGGGCCGCCGCGCGCAACGCCTCGCTGCCCGCGCAGACGCACAAGAACAACCTCGAGATGATCTGGGTCGTGTATATGCAGAACAAGCACGATATAGCTGAGACTAAGGTGACTATTATAAGTGTAACATGCTGAAGCCCGACGGCATCTCCATCCCGCGCCGGTACACGTCGCACGTGGCGCCCGTGTCCAGCCCGCGGCTGTGGGCCGCCGCGCGCAACGCCTCGCTGCCCGCGCAGACGCACAAGAACAACCTCGAGATGATCTGGGTCGTGTATATGCAGAACAAGCACGATATAGCTGAGACTAAGGTGACTATTATAAGTGTAACATGCTGAAGCCCGACGGCATCTCCATCCCGCGCCGGTACACGTCGCACGTGGCGCCCGTGTCCAGCCCGCGGCTGTGGGCCGCCGCGCGCAACGCCTCGCTGCCCGCGCAGACGCACAAGAACAACCTCGAGATGATCTGGGTCGTGTATATGCAGAACAAGCACGATATAGCTGAGACTAAGGTGACTATTATAAGTGTAACATGCTGAAGCCCGACGGCATCTCCATCCCGCGCCGGTACACGTCGCACGTGGCGCCCGTGTCCAGCCCGCGGCTGTGGGCCGCCGCGCGCAACGCCTCGCTGCCCGCGCAGACGCACAAGAACAACCTCGAGATGATCTGGGTCGTGTATATGCAGAACAAGCACGATATAGCTGAGACTAAGGTGACTATTATAAGTGTAACATGCTGAAGCCCGACGGCATCTCCATCCCGCGCCGGTACACGTCGCACGTGGCGCCCGTGTCCAGCCCGCGGCTGTGGGCCGCCGCGCGCAACGCCTCGCTGCCCGCGCAGACGCACAAGAACAACCTCGAGATGATCTGGGTCGTGTATATGCAGAACAAGCACGATATAGCTGAGACTAAGGTGACTATTATAAGTGTAACATGCTGAAGCCCGACGGCATCTCCATCCCGCGCCGGTACACGTCGCACGTGGCGCCCGTGTCCAGCCCGCGGCTGTGGGCCGCCGCGCGCAACGCCTCGCTGCCCGCGCAGACGCACAAGAACAACCTCGAGATGATCTGGGTCGTGTATATGCAGAACAAGCACGATATAGCTGAGACTAAGGTGACTATTATAAGTGTAACATGCTGAAGCCCGACGGCATCTCCATCCCGCGCCGGTACACGTCGCACGTGGCGCCCGTGTCCAGCCCGCGGCTGTGGGCCGCCGCGCGCAACGCCTCGCTGCCCGCGCAGACGCACAAGAACAACCTCGAGATGATCTGGGTCGTGTATATGCAGAACAAGCACGATATAGCTGAGACTAAGGTGACTATTATAAGTGTAACATGCTGAAGCCCGACGGCATCTCCATCCCGCGCCGGTACACGTCGCACGTGGCGCCCGTGTCCAGCCCGCGGCTGTGGGCCGCCGCGCGCAACGCCTCGCTGCCCGCGCAGACGCACAAGAACAACCTCGAGATGATCTGGGTCGTGTATATGCAGAACAAGCACGATATAGCTGAGACTAAGGTGACTATTATAAGTGTAACATGCTGAAGCCCGACGGCATCTCCATCCCGCGCCGGTACACGTCGCACGTGGCGCCCGTGTCCAGCCCGCGGCTGTGGGCCGCCGCGCGCAACGCCTCGCTGCCCGCGCAGACGCACAAGAACAACCTCGAGATGATCTGGGTCGTGTATATGCAGAACAAGCACGATATAGCTGAGACTAAGGTGACTATTATAAGTGTAACATGCTGAAGCCCGACGGCATCTCCATCCCGCGCCGGTACACGTCGCACGTGGCGCCCGTGTCCAGCCCGCGGCTGTGGGCCGCCGCGCGCAACGCCTCGCTGCCCGCGCAGACGCACAAGAACAACCTCGAGATGATCTGGGTCGTGTATATGCAGAACAAGCACGATATAGCTGAGACTAAGGTGACTATTATAAGTGTAACATGCTGAAGCCCGACGGCATCTCCATCCCGCGCCGGTACACGTCGCACGTGGCGCCCGTGTCCAGCCCGCGGCTGTGGGCCGCCGCGCGCAACGCCTCGCTGCCCGCGCAGACGCACAAGAACAACCTCGAGATGATCTGGGTCGTGTATATGCAGAACAAGCACGATATAGCTGAGACTAAGGTGACTATTATAAGTGTAACATGCTGAAGCCCGACGGCATCTCCATCCCGCGCCGGTACACGTCGCACGTGGCGCCCGTGTCCAGCCCGCGGCTGTGGGCCGCCGCGCGCAACGCCTCGCTGCCCGCGCAGACGCACAAGAACAACCTCGAGATGATCTGGGTCGTGTATATGCAGAACAAGCACGATATAGCTGAGACTAAGGTGACTATTATAAGTGTAACATGCTGAAGCCCGACGGCATCTCCATCCCGCGCCGGTACACGTCGCACGTGGCGCCCGTGTCCAGCCCGCGGCTGTGGGCCGCCGCGCGCAACGCCTCGCTGCCCGCGCAGACGCACAAGAACAACCTCGAGATGATCTGGGTCGTGTATATGCAGAACAAGCACGATATAGCTGAGACTAAGGTGACTATTATAAGTGTAACATGCTGAAGCCCGACGGCATCTCCATCCCGCGCCGGTACACGTCGCACGTGGCGCCCGTGTCCAGCCCGCGGCTGTGGGCCGCCGCGCGCAACGCCTCGCTGCCCGCGCAGACGCACAAGAACAACCTCGAGATGATCTGGGTCGTGTATATGCAGAACAAGCACGATATAGCTGAGACTAAGGTGACTATTATAAGTGTAACATGCTGAAGCCCGACGGCATCTCCATCCCGCGCCGGTACACGTCGCACGTGGCGCCCGTGTCCAGCCCGCGGCTGTGGGCCGCCGCGCGCAACGCCTCGCTGCCCGCGCAGACGCACAAGAACAACCTCGAGATGATCTGGGTCGTGTATATGCAGAACAAGCACGATATAGCTGAGACTAAGGTGACTATTATAAGTGTAACATGCTGAAGCCCGACGGCATCTCCATCCCGCGCCGGTACACGTCGCACGTGGCGCCCGTGTCCAGCCCGCGGCTGTGGGCCGCCGCGCGCAACGCCTCGCTGCCCGCGCAGACGCACAAGAACAACCTCGAGATGATCTGGGTCGTGTATATGCAGAACAAGCACGATATAGCTGAGACTAAGGTGACTATTATAAGTGTAACATGCTGAAGCCCGACGGCATCTCCATCCCGCGCCGGTACACGTCGCACGTGGCGCCCGTGTCCAGCCCGCGGCTGTGGGCCGCCGCGCGCAACGCCTCGCTGCCCGCGCAGACGCACAAGAACAACCTCGAGATGATCTGGGTCGTGTATATGCAGAACAAGCACGATATAGCTGAGACTAAGGTGACTATTATAAGTGTAACATGCTGAAGCCCGACGGCATCTCCATCCCGCGCCGGTACACGTCGCACGTGGCGCCCGTGTCCAGCCCGCGGCTGTGGGCCGCCGCGCGCAACGCCTCGCTGCCCGCGCAGACGCACAAGAACAACCTCGAGATGATCTGGGTCGTGTATATGCAGAACAAGCACGATATAGCTGAGACTAAGGTGACTATTATAAGTGTAACATGCTGAAGCCCGACGGCATCTCCATCCCGCGCCGGTACACGTCGCACGTGGCGCCCGTGTCCAGCCCGCGGCTGTGGGCCGCCGCGCGCAACGCCTCGCTGCCCGCGCAGACGCACAAGAACAACCTCGAGATGATCTGGGTCGTGTATATGCAGAACAAGCACGATATAGCTGAGACTAAGGTGACTATTATAAGTGTAACATGCTGAAGCCCGACGGCATCTCCATCCCGCGCCGGTACACGTCGCACGTGGCGCCCGTGTCCAGCCCGCGGCTGTGGGCCGCCGCGCGCAACGCCTCGCTGCCCGCGCAGACGCACAAGAACAACCTCGAGATGATCTGGGTCGTGTATATGCAGAACAAGCACGATATAGCTGAGACTAAGGTGACTATTATAAGTGTAACATGCTGAAGCCCGACGGCATCTCCATCCCGCGCCGGTACACGTCGCACGTGGCGCCCGTGTCCAGCCCGCGGCTGTGGGCCGCCGCGCGCAACGCCTCGCTGCCCGCGCAGACGCACAAGAACAACCTCGAGATGATCTGGGTCGTGTATATGCAGAACAAGCACGATATAGCTGAGACTAAGGTGACTATTATAAGTGTAACATGCTGAAGCCCGACGGCATCTCCATCCCGCGCCGGTACACGTACGCTACACTTCACTGCTGAAGTTCTTGTCTTTGGCCGCTCCTATACGATTTTCTTAACTTCTGTCAGCAGCTGCATCCAGTCCTGTGGGGCTTGTTTTATCACAGTTGCGACTATGAGGCCTATCAGAGCATCAACCTGTAGCTCTAGTATAAGTTTTTTCGATACATATACGTTTTCGAAAGTTCAGAAATCTGCCCTCAAGGTTTGTCAGAGAGCCATGGAACGCAGTATTTTGGGCGTGAAAATAACAGATCGCATTAGAAATACAATACTGCGTTCCAAAACGCAAGTAGCTGACGTAGCTCACGCAGCCGCCAAACTTAAGTGGGACTGGGCCGGGCACATCTGCCGCATGCCGGAACACTTGTGGGCTAACATCACCGCGTGGGTCCCGCACAACCGAACACGGCCTCGCGGTACACCTCGTCGGAGATGGCGAGACGAGCTTGACGTCTTCGACCAACACTGGTGGGAGACTGCCCAGGATAGGGATGCGTGGAAGGAAAAGAGGGAGGCTTTTGCCCAGCAGTGGGACACTTAAGGCTATTAAAAAAAAAAAAAAAATAATACGTTTTCGAACGCGTTTGCGTTTAGTTTCAATTTGTATGGCAACGCGTAGTTCCTAATAGTTACCACCAGAGGCGCTGTTCGCGTTGCCATACATCTGTCGAGAAAAATTATACTAGAGCTACTGATCTGCCCATCGGCAAGGAGACGAGCCACGCGGTCGCTTGCCATCTACCTTTCACCAACACCACAACAACACTTGTCCGCTTTTCAGCGGTATAATAAGCTCGACGCCTGTAGCCCGTTTCCCGTAGCCCCATAGTGGCGCCTACCCACAGACTTTATACTCGTCTGTCGGGTAGCCCCACAGTGGCGCCTACCCACAGACTTTATTGTTTATAATTTTCTCTCGGGTAGCCCCATAGTGGCACCTATCCGCAGACTTTGTATTTGTCTGTCGGGTAGCCCCATAATGGCGCCTACCCACAGACTTTATACTTGTCTCTCGGGTAGCCCCATAGTTGGCGCCTACCCACAGACTTTATACTTGTCTCTCGGGTAGCTCCATAGTTGGCGCCTACCCACAGACTTTTTACTCGTCTGTCGGGTAGCCCCATACTGGCGCCTACCCACAGACTGTCATGACGAGCAGCTAAAGCAAAAGGGTTGCTGCATTAGAACCTCTCTAAAAAAGAAGTTACCATTTTATGAGTCTAAACTGGCAACACTGAGGTGCTCGACCAATAAAGACTACTGGCAGCAGCTTCGTTAATCGGGCCATTGATCCGAATTTAAGATGACTACCGTTATACCGACGAATAGTTGACGTCAGCATAAATTAGTTGGGTCAAACAACTTTTTCTTGTTGTTATTCTGTCCCGGTAAGCCAAGAGACAACAGTGACAGAGTTTTTTAGAATAGTACATTTTACAACTAGTGTGAAAAGAATGTCTTTTTACCACTAGTACCGAGGTATCTTGCCACGAGCTGAAAGCGAGTGGCAAGACTCGGTACGAGTGGTAAAAGACATTTCACACGTGTTGTAAACGACGTTTTTTAATACAATTGCGAAAAAATAATAAATTAATATTCGTCATTTATATATTAATGAATTCTTTAAATAAATTTATATTATTGTACCTCGATCTCAACTGTTAGTGGCTGCATCGAAACTTCTGCTTGCGTATGCGCTCCTGGTACCTATAGGTGGACCGTTTAACTCGGTCCTCGCCTGCGCGGCGCGCGGGTGCAGGGGTATGACTATAACGGGCTGCGGGCGACGTGCGGAAGGCAAACCCCGGCGCCCGCACCCCGTTATCGTCATACCCCTGCACCCGCGCGCTGCGCAAGCGAGGAATGAGTTAAGCGGTCTACCTACAGATGCGTACATTTTCAGCTTCAAAAATGACTTTCATACTAACGCGATCAAAAATAAATACTCCTAGTATTCGTAAGCGTTTTTAATTTCATAATTTCCAAGTAAAAAATCTAATATAAAATTACTGCGTTTCGAAAGTATAGTTTGGAACTAAAAAGTAAAAAGCACTAGTGCGAGAAATTGAGCTTCTCGCACGCTACGCAGCCACAAAAAGTACCACTTTTTGAGCAACTGTATTAAAATAGTACATTATGATACAAGTGTGCTACGTTGGTCATTACACTCGAGTCGGTTTTTAAGCCTGAGCCGAAGGCGAAGGCTTAATGGAGACGAGAAGTGTAATGACCAATGCTCACGTGTTTCATACGACGTTTTTCAACACATTTGCGAGAAAAAAAAATAAAAAAAAAATTAAAATGTTAAAAGATATGTAATGAAAAGGCACTAGTGCGATAATGTAATGTAAAAGTCACGGCATGGGTAATATTCTGCATTATTTTGCTAATATTTAAAAAGATATGTAATGAAAAGGCACTAGTGCGATAATGTAATGTAAAAGGCACGGCATGGGTAATATTCTGCATTATCAGTGTAAATACGCTGTAATAAGACCTACTTTACGAGCAGGTGTGTTGAAAATAATATTATAAATTAAACTCCTATGATGCTAAGGAAGGCCCTGCCATATAATGGGCTTACTAATATAATGGTCGCACGTCGCACTACACTTGGGGGTTCGTTTTCGCGTTGCGTCGTTGCCTCTCTTTCATTTGCCGTAGGTGGGACAAAGATGCAACACGAATGTTTGGGCAAACACCGCCAAGTGTGGTGCGCGATCATAACAAAACACGTGTTTAGTGGATTTAAACTTTAATAGTTTTAATGAGTGGCCCGGTTAATTTATCAAATCAATCATGATTTTTGTGTAACTTCTATTAATGAAAACGTTTAAATTGCAGCCAGTATTCACATTCGAGCACCCCGCCAAGCCGGTGCGCGACCATGAAGGCCGGGAGGTGACCGACCACCAGGGACTCCCGGTTACCGACAACAGGAGACAGGCCACCATCACTTGGACGGCACTCCAGGTGACATGTCTACTAAAACGTTTAAATTGCAGCCAGTATTCACATTCGAGCACCCCGCCAAGCCGGTGCGCGACCATGAAGGCCGGGAGGTGACCGACCACCAGGGACTCCCGGTTACCGACAACAGGAGACAGGCCACCATCACTTGGACGGCACTCCAGGTGACATGTCTACTAAACCACTTTGCCAACATAACTAGAAAAACTACCTTTTTTAGGGTTCCATACTCAAAGAGTAAAATGGGACCCTATTACTAAGACTCCGCTGTCCGTCCGTCCGTCCGTCCGTCCGTCTGTCCGTCTGTCTGTCACCAGGCTGTATCTCACTGATACCGTGATAGTTCCAGTTGAAATTTTCACAGATGATGTATTTCTGTTGCCGCTATAACAACAAATACTAAAAACAAAATAAAATAAATATTTTTATTGATAATGGTACGGAACCCTTCGTGCGCGAGTCCGACTTGCACTTGGCTGGTTTTTTTATTTTATTTTATATTTTTTTTATTATTATAAAAAAGCAATTACATTTAACAAGTTTCATTAAACTCGCCAAACTGTGACGTTTGATGGCGAGAAACGCTCATGTTTTATACTATAATAACTTAATAACCTATTTAAATCTAACAATTGTTAATGAGATTTACATTCTAATTTAGTAACATTTCCCTTATACAATTAAGTGATTACGCCATGCATTTAACTTAACAAAATAAAAACATCTAATCATGCTCGTAGGTAATATTATCCTTAAAGTTTTCTTTTAGCTAGGTAGTTGACGGTGACTCGCTATCCAGTCCAGCAACTAAAAACTAAAAGTAATGAAATCCCGTCCGTAATGAAATTAACTAATTCCTCATATACCATTTAAATCGGTCCTTTAGCGATGAGCGAAACGGAGCGAACGATATCAAAATCGAATTGTCTAAAAATATAAATGGCAACTTTATATGTACGTGTCTCGTAGTTATATAATTTAGTTTCGCTTCATTTATAGATCGAAACGATATAGTGAAATCGAAACGGATCTCCAGATCTCAAAAATAGCTCCTGAACTAAAAGGCTAATAAGGCCGAAGTAGTTCCTTCGACTGATCCGGCCTAGGTCGCGGCGAATGTTGCTGCATTGTTGAATTTTGCTGGACAGGTCGGTTAATTTATAAGTGAATTGGGAATCATATATTTTTTTTATTAAAATGTTGTATCAATCTAGGACAACGTGATGCATGGATTCGGAGGTTACTTCGACTGCCAGCTGTTCGGAGACGAGAGCATCAGCATAGTGCCGGCCACGCACAACAACGGCATGATCTCCTGGTTCCCAGTCTTCATACCGCTCAAGGTAACTCGCTGACGCTCGTTTCATAAACCCACACCCTCGTGTTTAATGCCCTTCATTATGTACAGTCACATAAACTATTATTATTTCAGTATTAGTATATTAGACGAGCTTTTACTGTTTAACCGTAGAGATTACTAAAAAAACAGTGAAGTGTAGCACATTCAAAATATGTATCTGTCACCGTTAGATTGTGGACACCGTCAGTTTATAATCTTACCCGTTATATTGTAAACTGACGGAATATTGTGAACTGCCAAAACCATTCACAATTTAACGCAATATTTTTCGTTAGTTTATAAACTTTCAGTGTCGAATCGTCAAATTGTCAACTGAGATCAAATCGGCTTGCTACGGAACGTACACAAAGACTAGGTAGGTTAGGTTAGTTAGGCATCTTCAATTGCCCGAAGGGCAAAGCGCCCAGAAATAGGAGCCCCGCGCAGCGGGGCTCCGTTGACACTGCTGGATGCCGAAATAAATGGAAGAAAATGTCTGAATAACAAAAAAAAACTACCTTGTTCTGAATTAAGTGGAAACTGATGCAAGTGGAATAATTCGCTCAACCAAACAGCGCACAGGTTGCGTTCGAATCAGGCAAATTTGATTCAGTTCACAATTTGACGATATGACATTGTTAGTTTATAAACTAACGAAAATGAATGCGTAAAATTATGAATTATTTTGGCAGTTCACAATATTCCGTCAGTTTACAATATAACGAGTAAGATTATAAACTGACGGTTTTCACAATCTAACGGTGACATATCCACTTCAAAATTAAATATGTCCATTAGGAGAGCTACATCACTCACCTTCGGTTTGCGGACGATAAAGTAGTCTTTGGTGAGACCATGGACGACTTAAGTACGATGCTCGATGACCTCGGTAAAGCTTCCGGGCGAGTTGCTCTAAGGATGAACATGGATAAGACGAAGATCATGTCAAATGCCCTTGTAGTACCAACTCCCATTACAATCGGACACTTTACGCTCAAAGTTGTAGATGATTATGTATACCTAGGACAGACTGTCCAGTTAGGTAGGTCCAACTTCGAGAAAGAGGTCAATCGTCGAATCCGACTCGGCTGGGCAGCGTTCGGGAAGCTACGGCACATCTTTTCGTCCAATATTCCGCAATGTCTCAAGACGAGAGTCTTTGACCAGTGTGTGTTGCCAGTGATGACATATGGCATTGAAACGTGGTCGCTTACAATGGGCCTCATAAGAAGGCTCAAAGTCACACAAAGGGCAATGGAGAGGGCTATGTTGGGAGTTTCTCTGGGTGATCGCATCAAAAATGAGGCTATCCGCAGCAGAACCAAGGAAACCGATATAACCCTCCGAATCGCTAAACTTAAGTGGCAGTGGGCGGGGCACATTGCACGTAGAACCGATGGCCGTTGGGGCGGAAAGGTTCTCGAGTGGCGACCACGTACCGGAAGGCGCGGCGTTGGTAAGCCTCCCACAAGGTGGACTGATGACCTGATAAAGGTCGCGGGAGTCCGCTGGATGCGGGTGGCGCAGGACCGGTTATTTTGGCACTCTTTGGGGGAGGCCTATGTCCAGCAGTGGACGTCTTTCGGCTGATATGATGATTAGGAGAGCGCCGGGAAATGTTTTGTAAAATAATAACGGGCGTGTCAATTTGCGGTACTTAAAACGCGATGCTTCGACGTTTGTCGTGGAGATAAGGAAGATACATCTTCCTATGTTATACTTTTTTGATTACACACAGTGAAATACCAGCTATCTTTAATCTCAAAACAAAGGGAAAAAAATAAAAATATTGTGCTCCATCCAAGTAGAATTCGAACCTCTGACTTTCTAGGGTACACGGCCAGTTACTCTTAAGTTCTCAACCAATGGAGCCATCAGAATGATGTGCTTGATGTGGTTGTTCAATATTTCCTTTTAATTTCAAGTTTATAAATTTCGCCTCTATGCCGTAGGCGCCTTCCGCTCCTTAGCGGGAAAACCACGGGATCGGCTACTAACGTAGCGCGTAGCTATTCTTAGCTGTGCATGTGTTAATGCACAACTAACAACCTATCTAATTCCAGAGTCCACTCCGCGTGAAGAAGGGCGACACAGTGGTAGCCCGCTTCTGGCGCTGCGTGGATGCGCATCGCGTGTGGTACGAGTGGGTCGCGGAGGCGGCCGGCCGAAGCACGGAGCTGCACAACTGCTCGGGCAAGAGCGCGGAAATGCTCTTATAATGCACCCGGATATACTTGCTACTCTGGCCCAGCGACCCGAACTGGATCTTGGCCTCCGACACTAAGACACGCCACTGTGGTTTGGACGCATACTTGTTTAAGTAGAGACTAGGAGTCTTCTCATGGGATATCCCTTCTCGCAGAATGTCCCTTTCCTAAATGTCCCTTACGCAAAACGACCTTTCTGCAAAACGTCCCTTCACATAAATAAAGCCCCGTTCGCAAAATGACCCGTTCGCAACACGTCCCTTTCGCAAAATGACCCGTTATTGGCCATCTCTTATCCCATGAGAAGACTCCTAGTCTCTACTTAAACAAACTTTTTTTCTAGACGGGACATTTTGCGAATGGGTCATTTCGCAGACGTTTTGCGAAAGGGGCGTTATGCAGTAGGGACTTCCAAAGAAAGGGTTTTTCTCAGAAGGGACGTTTTGCGAAAGGGGTGACATTTTGCGAATGGGGTATTTTACATAAGGGACCATTTGCAGAGAAGACGGACGTAACTTTGGTGGAACGACGTTTTGCGACTGGGACGGTATGCGTCCAAACCTTACCCGACCGCGACCTTCATCGCCCCAGCTCGCGGGGTTATTCCGACCTGTTACCGACAACTTGTCACCAGTGGAAACAGCTGGGTTTTCCCCCAAATTTTACCACTAAAGTACTCGGTGGTGACGACTGGGAATTTTTTGGTGCAACCATATTGTTGCAGAAATAAGGTCTGTGTACATATTTTTGAGACTTTGTGGTGTATACATATATATATTGCATTATATTGGTGCCCTTGACTGTACGAGTGGCTCGCGCAGGTAGCCGGCCAGAGCACGGAGCTGCACAACTGCTCAGGGAACTTTTTTTCCATAAGAGAGTAACTATGAACCTTATATGAAAGACAAGATTGTTTTGACATCGGACGTCATAACACTTAAAGGCTTTCTTGGCGCTGCAGGCACGACGACTGCCATGTTGACGTGTTGCGTTTGCGGGCGGGATAAACAGTTATACGGCTTTCGCTAAGATTTTGGCCTATTGTTGTATATGCTGTTATCGTACAAATTTTGATACCATTAGGATTAAGAAGCTGGTGTAAACCCAACGAAGCGCTCAGCGCAATTATGAAAACAGTTTCTTGCAGTTTTAAATAGAGTTTAAACGCCTCTTGAAAGACGACTCGTATGATTAGTATACATTCAGATACAACTTTGACGGGAGTATGTGAACATACTACTCTATATGACGCCTCTGACAAGGGATAAAAAAATTGTTTATGGTCCAAGCCTCTAGGTGTTTCAATAACATTGTGTCGACGCTTAACGCATGCTTCCTGCCAATTATTGCAATCAATTAAAAAATATACAAAGATAGACGTTGAGAAGGCGAATAGTTTTTGCCAGCGAAACTACACTACAGCGCTGCAGTTACCGCAAAACCATTTTAACCTTTTGAACGCAATTATTCACGTACTAAAGTGTCACTGACACGCCAACCTTTTTTCCATAAGAGAGTAACTATATGAAAGACAGAAGGTGTTTTGACAGCGGAAGTCATAACACTTAAACGCGTTCTTGGCGCTGCGCGCACGACAATACACGACATTTTTAGGCGTTCAAAGGGATCACGTCAAAATGTCAGACGCAATGCACATTGGACAAAGATCTTGGACAAGTGGAACCACCCTAATATAATTAATTTGTCTAGACACTTGTTATCTCATTTATCAGACCCTAGCATGTTAGCGTTTATCGTAAATATATATCATCTGTCTTCTTCACACTGTTGAGTGCGAAAGAGACGAATGTAAGCGAGACAAACACTGCCGTCCTAGGGGCACCTCGTACATAAGTGATACAAATATGTGATCTTGTTATGTTACATGTTAATGTGAAGATTTAATGTAATGATGCCTACAGAATATAAGAGTAGTTATTACGATTTACTTTGTTTCTTTAACCCTACGGTTGAGTATCCACCGAGGTTGCGAGGCGGTGAGTGAGGAACAAAACCCACCAATAGCGTGACAGGCCTAGGGTTGCCATACGTCAGGATTTGTCCGGACATGTCAGGATTTTTGACCCTTTGTCCGGATTGCTGCCGGACTTGGCAAGTGTCAGGATTTTTATAATTGACCTCATAAAATACAAAATTAAATAGGTACCTGTATGTTTTTATGATACATATGTCACAAATTTAACACAGTTTTAACGAATGAAATGATACAACTCTGTTATAAGAAATGTCAGGATTTTTATCAGGATAATTAATTTTTCCATATGGCAACCCTAGACAGGCCTCACTCGCGCATCGCTTCCTATTGGTCCATTTTTAGGGTTCCGTACCCATAGGGTAAAACGGGACCCTATTACTAAGACTTCGCTGTCCGTCCGTCTGTCACCAGACTGTATCTCATGAACCGTGATAGGTAGACAGTTGACATTTTCACAGATGATGCATTTCTGTTGCCGCTATAATAACGAATACTAAAAAACAGAATAAAATTAATATTTAAGGGGGCTCCCATACAACAAACGTGTTTTTTTGCCGTTTTTAGGGTTCCGTACTCAGAGTAAAACGGACCCTATTACTAAGACTCCCCTGTCCGTCTGTCTGTCACCAGGCTGTATCTCATGATCATGAACCGTAATAGTTAGACAGTTGAAATTTTCACACATTATGTATTTATGTTGCCGCTATAACAAATAAATACTAAAAAACAGAATAAAATAAATATTTTAATTTTTTTATTTGTTTTTTTCCTCATACAACAAAAGTGATTTTTTGGCGTTTTTATAGATAATGGTACTAACGGAACCCTTCGTGCGCGAGTTCGACTCGCACTTCACCAGTTTTTTTATAGATAATGGTACGGAACCCTTCGTGCGTGAGTCCGACTCGCACTTGGCCGGTTTTTTTTCCCCGCTCAGGTCTGGTGGGTATTCACCCTTCTGACCCCTTTCCTCGTGTCCTCATCCTCATTTCTGATGCGATCACACAGAAACTCCCAGCTTAGCTGTCTCCTTACTCTTCGGGCGACTTTGAGCCTTATGCACAAGGCAGACTAATGACCCAACAAAGGTCGCTATTCTGGCACTCTTTGGGTGAGGTCCATCTAGGCTATTATATAACTTGTTTTAACCTCACCCGTCACCCCACAGATGTATGAATATAAGGAGATCGGACATGGCGGCCGATTTGTATAGAGTGAGCCTGTCGCAAGTACATTAACCCACACAACGCCCAAGTAATTGACAAGACAAAGCACGCACACATCTAAAACACACACTCTTGTATACCTACATGCTTATTTGACAATAAACGCGCATCATATCAGGCATTTTGGGAAAAAACGTAATATTCTCTGCGATCAGCACGCGTATGTATGGCAGTGTATGCCCATTGAGCATACAGCTGCGACACGGCCGCCAGCGGCTTGTCCTCTCTCTAGTATTCTATGCTCTGAGCGTCACCCCTAATGTCTTGACGCCGCGATTCGTAGTAACTAAGCGTAGTCAGAGGTCTTGTTTCGTTGGGCGTGACGGGCGCGTTCAGAATAACAGCCCAAGAGAAGACGTATTTCGGTGTCCGTCCCTGAAGTGGTCGAGACCACTCAATCCCTGGATTCTGTGGTTTTGAGTCATGATGACTCAAAACTTTATCCTGTTGAATACCAAAATGTATAAGTAGCTAGAAATACAATGTACGTCACAACTAAACTGAATATCATGCTAACATTATACTCACAGAAAGAAAGTAAAACACTGTATGTTCTGAAGATGATTATAATTTTTAATTATATTGCCAATCCTACACCTTTCACTATCAAATTTATCAGTCACTAACAAAACAACGAAATAAACTACTATTTACAATAACGCCTTTATACATCTAATTTACAATAATACAAAATGGTTACTTCTTCAGCAATGGAACAATATTCATCTCCTTATGAAATTCGTCGATATCTTGATCCCATCTCTTTTCAAAGTAAATGCCTGAAATATAACAAAGAACTCATTAACCCTTTTTCTTAATATTGTATCTTACATACATATAAGATACGTATTTTTGTTACACTTAGAAAAGTTCAATATCTCAAAAACGGCTGAACCGATTTTGTTGAAACGTAGCTAAGTACCATCTCGATCACGTCAGCTTCAAATCGGTCCAATAATCACGTCGTACGGCCTCCGCAGCAATGCGCACCGGGACCGCCTAGTTACACCTTGTCACAAACTCGCTAGGTCAGAGCAGTCGGTATACGTAACGGGCCCTGCAGTATACTATACAACCGCCTCCCAGACAGCATAAGAGATGCAGCATCTCTTCATTCTTTTAAAAGTAAGCTTGAAGAATGGTTACTCACACAAAACTTTTATAGTTTTAGTGAGTTCATGAAACTACCAATGACTATTTAATTAATATAACGACATTATACATTGTATAAATTATGTGTTTAGGTATTCATATGAAATACCTTGTACCATTTCAAATTGTAACTGTTTAAAAAAAAAAAAAACACCTGACTTGTACTTATATGTTACCAATAAATTTTATCTTATCTTAAGACAACAATATAGTGGATGTGGAATATTGGGTCCCCTAGATTGTAACACTTCGTAAATGCAAAGTACAAACATCGCCATTTTAAATTTGTTTGAGATCTTAAGAGTGCTCTTCAAAAAAGCGCTCGCTCAGAATTCGGTATTTTGACACGCGTAGTGCGTTTGTGTGTGTAAATACTACTACCACCCACACAAACGTACCTAACCCCCACATGCACAGCGAGATCGCACCAGCCGCGGGTGCCGTCCCTTTCTAGCTATATGTAAGTGCGATCGGGATAGAACTAACCGCGGAGCTTGCCGATGCAAATATCTGTATAGCGCACCGTTGGAATTCACTCCGTGACCGATATTGATACTTGCACTAAAAAGTGGTAAGTATTACTTCGCTAACATGATGTTCTAGAACATCATGTTAGCGAAGTTAGATAATTTGAATAAAGTAAGTATTTGATTTTTGAGCACAAGTTTTCTATTTGTATTAAAATACTATGATATGAATAAGTAAAGTATATTTAGTTTCGATTTTTTAGTATAAAATAAACTAACGAGTTTTAAAGTTGTCAGTAATAAGAATAATAATTTGTTTTACGGATATTAATAGTTTGCATGTTATCTGAGTCTTATTTATATATAGTAATGTAGTGAAATTATACCAGTAGACCCTCTACTAGGAAATTACTGGGTACTTACGTATTCATTTCTTGAAGATTTTTTTTTTTGTTATGGACAGTAAAAAAAAACTGCCCTTCATAGAAATTGCTATGTCCGTTTCTTACCAAAGGAACTGAAAATTATAAATTATACAAACACAGCTTTTTATCTAGAATACAATTAATTAATGCGTGTTATTCAAAAGCCTAAAACCTCAGATGATAAAAAGGAATAGATATGAAACGGGGGCTTGGCGCGTGTCGGTGCGACATGGCCAAATGGGCATGTCACTGCCCACCGCATGTTAGTCGCAATTTGCCGTGAATCTGAAATGTTTTTCCACGTTTACTCAAAATGCCGAATTGTAGCGTGGTTACATGCAAAAATAGGAATGAAACTAAAACCTACATGAATGGTGGAGTCACGCACCACATGTGAGTATTAGTATTTTCACTTAAGTCAGTAAAAACTAATATTTTAATAAATAAACGCAACGCTGCATCATTTCTCGGGATCGAACTAACATATCGTACGAAAAAGCATATTTTTGTTCTATGCGTTGTACATTGAACGTTCAATACAGTAAACCACGGCGCAATGTATTAAACCACTATGGATATGGACGATGCTTGATTTTTTTAGTGGTACGGCCGCTGCTTGGCGTCGCAAACTAGAGCGGTGCCAAAGTGCAGTTACAATTTACGCGTAATCGATAAAATAGAAGTACGATATTATACTAGTTATTTTATTTCGACTACTTTCGCTGTTTTATTTTATTTAATTACTTGTTTTGGTTGGGTGCCTATCTTAAAGGTAACTAATAACATACTAATAAGATTAAAAGGCACAAAATGTTTACGGTACCTACTAATAAGATTTTCACTAAGTTGCAGTATGAACGGTAAATAGACATATTAAAATTGTATGTACAAGTATATAATTTAGTTGCAAATGGCTTCAGAACAACTTTAAATGTGATATTATTACCAATAATTTATTTTAAATGAGTATTTTTTACTTTCATTTGAAATGTGATAGTTGAAGAAGAAATCTCGGTTTCTTATTACAGTTTTCCAAAGAATCCGAGTAGGTACTAAAAAAATGGATAGATGCTACTGGCAGAGGTCCTAACTGGTTTCCTGTACAGAGAAGAGTTAATGTGTTCGTAACATTTTCAAGAAAAATGTTTCCAACCACTTAATAAGAGCCGTACACTTTTCGAATATTTGACACCTCGCTTGCTTGAAACCTAGGTGTAAAATGTATGGTAACACATCTTCGCACATCTTTGGTGGATACTCGCCCTTAGCCTTAAATCTCGTAATATGAGTAATGGACATAATATTATTTCGCGCCAAAATGCGAGTCGGATCGGCCTGGTACCTACAGGTCAAAAATATCGATGTGACCAGAGTTTTAAATGTATGTGAACACGAACTTATAAAAAGCCGTTTATGTTACTCTGTAGGTATTCGTCAATATTTTTTACTTTTGCGATTTATGGTAAGTTAACAACCCGTGTTATTTAAACTTGTAGCTAGAAGTTTAAATACCACCACATAAACTTACCATGTCGTTGAAGTTGTTACCCATCAATATCTTAACATAATATTAATTTTAATATCAATGTCGATAAAACATAATTTTAACGTTTGTCGCCCCCCTAGTGTAGTGCGTTTAAGCCAATCACAGCCCTTGTTTGCATGTTGCCGTAGACTCACTGGCAACGCCCGAGGCTTTGTTTTTACACGGTTCAATGTGTGTGCCTGTGGGCGCTGCGTTGGGAGAAAACTGGGGACATCGGTTTTGGTTGAAATTAAGCAGTACGGCACTTCTCCCTTTTTTTATGTTCTGAGCATAAAACCTATGTCACTTTTTAGGATTCCGTACTCAAAGAGTAAAACGGGACCATATTACTAAGACTCCGCTGTCCGTCTGTCTGTCCGTCTGTCACCAGGCTGTATCTCATGAACCGTGATAGATAGAGATTTGAAATGTGATGTATTTCTGTTGTCGCTATTTATAACAAAAAATACTAAAAAACAGAATACATAATTTTATTTTTATTTTAGTTTTTATCTGTTTCTTTTTCTTTTACAATCTTACACAAATCGACCTTGCCCCAAACTAAGCAAAGCTTGTACTATGGGTACTAGACAACGATAAACATACTTACATAGATAAATAAATACTTAAATACATAGAAAACATCCATGACTCAGGAACAAATATTTGTGCTCATCACACAAATAAATGCCCTTACCGGGATTCAAACCCGGGACCTCCAGCTTCGTAGGCAGTCACTACCAAGTTACTAACTAGGCTACAGGGGGTTCCTATACAACACATTTTTTGCCGTTTAAAGATATAGATAATGGTACGGTACCCTTCGAATCCGACTCGGCTGGGCAGCATTCGGGAAGCTACGGCACATCTTTTCGTCCAATATTCCGCAGTGTCTCAAGACGAGAGTCTTTGACCAGTGTGTGTTGCCAGTGATGACATATGGCACGGAAACGTGGTCGCTTACTAAAGGCCTCATAAGAAGGCTCAAAGTCACTCAAAGGGCAATGGCTCTCCATTGCCCTTTGAGTGACTTTGAGCCTATGCTATGCTATGCTGGGAGTTTCTCTGCGCGATCGCATCAGAAATGAGGCTATCCGCAGCAGAACCAAGGTAACTGATAAAGCCCTCCGAATTGCTTAATTTAAGTGGCAGTGGGCGGGGCACATTGCACGTAGAACCGATGGCCGTTGGGTCGGAAAGGTTCTCGAGTGGCAACCACGTACCGGAAGGCACAGCGTGGGTAGGCCCCCCGCAAGGTGGACTGATGACCTGGTAAAGGTCGCGGGAGTCCGCTGGATGAGGGTGGCGCAGGACCGGCCATTGTGGCACTCTTTGGGGGAGGCGTATGTCCAGCAGTGAACGTCTTTCGGCTGATATGATGATGATGATGATGATGACTCGGAAATGTAATAAAACCACGTAAAAATCTTCCTTTCCAGTGTAAACCCCCGGTGTGTGTTATTATTATATATAAACGAAAATAATTACTAAATGCAAGGTAGGATCGTGCTGTACTTAACAAACGCCATATAAGCTTGTTTTTTAAAAAATTTTTTATTCATCTTGTTATTTTCAATAACCCTGCATATTATGTCGCTGGTTCGTGGGTACTTGTACAGACAAATCACACAAACCCAAACAAGATAGGTCTATCTATTTTAGTTAAGGAGTTCCCATGACCACCTTCCATCATCAGATCCTGGAAATCATCCATCACCAAAGTGTTTACCAAGACAAAACAGATGAGCTCAAACTAGATGGGTTTATCTAGTTTAGTTTAGGAGTTCCATGACCACCTTATAGCTCCATCATCAGACTCTGGAAATCATCCAGCACCAAAGTCTTGCCGTGCCATGACCAAATAAATGAGCCCAAATTCGATGGCTTTATCTTGTTGAGTTTAGGAGTTGCTATGGCCACCTTCCGACTCCATCATCAGACCAGCTCTATGATATTATGTCACCGAAGATACGCAATTGTACCTAATTTGAAGATTTCACCCAAACTCCCATACATACATACATACTAACAAGGTGGACTGATAGTAACAAGTAAATAAATTAAATCTATCAAGTATCACGATCACTCGTACAATAATAATTGACTATAGAACGCGTAGTTTAGACAAAAGGATCCAACCCACAAGACATCACCATTGAAATGTATGACTTTTGTTTTAGGGAGAAGGTTCAATTTTAAATGTTACGTATCCGGTGGGTTTGAGCCTTTTCGCTACACTACGTCATATATGGCAGCTATGCAATTCATAACTTGTCTCGATTAGCCTCACGAATGTATCCCCAGTATAGTTTGACCCCGAGGTTGGTAACAACTATGCCTAGTCGGAGATCAAAATAATATTATTTTATCTGAAGAGTGGCCGGTTAGCTTCGTGAATAGCCACAAATAAACACACTACACGTCTGTCTCGGAGGGCTATTCAGCCGGTACTGAGATAAATTCCCGCGCGACGGTAAATTTATACTAGTTTTGAATAATTATTTATAAATATAAATTTTGACAAAAGTTATATTTTTTGGACTGGATCTTGTTGGTACAAGCATGAACTTTAATGTTGTGTAAGATTCAATACAAAAATTATTCAACAATAATGAGAAAATCCTTGAGTTTTCAGTACAATTTTGTTGACAAATATGGTGTAATTGAGAACAGTTTACATATATATACGTGCAGAATAAGGAAAATTCGAGGCGGCTAGGAGCAATGGCAACATATTACGCTAGTGAAAATAGAAAAAAACAAGTAGGTTCTCATATAACATCATGGAGTATTAGGGGCTCAAACTTATGACTATGCGCTCTCTTCAGAAAACTACTGTCGGTAATCGGGTATTTTCGGTTAAAGTATTCAGTTCTTCGTAAATTGGAGGCGGCTAGGACCAATATGAGGAGTTTACCTATGCAAATAAGTAATCATGATCTAGAAAAAGCTCTCCGTTTCTTAGAATTACAACGTCAAAAATCCGTCATTCTCGCTTATTCCTGACCAAAAAACGAGCGCCCTCTTAACCATATCATAATCGTCGGGTGACAAGCAAAAGTCACTACCAAAACTGTCACTGCTCTTCAAAACCTCGTATCTCGATACGTAGTCGATATCGAGATACGACTTTTGATTTAAGTAGGTATTTGTTACTTAGTGAGTTTTGCTTGTCACCCGACGATATTACTTATGATCATACTAGAACCGCTCAAGATTATGAAACTCAAACATCATGTTCCCTGAATATTACCTTGCAAAAACCTAGCATTATGTCCCGTCCTAACGGCCCAGGGCAGGTAACACTTGAGATACAGCTGTCGATGTTTGGGCTTGAGCCGCGCGGCGCCCCAGATGCCACCGCTGACGCACATAGGGAGCGTCGTCTGGATGCCTTCCACCCATTTTACTGCTACCTATAACATTAGGCAAATATAACTTAAGGCTGAAACGCACTGAAAGCGGGTGGCGGTGCGGCGCGGCGCGGTGCGGAGGCGGTACCGGTTGTAATGTTCGAATCGAACTAATGCGAAAGGGTCCACACAGAATACCGCGGCGGGACGCGGCGCGGCGCGGTATTCTGTGCGGACCTTTTCATATTAGCTCGAATATTACAATCCGGTACCGCCTCCGCACCGCACCGCGCCGCGCCACTACCGCTTTCAGTGCGTTTCCAGCTTTAACCAAAATATAACTCTTTACTATTATTGGAGAATATAGTTACAATGGGTAATGTCAAACAAAAGAGGCAGTGGTGAAGCGTAACCTTTTCAACACTGGCAAAGAGAAAAGTTGTCAACCACACGCCAAGTCAACAAGACATTTAGTGCGGAGCAAAGTAAGTTGGTGCGGAGTTAAACCTTATGTAAGAATGTTGCTATCATCACATATCAGTCGTTGGCGTTGAACCTGTGGTACGTTCGGTGCGGATATATGCGTTGTAGGCTACAGGACGCAATCATGCGTTAAACGGAGTAAGGCATCCTATATTTCCATCTCATTCCACTGCATAAACTGCATCCTGTCTTACAGCCATTATGGTCTATTGTCTAAAGCAGGCTTAACAATCTATGCTATAAAATTGTATGAAGTTGTGAAAACTCCATCTAGTAACCCTGCTATTGTGTGGGAATTCGTTAGGCTTGAGACGGTCAGGAACTTGGAACTTAAACGAATGGAATCCCGTCACGGACCGAATTGAACTACTTCTTCAAATACGATTTAAATCCGGTATTCGGTCCTTTAGTTCAGTTGTAGTGCCAATCAGTGAATGTAGGACCAAAACAGAGCTAAAAGAATCAAAATCAAACTGCCTAAAATTAAAAATTACAACTTTATACGTGTTTCATCGTTACATACGACTGGGTCGCGTCGATAGTACCGAAACAAAGCGCTCGGAGCGTCGTTCAATTCGTTTATTCGAGTCCTTTAGAATAGAAGATAGAATAGATATACGATAATTTATTTCAGTATAAGTTAAGGAACACAGTAATATTTACAATAACAAAAAGTTACGAAAACAATGGAGGAACTTATCAGCTAATTATTTTACTAACCTATACTGAAAAAGGTGAACACTCAGCACAATGCCAAGTGCTACTATAGGGAGCGCAGTTGCGCGTAAATGCTAGCAGAATCACATAAATACTGGGGCTAATATTTACGACAGTAGGCACGAAGCGGAAATGAAGCAAGAGGAATTGAATAAGAAAATAAAGAGAATAGTATGAATTTTTTTATAATATATTATATAATGGGAGGTATGCATAAAGTATGATAAAGTAATGTAAAACACGGACTGAAAGTTCCATTACACTGAAGAAAATTGTTGTCCTGTGAGAATATAACTTTTTAATTTAGCTTCAAGATGGCAACATAGTAGCATGCTTATAAGGTGGCAGTATGTTGTTCCAGCATTTTGAGGCGGTGTGACATACTGCACCGAAATGCTGCAGTTTTGTGTTTGGAGCACATGAGAAGAGTACATACTCTTTGGCGTTGCAGAAACCTGAGCTTGTCATGCAGGTATCCAGGTCCTTGAGTGTTCATAATACTGAACAGTAAGCAAGCAAGCAAAGTGCAGAGAACGCCGAGACTCCATGTTCATTAAATCGCTTCTGTTCAGATATGGAGTCACGTGAGTTCTAGGGGGAATTCTAAAACAAAAACTAGCACACTCATTTTGCATATGCTGAATTATTTTCTTAGCTTGCGATAAGAGGCAGGAGCCTATAACTGAGTCCACATTTATTTATTTAATCGTATGGCATACATTATTTGGCCTCTGAGTTTGTCACTCTTTAGTACCACCCCAGGGGACACAATTAAAGCAGAAGAATTCACATAGAGTTATTCTGAGGTTGATGGATAAGTAGTTACGAACTTGGTATAAAACATTAAGCCTATAGAAACAGTTATTGGCCACATCACAAACATGATTATGGAATCTCAAGTTTTCGTCTATGACAATAGGTTCGCTTCTTCAACTTGTTCAATCATGGTATTACTTATTTTCAGGCTTTAGAGCCTTTCATAGAGCAAAACAGTTCTTCGTCTCCCCATATCTCATTCCCTTGCTCCTGAACTAAGACAGAACTAGTTCCTTTAACCGCTTGTACCGAGATCAGAGTGCTCTTTTTATAGACCAAACTCTAGAATTTGTCCTTAGCGACTACATATAAAGCCTTGCTACACAGCTACGGGAGACAAGCTGGTCATAACAGCTAGACTATCTAGCTGTAAAGCTTTAACAGAAACTCACTAAGTCTATAAACTTAAGAACCTTTGAACTTACCTCTCCAAGCATATTTGTCTTCATAAACAAAGAAGCATGTACCAAATCGTGGACTTCTCTATACCGCTGCATCACATATGCTATCTCAGGGTCTTCTATGAACTGTACTGGCAACCGGGAGTCTGCTGTAATGTTGTTCTCCTTCATAAAGTCTGCGTATATCCACCCTAGCGTGTTTTCAGGCATTTTAATTAATTTCTCAAACGAAACAGTCTGAGAATTTATCCTGGGCATCTCGCTCAGTATTTCTTTGCCTTCTGGAGTTTCAAGCATCTTTTCTTTCATGTGTTTTAGAGCATTGCCGCCCGTCACTTCACCTAAGCAAGCGATCATGTCACCACGCCAAGGATTGAAGAGCGAAATCGCAGCAGAACCTGCTGAAAGCAGTGTTCTTTGGAATTGGTTTGTGGGTATGTAATTTTTGTGAAATTCTTCGGCAAATGAGTTACATTTCAATGCCGATGTCGACAGCCTTCTAATCGCCTTAGAAATATTCGTAGATTGCATTTTGCACACTTGTCACTTTGATTCGTTGTATAATGGGTAAAGAGCCCTACTTTTATAAATATTTTGAAATTCTATTTGTTTTGACCGGAGCTGTCACATTGATTGATATTTTGGGAGCAAATAATGTACGGCCCGATAATACGCGTCTACTTTTTGTGGACTCGAATTATTGGGTCGTGCATTATCAGGGCGAACAAAAATGGCTTTTAATTATTGCCCCGGACCAAGTTTGCTGCCTGTCAAAAGCGAACTCTGCCTTAGGTCGGTTAGGTTAGGGTTCACTTGTGTCCCTCAGACCAGAAATAGACAACCCGCGAAGCGGGGTGGCATCGACCCGCTGGTGATTTTTAATGGACGCCAGTTATTGGGCCGTACATTATCTTTGTTTTTTATAATATAATATTTGCGGACAATCTTACACAAATCAACCTAGTCCCAAACTAAGCAAAGCTTGTACTATGGGTACTAGACGACGATATAGATACTTATATAGAGAAATAAATACTTAAATACATAGAAAACATCCATGACTCAGGAACAAATTATCAGGTCGTACATACAAAATTTGCTCAGCACGGGTATCACAAGACGGCCGCGACATACTCTCGAGCTTTCTCGCGCTATCCATCTCTCTCTTATTAGACCACTTAGAAAGAGACTGATAGTGCGAGAGAGCTAGAGAGTATGTCGTGGCCATCTTGTGATAGCCGTGCAGGGTATTTATATCATTTATATTCTCTTTGAGAGTGGTAATGCCCGGCCCAATAATGTACGGCCCGATAATACGCGTACAATAGACGCGTATTATTGGGCTGTACATTATCATGGCCGTACATTAACCAGCACCGATATTTTTAGCACAAATAGCGTTTAACTATAACTACTCAACGACGAGTCGACGACACTTGCCGCTACACGACTATATAGAGCATTGAAAATAGCGTGAAAATAGCTACCCATCGCTTTAGCTTTACCACTTGGCACTATAGAGTTATCTGTGCCGATGCATCTTAACTAAAAAAAAAACTTATGTGTCAAATCACAAAAGTCGCGTCCGCTTCTTTTCCCAAAGATGCTTTCCATAAATTTATTGAAGTGAAATATAATAATTAACGATTGAAACTATGTCTGGAGGGTTGGTCGAAAAAGTGTACATAGGTCTGGACCATGCGCCAGCCGCCTTCGACATAAAAGGCCGTATTCTTGGACCCGTATGTTGCAGCTTTCATCTCATTAGATTTCTCGTTAAAATTGATTGTGAATTCTAATATTTCTAATTCTGTGTTTCGTGTTTTAGAATGGAACCAACATAGAATATATCCGGTCGGAAACGGGAGTGTTAGCGGTGTTGAAGAGTGAGAAATTCGAGCCTCTACATTTGGCTCTGCATCATACGAGATCTGAGGCTTTGGCGGCGGCTCGGTCACTGGCATTGAATCTGATAGAGACGATTCGGGCTGAGTTGGCTCAGTGGAGCGCGGCGCAGCAGGCGGGGGGCCCACCTCCGCCGCTAAACGTGCCCCCGCCTACTCTGGCGACCACAACCTCGACCGCGCCCGCGCCTCCTCCCGTCCCGCCCCCGGTAGCTACCGTGGCGCTCTCCACTCCATCAACATTAACATCCCCTGGTCATCAGACCGTCATCCCTCCCGTTGTCAGTGCTGCACCTGCCACAACTCCCTTAATGACAGCCCGGCAACCCACTGTACTACAGTTATTGCAACCTCAGCAACAATATGTGCTGAATCAGGAGAATGGTCAATTGATACCCATATGCATGCAACCTGGGGTACAGGTGTCCAATGCAAACTACACTCATTTACCAATAGCGCAGCATTTAGGTTCCCTCCAGCAGCCAAACTTTGGTGGGACCCAGATTGTAGATTTGTCCAGTATGCAGCCGGTTAATGTTACCCAATTACGTTTAAGTGGAGTGCCGTCTTCCATGTCAATGATATTACCAAATGGGTTATCATTTCCGCAAGCAAGCTTAACATCATCCGATACAACCACCGTTAGCTCGGCCACTGCTACTCCAGTTGTGTGTGCAGCTCAGAGCACGAATTCCTCTCAGAAGATCTTGTACAGTACGGATAAGGGAGACAAGGATGTGAAGTACCACATCCAGGGGTCAGACATGGTGCAATGGTCAATGCCGGGCTCACAGACCATGTTGATCCCTTATCAGCAATTACAAGATCTGACTAATCAAGGTCTGCAAAATTTACAGCCCCAACAGTATGTTTCAGTAAGTATTGCAAGGTATCTAAATGATTATAGTAACAATTAGGTAATTAGTCATCATTATTAATTATTTTATTTACGTATTCCTCGCTGATAAGTTATATTATTATAGAAAGTAATTTTTTGTAAGATAATAAATTGTTAAAAGTAAATATTTTCTTATATTAATGAACATGTATTTTTTATTATGGCTCAGTCAGCTTACTTGGTAGTGTACCCCTGCTTATTTTATTATAGCCTATGTATTGTCCCTTAATTATTTTTATTTTAAAAATACTAACTCGAAAAATGTACAAATCAAAATTATATTTCCATCAACAGATTGCCCCTGCTGGTGGGCTGCAGCAAACATCACTCCCGCTGTCTGCGGCACAGTTTCAGCAACTCCAAGCCACTGGTACCATCATGCATCTTAACCAGAAGGTAATTTTTATTCTCTCTTAAATAATATCAAAAATTATTGATCAATTATTGTAGTATAGTAAGACTGTGTCTAAGTGAAAAGGTGCCTTATAATGGCAGGCGTTTTTTTAATCATGAAGCCTAGCCTAGTAAAAGCTTTTAATACTGCTAAGCTTTTGTTCCGCAACATAACAGGTTTATCTTGTGTAGCCTATGGGCACCTTCTGTCTCCATTGCATTGTCACCGAATTTATATAAGTATGCCAAATTTTTACTCAATCGGATACCGCCAAGTGACTGAAATATGTAATTTTTTAAGGACAACTTAAGCCCCTGCTAGGCGGCCGTCGCAAACACGCCCCTCCGACCGAGCGACCTTGGTCCGCACCGATCGTGTAGACAGTTGTTTGGAGCAAAATTTCATACTACAACGATCGGTGCCGACCAAGGTCGCTCGGTCGGAGTGGCGTGTTGGCGACCGTCTAGCAGGGGCTTTACATACTTACGCATAGTGCAAGATAAATAAAAGATTGTAAAAATGGGCTACATGCCTGCCGTAATAAGGTACCTTTCTGATCAATTGGGACATTATATAGAAAATCTTAAGAGCTTCAACATCATGATTTGTTAGAGAAAATAGTTCCGAAAACATTACAAGCAATCATTATTTTATATTATTTAGTTGAATTTAAAAGATTTATTGTGAATTGTTGTATGGTCTACATATTATATGAATTCCCCAGCCTATTGTGAGCAGTGGTTCTTTGATAAATATAATATCTACGGGACAAGCGTCATCGCCGCAAGTATCAGTGAGCATTATAGTTACTATATGTCGTGCAATCACCTCACGCCAAGCTTTCTCTTCAGATCTTAATCAATAGACGTTTTAACATGGTTGGCTCTGAATCATGAGTTCAAAGAAAAATGCTGATTACATGTACATACCGACCAGCTGAGTTTTACTATTGGCATAGATTCAGTCATGATTGATGATAAAATGGTTAATTGTTATGGATCATTGATGGACAAAATGAATAATCATTAATCAATCATGAATAATAAATAATTCTATTTCACTTTCTCAATTGATTGATCAATCTGGTTATATTTTTAATTTATTGGTGTCAACATTGATATCTGATCTGGTTTGGAGAAAACTATGTTCTACTGCTTAATAACATTATAGTTTAAATCCTTGCTCTGTAGTATTTCATCTGTGATACAAATGTTTATTTCCTTAGACAAACCCGTAAGGAAATAACCTGCACATTTAGTAATTTCATTTCACTTAAATTTGCTTAATGGTTGAGGTTTTTTGCAATATTGGTTCACACGTTTCCTTTACTAATTTTAGTTATTTTAAGTCCGTATGTTAGTGCTTGCTCTCACTGTCTTATTCATTTAGGCTGTTTTAGATGTCTCACTGTTAAACATAATCCACTTATTATTTTAAATCTCTAGATTGTATGTAGGGTTGTCACTACACTAATAAATCGATCGTCCATCGACATCTAATCGGTCAGCCGACCAATGAAGATTCGATTGGTGTAGTGACACCTTAATATTGTATGGACAGTCAACCTCAAAGATATGTTCACACTTTTGCACCTTATTCCATTGTAATACGGTGGATATATCGCTGACGTCGACTTTACCATGGTGCAAGAGTCTCAATACATGGTGTTTGTTCATGTATTCATATACCACACCTGCGGAATAAAAACCTAAAACATTAAATGTTAACAACGCTTTTAACAGGTCGAAAAAATATTTTAGTATATCGTCGTTTTCAGAATTCATCTACACCAACGAAAAATATGAATCAAGATAGTCGAGGGCAAAAGAGGTTGTCAGATGGCACACCAAGTCAACTACAGTTGCGACCCATAGCACCTGCAGGGTATGTCATAAGTATAAGATGCTATAAGACTTCATTTAATTTGTTTACCTAATATAATTTCTATTTCAGGTTCCGTGAACTCATCAAAGACTTGAAATCTAAATTTAAAATGTAACATACTTAACACATTCACTGCCAAGAATCGCAGTATCCCGTGGTTTTTCCGCAGGCGCCCGCTAGGCGGGTTCCTTGGCAGTGAAAGTGTTAAAAGACTATATAAATTTGAAGGGAATCAGTTTTTGAGTCTTTCATGAAACAATATTTGCAGAAATAATAAAAAATAACCAAAACTATTTCTCAATAAGAAAACATTATTTCTGAATAAGAAAGCGTTATTTTGGATCGTACTTTATTTCTGGAAATATATGTGTTACGGCTGCAGAGAAGCTATGAGAAGATTTAAAGAATATTTTGTTTCTTTTCAAACCTGTTCCGGTTTAAAAATCGCGTCGTTAAACCATTCCAGTCAACAGCTTGTCACCGGAACAGAAAAATCCGTTGCGTTCAAAAACAAGATTTCATGGGAGGAATTTCAGGGAGCATCTACAAGATTTATTGTTATTTTGTGCATGTATTGTATGAACATGTGTGTGTATTGAAAGTTGTGTGTAACAGGTCACATGTGAGCCAGGACAAGAGCTCGACCAGAGACTCTCGCTCGTGGACGGCCGCCGCAGGTATTGACGATTTCTGTGACACGGCTAATATGTGTCTTTCACATCTAAACTCATTTGTACACATTGAAATTCTCCAAAATTAATGTAATACTTGGTCCATTTAACATTAGACTTTTTCAAATTATACTTTTCAGAACTGCAAGCCTGCAAGAATTCGCATTCAAAGTTAACTTTATATAATTTATTGGAATTCTGGAAAGATGCTTTCAATAAGTTGTAATCACTACGATAATAAATTAACTATTTGTCCACTGTTAAAGGTGATTACATAATTGGTTACACTGTATTTGATCTAGATGTGAAATGACACATTATTGTCAATGTTTCATACACCTAAGCTTATCAAGTAGTTGCGTAGATTATTTAACACGTTCACTGCCGACTGTGTTTCGTAGTGCTACGCTCGTAGCCGATACCTGCGTTTGTCGAGCCGGTTCCTGGCACTGGAAGTGTTAATTGCATTTGGCGTAGTATCTGATATGATTAACAGACGTTTTGGCGTAATATCTCATGTATTTAAATAATATGCGTATTCATGTTTTAATTCTGTACCATTTTTGTAGCTTAGTAACTGTTTTTCATCCTCCTCAATATCATATTTCAGCTTCCGCTCCAACCAGGCATGCAAATTGACTTATTATAATATTTATCTTTCACTGCCACATATTGTTTCTTTAGTTTAATTAAAATACTGTAACTTTCAGCGCTCTCAGTGATCTAAAGACACAATGCAGACAACGTGAACTTCAGATGCTTTGATTCTGATACTTGAACCTTTACAGATATCCAGGATATCCTGCAACATCATGGTGCTAGTAATCATCATATCAACATAGGGCTCCCCTTAGGATCGCTACAATCAGCTCCTTGCCATCTTTTTCCAACAGACTCCTGCTGCCTTCACCAGATCGCAGAATTTTATTGTGTTTAGTGTTTTTTATGCCACAGACAATGTCAGCGTAGTATCACCAAGTCCTCAGATGCAAGGCGTAATAGTGCAATAGCGTGTAGCACCGTAGGAAAAGTAGGGTAAACCTCCTTAAGACTCCTAATTAAGCACTTGATTTTTGCACGATGGACTATTAGTTCTATTACCTATTCTAAGGTACCTAAATCCCAGAAACATTAGATGGGTATCGTAATTGGTGGGTTTACACTATTGCGTAAATTGCTTTTTTATATGACATTTTGCAAGTGCATCAGAGTAGTTGAAGCGTAGAGTGATATTTGCATACCAGCGAGCAATAAGAGGAGAGCCCTGTTCCAAGAATGTAGCTTGAACTTAACCTCTTTATATAAGATTTCCGCAGGATACCAGTAGCGAGGCGTCAGATATTTCTCGAACCGGACAATAACCCGTAACCCCGCATCATAACCCCATGTCGCTGTCACGAGGGAGCGTAACTGTAGTAAGCACTGGCCGAGAGTTAGTTAAGCTGGTTTGGCTTAAATTGAAATAGGGTATTTTCCTCTGAACGCACGTACGAGACCTTGTTGTCGTTATTATCCTTGTTTTAGGTTCCAGCGCGTTTTATGGAAGCTTCGGCAGTGGCAACACCTGCGATGCGAGATGATTCCTGTCCTGAAATTAATCGCCGCTTGTATTTACTTGAAGCGGCAAAAAGCCATGCATACTTGCGTATTGTTGCTTGCGACTAGTACTAGTTTTACTACTCTAACCTGTTGCGTGCGTTATGCTTTAGAGCGGTTACTTATCGCGATACTAGCCATACATCACTTGCATCGATACTGTATCGCGTTTCTATCGCCGCAAAAAGTCGCCTTGTGTTACCACTCTGATATCCACTACTACAGCAAATCTTATACCAATGTCATAAAGACCTTGATAGGGATAACTTATGTCACTTTATCTTGACTGATCCCCCTGCCTGTAATTCCTACAGATGACTTATTGGAAGCGAATATAATATTTAAATCTCAACAAAAACAGAATATTCGCACTAGCGAAATTAGTACATGCTGGCGATGCCTAATTTTATTTATAGCCCCCAAGATATCTACCAGACAGCAGCAGTTACGGAGATTTCAGAAGTCGTATCATTATAACATTTATAACTTATAAGCAAAATATCTTGCCAAAACTATTTTCCCAACACTTTTCCGAGTCGCGATTTACACACCAAATTCAACCAGAACTTCTACGTACCTTACCTTAAACTAATCCTAACTTCCTAGTCTTGCTATAATTAACCTAATATGCCATGTTAAATTTAGCGTAAGTTTTATAGGATGCAGCTACAAACCATCGGCGTGACTCCTTGACGAGGTGACGAGTTACCGAGCTTTGAAATGTAATTAATTTCTTTCGCAGATATATTATGTTAATCTTCAATGGCGGAGCAGACGACTCATCATTCTCTTATAATAAATAATATAATACGCTTATGATATTGTGACCTAATTCAAAACCTTTCTTGATATTTCTAAGAAATTACTTTATCGAAATGTGACTAATGAATACGCCATTGTTTAAAAGGTTTTTTACGAGTTAAGTCACGGTACCAAACGGCCATTTTTTGCACTTTCCAGCATGATTTACGGCGATAGCAAATCCGGAGAACCCAGTATTGCATACCCAAAATTATACATCAAGTGTTGCATGCTATCAGCTTGAGAACCTTTTATTCTAGCAGATATCGGCTGGGAGAATTAAAACATCGAGCGGTGCGCCTTTCTAATCATGTGTTTCTTTAGAGCCCGAACGAGATTGTTGCAGACTACTACCGCCTCTCTTACTTTTGCAAACTGGTTAGAAGTATGTTCTTAATCATGTGTCTTTAATTTACGCAGAAGGATAGAGCAACTTGTGCAGCTTAGCGGCATTGCGTAGGGAAGCGTTGCGTAGTTTTTAAACAATAAAATTATTATAATTGATTGTTCTTGTAGCTAGAGACAACACGGTGGTCAGTATGGGGATGAAGATAAACCCGGCCCACGGCACCATTATACACGTGTCGTCAGGACAGCAGACCAAGTGAGTAATTACAAAAGGTCTTTTCATACATACATTCAGATAACAGTCATTGTTCCCCTCAAGTGAGGAATCAAAGTTGTACTTTTCTTCCTTCTTTCATTCTTATTCTATTACCTGTTTAATTAAAAAAAATCCTCATAGAAAGTGTGAGAAGCAGTGTGTGCCACTTGGTAGAAAAAAAAAATCAGTCTTGGGCGTAAACACTTAAATCCCTCGTTACGCTCATGATTCTACGCTACTGTACAATATTTCGCCTCAATCGGAATTCAATGTACCGCCCTCGCCGTAAACATATAATTTTGCTCCCTTGAGACAATCTACTATTTAGTGACACTTCCAGAATTGCGATGCGGCAATCACACGATTCACCATTTTCATTTATATTGATTGTGTCTCCAATTAGATTCTGTAATTTTAGGTTAGGTGTTATAAAACTGCAGTCCAGTGATTCCAGTGTAATAAATAAAGCTTTCTTTTTACATTCTAGCGTGTCAGGCGCGGGAGTAACGCAAGAAGGCCACGGCATGTACATTCGCCAGATCGACAGAAACGCCATACAAATACAAAGCAAAGACAAGCAAGATCTATCGGGGAATAAACTACAAAGCGCGGGCCAGAACGTGCAAATGATTACCGTCCCACAAGGCATGACTGTACTGCAGAACCCTTTGAACATCGGCCAAATGCAGACCATGTTAGGTCAGCACAACAGTCAGGTCTATATGATACCCGCTAATCAGTCTAATATGGTGCAGGGAGGTCTACCTCCAGGGCTGATCGGGCAGCAAGTATTGCAACCTGGCCAGAACGTCACAGTCATGCAATCCCCCAATCAACTAACAATGCCGAACGGAGTCCAGTACAACATGCCGTTGATGCAAATGAATTTACCGCCTAACTCCCATTATATGCCAGCGGGCATCAATTTAAACACGCAGCTATCGGCCCAACAGCTAAATGCAGCCTTAGCGGGACAGCAGCTAGCTAATCCAAACTTGACAGGAACTATACCTTTAGTCCAGGCGCAACCACCAGCTTCCCCAATGGCCGCTCAAACTAATCAAACGGCCCAACCGCCGCCCGTGCACCAAATAATGCCTCAAAACTCCACCTTCATTACACCCACTTCTCAATACGCTGGAATGCCTGCCCAGTACATGATGCAAACCAGTAATGGAGCGATAAGCGTTCAAGCTAATAACCCTAACGTGCAATACACAGTCGCGGCCAATCAGAGCGCGAATCCACCCGCGAATAACGGCAACGGCCAATCGGGTGCCGCTACAGAAAACGAGCCCAACAATGGCTCAAATCAAACTAACTACATCACGTCTTCTTCTCAAGAAAACTACGCGATCGCAAGCGCGACGGCCGTTCAGAACCAACAGCAAAACTTTGCTAATGATGCCGCAGCGACGCAGACCACGTTCTCAGCGGCCAACCAACAAAACTATGCAACTAATGGTAGTAACCCCCAAGCAACCTACAATGTAAACCAAACGACGACCACTCAACCTCCAGCTACATACCAGCCCGCGAATGGATCGAATCCTCAGTCCAACGCTCAAAGTTACACCGCAGCAACTCCTATATCGCAAGCACAAACGAACTATTCCCCATCGACTACCCCGGCGCCGAACCAAGCTTACCCAACGACGAATCTCCAGAACATGCCCAACGTGGCGTTCCCACCGAACCAGAATCCTCAGAACCCTTACCCCAACGCTACAGGCCAGAATATGGCAGCTTACGCTAACAATCAGTACCAGTACACGAGTAGGCCGTGGTTCAGGCCGAGATATGGGTCGCCGCAGGGCTCTCCGTACGGCGCGGGGGCCGCGCCTCCGCCCAGCGGGCCGCCCATGCCCGTCCCTCCCCCCACTGGTAACTACAACTACTGGCAGGATAGCTGAGAACTAGAGAACAACGTGTGGTCGGAGGAAGGACAATCCTTACTGTAATTTTGAAATGCAGTATTAATCGAACGTATAGAAGCCTCAGTCAAAGAGATGTAGAAGAGCACGGGATGCAAAATATTGAGGACTGAAGTAGAACTCTTTGTAGACTTTACCTAGTAAGTCTTTTGTACGGAGTATTATATACTGTTTATAGTATTGCAATACCTTGACTCAACCAGACGTTGTAAATCCACCGATTGTACATACATTGAGTGTTTTAGTCTCAGACCAAGAAAAAAGATAGACAGAGTATTACGAATAACCTAGTGAAGCCAGTTTTCAATCAAGCCATATAAGTTTAGCACACGCTCTCGCACACATTTACAATCAAAATTGCACAAAACTCTTCAGCACGTGTCGCAATGCTACCAAGATCACCTATATCGAGTTTTGTGCGATTTAATTTGTTTATGTGTGCGTGAGAGTGTGCTAAACTTCTTTGGCTTGGTTGAAAACCGGCTTCACTAGGTTGTTCGGCATGCTCCATCTTTTTTTTTCTTGGTCTGAGTATTTTAGTGTAGAGTATATGGATTGGACACTTAAGTTAACAGACTGCTATAATGATTAAGTTGTAAAGTTAACATTTGTAAAATGTAAAAAAAGATTAGAAAGATTAGTGTATAGAAATAAACCTAACATAGATGTATATTTCTTAAATTGTGTTTTTATTTGATTCTTTTTAACGTCCTTGCCTAAATAAGTTTAAACGCCGAGACTTTAAGTGGGGTCGCGAGTTTATAGTAGTCAAATGTGCATGCAAAGTAACCTCCATGGACACGTAGCAAAAAAAATGGTCAGAAAAACACCTGACTTTCCTGTCCAAAGAGTATAATATGTAATTTATTCCTGTCATAGTCCTGTCACTTGGGAAAAAGCTGCCGATTTTACAAATAAAATATAAAAAAAACAATATTCTCATTAAAATGCACACAACCGATCGCTACCCAGCAACTGCCTCCCAGTTCATGCTCAGAGAAATCAAGCGCCAACAAGACCTGGTCAATAGGGGCTACCAACTGCTAAAGCGGAAGGCTGAAGCCCTGAGGCAGAAGGGGCGGCAGACTGCCTCAGACTTGTCCATCACCCAGTCATTGTTAGGCCACACGCTCAGAGAGGCCTATATATCGTTAGCAGCGGTGAAATTCACTAATGGAGAGTCGAATGCGTTGGTGCTTGAGAATATTGAAGAGGTTTGATTTTAGAATCTAAAGTAATAACCACGCCAGCTTCGAAGAGAATACTTCGGTGTCTCATTTCACAGGCATGCAATTTTACTAGTCTTAACTGGTAAAATTGAGGCGTTTGATGAATAGGCGCATTTTCACGGTGGAGCGTTCGAGGTCGCCATGCATGTTAACAGAGGCGTATTTAAAGATTTGGCGCCCCGGGCCAGTAAGTTTTGCCGCCCCGGGCCAGTAAGTTTTGGCGGCTTGCGCCGCCCCTCGGAGCGGCTCGGGCCGCCCCTCGGAGCCTGCCGCCCCGGGCCATGGCCCCCTTGACCCTAGGGTAAATACGCCCCTGCATGCCCTTCCTGTTCCAGCGATCCGGTGGTCGAGGGCCTAGAATTCCATCGACCCATACATGGGTCGGCACGTGTGGTCCCATTGGTCCAGCAGTCAGACCTCGAAAACGAACCCTGGAGATTTTGTATTAAAATTCAAATTTAAAAAAAATACGTGACCCACATGTGGGGGATTCCAGACAACAAAAAATGACCCCCCAGTGGGACCTACCGTTTGACCCACATGTGGGTCAATGGGAGAGGAAGGGTAATCTAAATGTATACACGGGCTGGAATCACGCAACGGATTGCCATGTTCGCCCGTGGAGATATATGCGCCTAATGACTCTGATCATATCGTAACCCAGGAGTCACATGACCGCTGGCTAAGGCAGTGTTACCAATCCCTAATCCAGTGTACTAATCTGCCGCTCGTGAAACTTGACCTTCTTTGACTTGGTATCTCAAATCGAATCAATTTTGCTGTTGCCCAGGCCCAAATCCGTGTTCAGCGCATACCCGAGAACATCTCCGGCGTATCCACTGTGAGCCTCCACGCCGTTGAAGAACTAGGTGCAAGCGACGCGCTCCGCTACGCGGGACTAGGTGCCGGCGGGCATCGCACGGGCGAGGCCAAGAGGGCCTTCCGCGAAGCAGTGCACATTCTGATCAAGTTCGCTTCGCTTAGGAATACGTGTATTCTGTTAGACAACGCGATTAGGTCGACATTGAGGTAATGAATTAATTATTTTAAATAGAGTGTTCTATTGGTTTAGTTTTGGATTGCGGCGAGTAGGGCGTTTGAATGAGTTTATTTCAAGCAAATATTTTTAAACGTGTCTATAAATTTATATAAAGTATACTGCACTGCAGTATTGAATTTTCATCATCACTATTTAAGAGAGTCTTGTTACTGGACTAACCGCCACAGATTTTTGTCCTCTGCCAGCCTCTTGCTTGACGTCTTCGTACGACTCGTCGTCGAGTTTCTTCACACACTCACTTTTATATAAGTGTGGTGGGGGCCAGGCTCAGACTAATTAAACTATATGGACAAGAAATACCTACGAAATGAGCGTGTATACCTAATCCTGGCGCATAATATGGCGGCCTGTCAATTCGTGGCTGTAGGGTTGTCATCGATTAGAGACAATTATCGATATCAACTTGGACTTTGAAAAATATCGACATCAATATTTGAGTTTTCTCTGTAATTGAAACTGACCGAGACGAATAATAATATCCTAGTACACTACTCTATTACCGTAACTATATTATTTGTGAAGTGTTTTACCAACATTGCATTTTATTGGTACAACCGATAAGGTCGCAGCTGCCTATAGTGTGAATGAGACGGTAAGAACAGGTGTAGTCACTTTTTTTTCAAATTCAGGTTTTAATGTCAAGTTTTCATAACGAGCTCAGCATTTTGACATTAGAAACTCATTTTGAAAAAAAAAATTGAGTAGACATGTTCTTTTCGTGGACCCTTCCAATATGGTCAGAAATACAATTAAAATCTGTCGGGTTATTCAGGCCCAGCCCACTGTGTATACTATGATTACTATATGAATGGTGCAGCCTAGCTAGCACACTAGGTTTTATGTCGCGTTTTACGTGACATTTCGGTACATTTTCGCCGACATAAAACGTAGTGTGCTAGCTAGGCAGAAGTGAATAAAACAATGGTATTTTTACAAGCTTTTATTTAGCTCACCACGTTTGTTTTTATTATTTATTCTTGTTTCTTGGGTCAAATTTAGTAATTGAAATTTCACCCTCTTCCTGTCAACGGATTGATCTGAAATAACATCATAAAATTACTCGCATAGTCTTTAATTTAATAGCAAGTTGTCGATATCAGAGCGCAGCACTAGTCAAAATAAGATGTATGATTTAAATGCTAATAATACTGCTGTAAATATAGCGAAACGAGTATTTTCTTGTTGGGAACGATAAATCCATTTCAAAACTGACTATCGTTTGGCGGATAGTGCGATATACTGGCAGTTAACAAAGAAAAACGGCTACTAACCTATGAATGGTCAAATTCGGTTGATTACTTGATTTCCGTGCACCACATTGCTTTATTGAGCACGCAGGCATTTTGCGTTCACATCTATATATATGTGTTCACTACACAAAACCAAGTCCAAAAAAACTATTTTAATACGGAAAATTACGATTTTAACTCTGAGTTGTTTACCACTTGACAGCGCATGTACTACAAAGACATTTGGCGCATAAAATGGCGCATGGCACGCGGCTGTAATGTCTGTTGCTAGTATCGGAAGTAAGAGCAACGTAATATCATGCTATCTCTTTCACCATACGCTATCAAAAGTTGGAAAGAAAGAGATAAGTTGTGTTTTTGACCTTCTATGTAGATTTCATGTATATTTGCATAACATAAACCTCTCCATGTATTTATCTACTCAAAGGGGCCAGGTCAGTACTTTGCGTACTCTTTGGCGAGTTTGGCGGTATTTTTTCTCAACTCATAACTATGAGTCGGTACAGTAGACGGCAAACTTCGTGCGCAAATGAGGGGAAGTGGGGGGGCAGCTTGCACGTACAATTCGCCTTTGCGCAGGCAAGGTCATTTGCGCACGAAGTTTGCCGTCTACTGTAATCTGTTTGTGGGCATTTTCCTGTATTATGGCGCATTGGGCGGACAAATAATTCATCTGTTGACTCTCATGACGCTCGATCATTTGTGCAACTTCTTGTTGCTTTCTGTTGAATGCCTCCTCCCTGCTGCCCTGCTGTCATCCCATGCTTTTACGCTCGAGTGATCGGCAGGTGGTAGCTCTTCTGCTGCGGGGACGGCAGTCGAGGATTCGTACGACTCGACAGCAACTTTCTCTTTTATATAGCTGGTGGTGTAAGTATGTCTGGGCCTTCCTCTGCCTTTCCTCTTGAATTTTAGACACGTAACATTGACAGAAGCGGTAATGCACGAGTGAATTGATGAACTTAAATTAAATAGCTTTTTTCTAAACTGGCAACACCTCGCACCGTAAATAAGGGAGTTCCCCGCCAGACGCCATTAGCAGCCGCCACACGTGCGAATTGCAGTCCGGAAGCACGGCATCCCGCAAAATTATACCCCTATCTCGCTCTATCTTATTACTTCGTACAGTCGCCATCACATACATAGGTACACTATAGGTGTTCAAAAATATCGGCACATGCACCCTAATGCCTTGAAAATAGAGGTGTGTTCCTATGTTTGTGACGTGCTTGTTTGCTCCGATGTATGTGATGGCGACTGTACCGCTCGTGGCGTCCACCGTCTACCGCGCTCGGACGTGTAGCGTCAGCTATTGTTTCAAGTAAATAATTTGATGAGTCGAATAAATAAATAAAAATATCCATTTAATTACCCAAAGAAACAATTTGCAATTTTGCAGAAAAGTAAACGGCATAGAAAAGGTGATCATGCCGAAGTTATTGAACACAATGAAATATATTCAAGTGGAATTGGCTGAACGAGTAAGATTTTTTCGCGATACTATACCTACCTACTTCAATTATTTTTACAAGGTTTTATACCTATTTCGTATTATCTGTCCCGGTATATGTAGGTAATCATCTTGCAATATAGGTGTTAGGTACCTACGGCTACCTTCCTAAATAACACGTGTTAGGGCTTGCTAGAATCATCTTGACGAGTAGTTGACGACTTTGCAATAAAAGCTTGTCTCAAAAATATAATAAAATTGACAGTAACTTAATATTTATGACAATCTACATAGGGTAAACCTCCAGTAGCTGGCCACCCTTCAATAGCTGGCCCCCTCATACTAAAAATGAAACCTGTTCCCCAACAAACAGAATTCACTTTAGTATAACGTGGCCAGTTATTGAAACTTTATACTAAAATGAATTATATTATAGGTGAATAGAGTTAATTTTTAGTATGAAGTGGCCAGCTACTAACGATTTACCCTACCTATACATACACAGCCGTACACTGTTTTCTTTATTAATAGGAGAGAGAAGAGTTGCATCGGTTGAAGATGGTGAAGGCAAAGAAGATTCGTGCCAAAGCTCTGGCTATAATGAGACTTGAAGAACCTTACGAAGGGGGCAGCGGAGAGGGCGGAGAAATTGGTAGGCGGATTTATTATTAGAATTTTTTGGGCTTCCGTATTCTATAGGAACTTAGCGGAGCTGTCACTGCCAGACGTCTCTCCGATGGCCCCCATCAATTACCTTATTGTTTCCAGATATTGTGCGCTCCACAGCCCGGATCCGCTCACTGGAGTGCCTCACGAGCATCATATGCGCATGCAAGTCGCTCCCATCGACCTGCGACTCCGCTGGCGACTGCGGCTCCCAACCGGTCTGCCAACCCGCTGATTGGGATGACGAGGATCTGCTGTTTTAATGCTACAACTGACAAGTCCTCGTCAAGTGAGGCGTTGAACCCGATTGTTAATGTTATTGGAGGAACTTTGTATTCATTTTCAAAAGCAGTAGGTTAGGTAGGTACTAGGTAGGTACTTAACTGATAAAATAAACTAAGCATTTGCCCGACTCAACCAGATATTTTTTGATGTCATGCTGAAGCCCTGATGACAATATTGTGTTCAGACAGATTGTTGGACTTCGCACAGAATTCGTCACAAGAGAGAATATTTTATGAGGCTTTTAAATGTGCTGTATTTAGGGTGGAAAGATAAGTCGGGCTCTGGAGGGAAACTACCTTAAATCCTTAAGCTGGCTCATTTTACTTAAAAGAGACATTCCTTTATTTTTAAAAAGAAACAAAACTGCATTCAAAGATTTCCAAAAAAAGCCTTACACACGGCCGGGAATCGAAGACGGTCGAATCTGTCTAAAAATCTGAGTTCGTTTTTTTTGTGTAAATTAATAGTTCTAGGTGTAAGGAACTATTGTTGCTAAGGAACTCTGTATCTGCAATCACAGGAAAATGCTGAATGTCATAGTTTAATGTACGGAAATGGACCTCCCCATACTAACCCGCTTAGTATTTGAGATATGAGGGCCTACCGCGAACAGCATTCGAAGTTTTTCCTCTCGGTCGCACTTACGTACGAACTCGTAAGTATGACAGAGAGGGGAAACTTCGAATGCCTTTCGCGGTAGGCCCTGTGACATCTGAAACTAGACGAAATTGGTAAATTCGTAGTTTTATTTATTTATTTTCATTATTTACACCAATCTTTTCAAAACTGTAATAAAATATCATTCCCATACTTAGGTACCCATAGTAGGTACCTACTGTTTGCAAAGAGAATAATTATAAATAAGAGACGGGACTTCGAACAAGGTTTTGGATGACAGGAGTGACATTTGATTTTGACATGACAACTCATTCGAACTTTAGCTAGTTTGAAATACCACAATACCAATAAAAATAAACGCTAGTACGGAAGTAGACTTACCAACCTAACGAACGAGGACGATAGTAGGGTTGTAGTACTTAATTAACGTTATCGATATCGATAATATTAGAACCCAACATTATCGATATCGATAAATTATGATTAGGGACGTCGTTGGGCCCACTGCATGAACAGAAAATTGCTTTACGAAATCTAAAACTAATCCGATTTAGGTATGAAATAATAAAAGGAGAACAATATTTCATACAGTTTATTTCACACTTATTTCCAAATCACAGTATATTTACAAAAATTCACCAATCTGTACACATATCTTTGCGGGTTGCAATGAATTCTTCTCGAACTAAGAAACCTCGCGCTTGTAGGTTTTATCCAAGTACCAACCGTTGTTTATCATAAGTAAATCAATATTGGCGCTTGATATTTCGTTATTAATACTTACGTGTTTTATTTTAAGATAATTATTAATTTTATTTCGTCAAAAGCATTGTTTGTTTGACACACACATGTTTTCTCGTGAAGTTATAATCAAAGAGAATATAATATATATCCATTGTAACCGGCCAAAGTCACCATGACAAAATGACAGACAGAGAAAGAACGGAAGTAGGAGATAGCATGAGTCCGCCATAGCAATAGCACAGATAGAAAACTTGTCACTTGTCAGAACTTGTCAGATTTGATCTGAATTTGAACAGTTGGACGTCATTCATATTTTTGTTCCTAGTTGCGCTACACTGACTGTTTGTACGAGGAGATCCATTTCCGTATTTAAACTGTAAAATTCGACATTTTCCTGTGATTGTAGATACAGGGTTCTTTAGCAATAAGTGTTCCATACATCCAGAACTATTTATTTACGCAAAAAAACGAACTCAGATTTTTAGACAGATTCGACCGGGTTCGATTCCCGGCCGTGTGTAAGGCTTTTTTGAATATCTTTGAATGTAGTTTTGTTTCTTTTTAAAAATAAAGGAATGTCTCTTTTAAGTAAAATGAGCCAGCTTAAGGATTTAAGGTAGTTTCCCTCCAGGGCCCGACTTATCTTTCCACCCTGTATAATTTATTTTGCCATGCATTGTATATTCTTCTTAGTTTCTTCGATATCATGTTTCTCATATGGAAATTGGAACAAAATTTGTACTTTTAAGTAGTCACGACTCTCACGACCGCCAGTGATCCCATTTCAACAGATCCGTTAGGCCTCCTTTATAAAACCGGGCCTTAATGAATCACAGTAAATAAACGACTTAGGTACGTACCTTCATTAATAAAATACATATATATTTGTTTCAGTCAGTTCTATTTAAATGTAATCAAAGGAATTTTGGATATAAATTTATAATGAAAGAACACCTAACTAATTACAAAACCCAACCATTGTCCAGCCTCTCCTCCATAGGCTTTGTGAAATATTGGCATCTTCGAAACTTCTCCAGAATTTCTCCCTGGAACAGAATGATTAGAAATAAGCTCAGAAACAGTGGAGGAGTGAGAAGCCGTGTGGCGTAGATACATAATAGATGGGTTTATCCACCAGTTATACGATATTATACAAAATGGCCCAATAAAATACATTAAGTTATACTGCTCAGTATGACTTAATGGATTCGATTAATTTGGGCCGGATTTATCCGGCGTTATACAAAACAATTTATCCGTAAAGTCGGTTCTGGCCACAGACCACTTAACCTAGGTTAAGTGGTCTGTGGTTCTGGCGCTACGCCGGCCGCTACCGCGGCACGCTCGCTTCGCTCGCTCGGCTCGTGCGCTCCTCCTCGCTTCGCTCGTCGTACCTTTAATACACTGACCTGACCTGCCTTAGACTCAAAAAGAGTGAAAAAAGTCCTTATTCATAACCAGTTATGGAATCTTAGTTACGAACGTGGACGAAGGGAATAAAAGTGTACAAACGTAAAAAATATATATTAGTGTTATTGGCTGATTATAGTGATTATTTACGAATATAACTAAATGAATGAGTCCGGCCCAAATTAATCGAATCCATTAAGTTATAGGTAGATACATATATAGAAGTATAACTTAATGGTTTTTTCTTGCCATTTTGTTATATCGTATAACTATAGTATAACTATTAGGTGGATAAACCCCAATAGATGCCTCCGTTGACGTGTGCTTTGAGCCTACATAAGCAAACGTATGGGGATAGGGAAGTTAGCTGCAGAGGGCCTACCGCGAAAGGCATTCGAAGTTTCCCCTCTCTGTCATACTTACGAGTTCGTACGTAAGTGCGACAGAGAGGGAAAACTTCGAATGCCGTTCGCGGTAGGCCCTCAGGTACTTGACTTGAAATTGTGTGTAGACCTGCGAGAGGTTTGTGTAGCTGGGGAAGAATCCGTGTGTAATTTGTATAAATTACAGACATCAATAACGTAGTGCTCTTATATTAAAGGAAGTAGGTACAAACAGCCGCCTTGCCCCGGCCCTCATTTAAGAAAGTACAGAATCAGCTAGGTAGTTTTTCATCAAGGTGGTAACTAGTAATGTATAAGCTTCTTTTAAAATACTTACGGGCCCAGTCTTCTGGATACCCTCACTGTAGAACGTGACAGCACTTGACCCAGTTCCATACAAGGGATATTTTAGATGCATCTGAAAACAAAATATCCAATTGGATATTGGTGAACCAATATTGGTTGATTCATAGAGAAAGCTTTATTAAGTTAAATCTACTTCTATACGTAAATATGGATTTGTTAGATATTGTTAGGCTACATCTCAAGTCATCACTCATCAGTCAGTTAAGGATCCTTTAGAGTTACAACTACAACCGTCTAATAGTTTACGGTTACCATTAGGGCAGACTGTATACGTTTATTAGCCACCTACTTACATTGCATAAAAAACGAATTGAAAGCTATAGGTACTCTATTGGTGACCACGATCAGTTTATTTCCCTTTGGATTAGTTAGGTCAGAAATTATATGTAGGTACCTACTGCTTCTTGATTCAGTGAACACCGTATGGGAAAAATGCACAAGGCTATAATATACATACCTATGCTGTTATTATAATGTCTTACGTTTTTATCCAGTGCGATTTCCAAGTTGCGAGGTTCAAAATTATCCTTCACATAGTTGGATTCGTACTCCGTGCAGTAATCAGAAACAGGGTTAGTTGTTTTCAACTCGTCTATCACTTCCTCTAGCATTTGTTCCCAGAAGAAGTCCTTAAGCATTTTCCTCCGGACACCTATTTAGAACAAATACATAGTAAGTAGAGTTACATACTTTCATAGGTAAGTATTTTATATTTCGGTTAGATATGATTTGTTTCTTTACAATATTCTGTGAACATTGTACCAATAACGAGATGAAGACAAATACCTACCTACAATAGACAAGTACCTACAAGACGTTTACTTTATAAATATACCTATCCATTACCTACTTACCTTCTGTTCGAGGAGGTTTTTTTGGAGTTTTAAATGTATTCCTCATTTCACTGCCTGTCTCGGCTGCCTGACGACCATCCTGCAAAATCCATGGACGGCTAAAATTCTTTCCTTTCCCATAAGCAGATGGTTCTGGAGGAACTTTCGGGTATAACGTTACTCGTTCTAGAGCTTTTATTTTCAATGATGTATCCACGACATCAGGCTCAGGGATATCAGCCTGAGCTTCTGCATCAACGTTCGCTGACTCTGGTATATTCATGGTTTACAAAAAAAGCCACTTTTAAAGATAGTCCAAATTTTTAAATAATCATGTGTTGCTATGGATACATCGATTGATGATTGGCTCGCGGCAGCTAAAATTAATAACTAAACGCAAATGTTTTTTTATATAATCTGTGTAAATGTCAAGACAAAACTGTCACTATCGTATGTCTTTTCCTTTGTGACGTTTGTGTCGTTTACTTGTCATGCTTGTCAAAGTCACTAAAGAAAGTCAGTCGATCAGTCGATAGCAAAATGTCCTGTGTGGTCCGAAAACAGGATCTGCCTCCTCCGGGAGGCTACAAGCCCATTCCCTTCAAAAGGATCCCGGCTAAACAATTCTTCAGCGGTGAGTTATTTCAGTATCTTATGTTTTCTGCTATTAACATAGATTATGTAACTGATGTTTAGGTTAGGTCAATTTGTTATTCAATATTATAATTCATCCTCCTAGCATTTTTCCCGGGTGTAACCTAAAGGAGCCCTGGGTCCGCTTTGGTACCTAAGTTATACTTTTATCAGTAATCAATGTACCAATTTGAAAGGTATCTAAATTGATAGATGGTTTGAAATGTTGTGATATGTATGACTACAGTAGGTGTGTATTATTTGGGTATTATTACATTCACTTCTAAGTCCACCAAGTAGTTAAATGTTCTAACACTTATTTATATATATATTATTTTTTTGGCATGGGCTGATTTATTTAGTTTAAGACTTCATCAAAGAGGCTTAAAAATCTCCAACTAATAACCCTTTACAATTTTTTCTGGCAGTCAGTTATATTTCCAGACTACTTAGCGGGGCATGTTTCTTGCGGATTGTTGACGACTTTGACTGAACAACCAAACAATGGTGCTTTACAAGCAAACTAAGCAAAATCATAATAATTATGATGGAACTCATTTAAAAAAAAAAGTTGAAGTTGACTTTTTATTGGTGTTGTTATTGCCCATTGCCTGTGCCCAGCAGTGGGATGTATATAGGCTGCTTTTTTTTTATAACTTTTTATACTACACTTTTTTTTTCGGCTCCTTGTTACCCCTGGGAACAACTGGTCATAAATATTCGCATAGACAACTGCGAAACAATAATTCCCATTTGTCCCCAATGGTCACAAATGGGAAAAACCATTCAAACAACCACTTCAATTAAGATATAACTGGCCCTGGCACCGCACCTGAAGTGCAAATGGGTCAAACAACTATTTCTTGTTGCTCGTTGCCATGGTTACGTCTCCTGAGTCACTCTTTAAAACTTTTATTTTACGGGGTTTAAATCCACTAAACACGTGTTTTTGTTATATTGGTAAACCCATTCCATGGTGGCGCATCTCCTTAGCATGATAGGAGTCCAGTATAGTATTTTTTCTACGAAAGTCTGTTACTGTTGTCTCTTGGCTTACCGGGACAGAATAACAACAAGAAAAAGTTGATTGACCCAAATGCACAGACAGTGTTCAGACAGGTAAAATGTATTTTTAATGGATAATACTTTGTTCATAAGTACATACTTACATTTCAGGATATACTATGTTTGCGGGCTTCATCGGCATGACCACTGGTGCCCTCTACCTGTACTATCTGAACTACAAGTGGATCAAGAAGCACGAGATCGAGATGCGGTCAGCTAAGATGGCCATCTACCCCATGTTGCTGGCCGAGAGGGACCGGGAGTACCTGAAGCAGTTGAGGAGGAACAGGGAGGCTGAGGAAGAATTGATGAAGGATGTGCCCGGATGGGAGGTTAGTGACCAATGGCATGATGATGTCCAAGACGCAAATATATGTAAATTGAGCTCCTTTATATTTATAACCCACAACGCAAAAAAAGGGGTATTATAAGTTTGACGTATCTGGGTATCTGCGTCTGTCTGTGCCATCCTAGCTCCTAAACAAATGGACCGATTTTAATGCGGTTTTTTTGTCCGAAAGCTGACGTGTTCGAGATGGTTCTTAGCTTCGTTTCAACAAAATTGGTTCAGCCGCTTTGGAGATATTGAGACCACAGACAGATACACATGTAAAACTTATATAATACCCTTATATAACTTTGGTACCATCGAGCTGATCTGAAGATGAAGACCATGTGAATTCAGTATAGTCCGACGTAACCCTGTTGAGTTTCGGCTAGTTAGAATCGTCTCAATTAGTAGTTGATGACGGTATACAGAAAAGTACAGTCTGCAATAAATGCTTGTAACAAAAATTTTATTTTAGCCAGAAGCTTATTTAACATGTACAATATGTTTTTGGAGGACCTTTACATTCTAGGCTCCAGTAATGTTTCACAATATGTTTTTGGAGGACCTTTACATTCTAGGCTCCAGTAATGTTTCACAATATGTTTTTGGAGGACCTTTACATTCTAGGCTCCAGTAATGTTTCACAATATGTTTTTGGAGGACCTTTACATTCTAGGCTCCAGTAATGTTTCACAATATGTTTTTGGAGGACCTTTACATTCTAGGCTCCAGTAATGTTTCACAATATGTTTTTGGAGGACCTTTACATTCTAGGCTCCAGTAATGTTTCACAATATGTTTTTGGAGGACCTTTACATTCTAGGCTCCAGTAATGTTTCACAATATGTTTTTGGAGGACCTTTACATTCTAGGCTCCAGTAATGTTTCACAATATGTTTTTGGAGGACCTTTACATTCTAGGCTCCAGTAATGTTTCACAATATGTTTTTGGAGGACCTTTACATTCTAGGCTCCAGTAATGTTTCACAATTAAACCTGAGGTTAAAATATTCAGAAACTCACTTTCTTTTTAACAAGAGTTGTGTAAAATAAAAAGCCATAAAGTTATAAGTTTATTGTGTGTAGCATCATGTAACTAATACATGAACCAATATCATCATCCTCTAAGTGTTATTCCCGGTTGTGCCCTTAAAGGAGCCCGGGGTTCGCTTTGACACCTAATCCCAAGATTTGGCATAGGCACTAGTTTTTATGAAAGCGACTGCCATCTGACCTTCCAACCCAGAGGGAAAACAAGACCGGTTTCCTCACGATGTCTTCCTTCACCGAAAAGCTAACGGTAAATATTCCGTACATAATAAGTTCCGAAAAACTCATTGGTACGAGCCGGGATTCGAACCCACGAACGCCGCTTAACAGCCGCATGCCTGAACCACTAGGCTATCGTAGCTACTGCATGAACCAATAGCATTCATGTTAATTGATCATCATCATCATATCAGCCGAAAGACGTCCACTGCTAGACATAGGCCACCCCCAAAGTGTGCCACAATGACCGGTCCTGCGCCACCCGCATCCAGCGGACTCCCGCGACCTCTACGTGCAATATGCCCAGGTTAAGTTTAGCGATTCGGATGGCTATATCGGTTACCTTGGTTCTACTGCGGATAGCCTAATTTCTGATGCGAACGCGCAGAGAAACTCCCAGCTTAGCCCTCTCCATTGCCCTTTGAGTGACTTTGAGTTTAGTTAATAGGCATGATGACAGTAATTAAAAACTACTAAAATACTATATTTATTGAATAAAACTTGAAGCTTGGAATATAAAATACGCATTGTTTTTTTTATTATAAGTGTGATTAATATTTAATTTTTTTAAATAAAACTACAAAATAAGGCAATCCGCCATGATATCTTGAACACCAATCAGAGCGCATGACGTCACGCTTGAGTAAACTCATACGCAACACGCACGAACATCTTGTGTTTTTATTATTTTTGTTTAAATACCGAGTACTATTTGAGTGTGAATATTATATATTCGAATATAAAATAACACGAATCATGGATCAAGGATTTACTAAGGCAAACAGCGCTAATTTGCCTAGAATCGACATAATAATGCTGGGAGAGTTTTTGTCATCAAATAAAGACTTTTGTTCAGCAGAATTTAGAAATGTTAAAACTTCTATGTAAGTATATTAATAATAATTAAAAACTTTATAATTTGAGTTATAAAATAATTCCCTAAAATATACTTTTAACGATGTATTTCTTATCCCATCAAATAATATTCCATATAATTATCCATATCATTAGGTAACTGAAATATGAATAAAATACGTAATACATATCAAAGCAATGAGAGATGAAACCTAACCTCGAAATAGATTGTTTATATTTTTACATTTAGACCTCGTACAAAATATTATTACCAAATACTATATACTAGAATCTACAAAAGTATGTAAAAACTTACGTCAAAGTGATCTTCACAAAAATAAAGGTGAGTACTGGGCAATATTCCTTTTAAATCTCGCCTTGCAAGTTTAAGCCACTTGTTTCGTATTGTTTTATTTTGAGGAACGAACACAAATAGCTTATTAGGAGTTTTTATGGATGTATTCTCACACTGGGGGACCCCACACCACCTATACACTTTCGAATTCATATTTAATAACACAAAATAACTAAATTCTTGCACGAGCGCAGCGCGTTTACGTTTTGATTACTCAAACGTGACGTCACAAGCGACGCCATGATACTAACAAGCGTTTTAGGGGGAAATTTAAATTATTATTTTAAAATTGCATTTTTTTCCTACTAAACTTTTAATTTCTGCAGAAATATCTTATTCATTGTAAATAGTATATATTTCTGGACATTATAGGTCCATTTTTCAATTATTGTCATCATGCCTATTGATAAAAACCCCTTTTTTCCAGGTGGGTACCTACTACGGCGAAAAAGTGTACAAGCTCCTGCCCCCAGACACGCTCGTCGAGCCGATCTTCCACGAGTACTACGCCCACACCGACCCCAAGGCCTGGTACCAGCGCGCCTACATCAAGCTGATGAGCTAAACACACCGTATTCACACATTTGCGAAACTTACTGAAAACATGTGGGTAGTATAAAACCTTCGTCAGTTCCATTTGGATACCTAAATAGGAGTTCCTCTAGTTCTAGTATACGTTTTTGTTAATTAGACTTGTGGGACTATGTTTTGTTTTTGTGGGGTGGACAGCGAAATTGTTTAAATGGAAAGAGTTAGAGCAATTTGGGAAAGGAAGTTTTTCACAGGCGCTGCAGAGCTGGAAATTATTTACAATCGACGATAAAATAGTAATTGCTGTGAAGCATGTGGTGTTGTGTTCCTGGTGGTGAGTAAGGTCGCCAGAGCTCCCTAGGATACGCTGTGTTGGGAGTGAGGGACCTGCATGTCTCTATCTGCCAACACAGCGAATCCTCAACGCGCTTGTGATTCTTCTGGAGCCACAAGTGTCCATAGGCTACGGTAACTGCTTAACATCAGGCAGAACGTAAGCTTGTTTGCCATCGTCGTTGTAAAAAAAAAATTGTTTTGACTGCCTCGCTTGTGGAAAAGCCTAAGGCCAAGTTCCGTGTGGCGTTTCATATATGAAAACCGCACACAAACGCTCCGACACATCGTTGTTTTTTTGCGTATGTACCGCGCAGGCAAGAAAGGTGGCTCCCATGTTACACATGTTATTAGTGGTTTCAGTCAAATGGGTGAATCGACCAATAACTAGGTCTGCTGTTTACCTGAGACACTCCTCTATGATTCCTAATGGAATTGTATCAGTTAAGCATAGGCCTTTTTGATAAATGTCTGAGGTGATCTCAGAAATAGTTAAAATTGAACGAGGACGTAGATTGACTGCCACTGATTTCCGTTTTTACATCTTTATTTTATTGTAGCTGTTAATTTTAAAATAAATCAATATAAGCAGTCATTTGAAGTTTTATTTTTGCGTATCTGTTTTATCTGTGGTCCTCATCATCGGTTCCACTTCACCAAATAAAGTGGTTTCCGTAAGTAATGTTATTATAGAAAATACCGAAATCACTACAGGAAACCCCTCAATTCCTCAAGGATCCTATCATCCAACTGGATTTTTGGTAACAATGGTACAGATCTGGAGTAGTACTTAAAAAAAAAAAGGAATTGTATGATGAGTCAATGACAGAGTTCTGAGATAACAAACATTAAAAGTAATAAAAAAGCATGCAACTGCAGCCAAATAGGGAACCGCCTCCATTTTTTGAAGTCTGTTAAAAATGGGCCTTATTGCTTTAATTAAAATAAAGTTATGTGTTTTTCTTAAACTCGAATACGGTGTTTGAAAACCTATTTATTAAAACATTTAAAAAATAAAATGTAGTAATTGAATGCCTCTATAAACTATTTTTAACAGTGATTTTTAATCATGGCTGTATGCCGAAAGATGCAAATTATGAGCCTCGCATCAAATTCAAAGAACTCTACCACGACTGACGTACCTATAGTAAGTTTTATTACAACAGTATTCAATTTGCTCACAAATGTGATAAAAACATTTCGTGTGACACGAACGGTAATAACCACGGAATGACAAAACTTTAAAAACAAAGTTTTAACCGACTTTTTCAGTAGGTACTTCGCCAAGCAAGCCACATTCCTTTCCACTTTATCACGAACTTCTTTCCGAGGGTAAATGCGTTGATTATTACAGAAAAACCCAAGGCACTATATGTGGACCGATATTATTTGAAGAGTTCCGTCGATTCCTCAAGGATCCACAAGGAAGGTTGCTACATCAACAGAATCATACCCGAATCTTAGACGTACTTTACATCATTGAGGAGTTCCATAATCATCTGTAGTCTTCATAATCAGTTACACTTCACCAAACTTGCGATTTCCGAGGATATACACGAGTTGTAATAAAAAAATACCGAAATCACTACACACGTGCCTATAAAATTTGACGGTTGCCTACAATTTGCCTGGGATCCCCTCATTAGATCCTGACTTGATGAAAATGGGACCACCTCAAGAGTATACTCTGTCGAAAATAAAAACAATTTAAAAAATCGGTCCGCAATTGACAGAAATCATGCTCTTATATTATAGTGTACATACATTGATTTGTATTATTAGATATACTAAACTTATGCTATCTTATGCATCCTTATTGTTAAGGAGGTGAACAATATTTAACGTGACTGTACACAAGTTGTAAACAAAAACGTCAAATTTTTCAACAAATACTTTATTTTATCAATGGTACAAAAAATGCTAACATAACAAATAATATGCTACAGACTTCTCTGCGACATATTAAAAAGGTAAATCACAATTAAAATTAGTAAATATAATGGGTTGATAAAGTTGAGCTCAATTTATGTCAAATAATTTGTTCTTGTAGAAATAAATGCATAATCTTGTAAAAATAATCAAACTAAAGGGTCATTACATGGTACAACAGCTCGTATGCGAGTTTCGTTACATTATCAGGGCTGCGGGCTAGCGAAATACGAGACTTCAATCAAACCCTGCAATGTAACAAAACTCGCATGCGAGTTGTTGCACTCTTGCACCATGCAAATAGCCCTTAACCCTTTTCCGGGCTGGCGGTTGAGAAATGACAATCAAGTGTCAGTCTTATTCATTGACATTAAGAAACATGTTTGACAGGCAGTATGTGGTCGATATAACGCCTCTGCCCGGAAAAGGGTTATTGCGGGTAACCTGTATACCGAGTTCTTCAATCGATCTATCAAACCCCGCGATGTAGTTACACTTGCATGTGTATTTTGAGCTTAGGACTTATATTAGGAACTTGAAAATGTTCCATTATATGCCTTATGTCTACACGTTTTGTCCATCACCAATAACAACTCTAAAAGGAATACTAACATCCATTAAATTAGGTACTACCGGTATACCATTAATTTTCATAAAAAAGTGATTTCAACATGAATTATTACTATCTACCCTGAAGCGAACTTTACAAGCAAATAAATCAGAAAATTGTAGTTAAGTCATCCTTATCGAGTTATTATTATTTATTTTATCACATGAAACACAAGTCTTATATTATTAGATATAGTCAGGACTAGTTCTAGCCCAGATTACCTAGGTAAATACCTAGCTAATGTACAGTTCAGCATTAATATCTGCAATAACAAAACGGGTAAAAAATATCTGACGTAACAAAAAATTATGCGCGCTTTGTTGCTGCAGATATTAATGCTGGCTACTATACAACCTAAAAGCTACTCCAACCTGCTAAATCAACCGAATTCCCGATAGGTAGGTACACCTATATTTTTAGACTAAACACTAATTCTATTGATCTACGAGTGAACGTTCCCGATCCGATCACACAATTTTTATTGTTCTAATAAATAAAATATTTAATGGAAACATAATATAAACATGGAATTAATGATGTTTGGTATGATATTTACGACCAATGTAATTATATAGCAAATAAGCTCCAAGTTATCCCTTATGCTATGTGTCGAATAAACAGTAATATTTATCGGTGCAAGCTGATACATAAAAATGCCAACGTGTGAAATCATTCATTCAAGTCATTTTACAGTCCCCCGCGGCTATGAAGTCAATCCTGAGACATGCCTCTAGGGTTGAATATGTAATTTTTTCCTATGGTTGACATTGTCATTATTCAGAAACTTCATAGTTGCGCAATGTGTCAGGATTGACTTCATAACCGCGGGGGGACTGTAGTTTATATACAATGGTTAAAATTGACAGCGCTTTTTCTACCACGAAAATCGAAAAACTCTGCCGCTTCGAAACTCGATTTTCTTGATAAATAAGTCATTGTTTCAAAATGCAATTGCTCGCGTCTTCTAACTCCAAAAACTGACAAACGTGATAAAAAGCCAGCATCACTTCGTCAAACACTTTGTCCTGTCCGGTCAATGATGTAATATAAAAAAAGGAAGATATGTTGTCTATACGAAATTCCCTGTTTAAAAATGGCCAGGCACAGCTGAGACACGTTTCCATGGCCGACACGCAACTGAGGCAAGTTGGAATTGACTCATTGGGGAATGGATGAAAATTTTAGAAGTGCCTGATTTTTTTTGGCGGTAGGAATAGCCTTCCTTAGCACTAGAAATAAGTTGCAGGCTTTTCAGCTGCGTCAATTATTTTTGTAAAATATAAACAGTTTCCTCACTTACGTTTTGGGTTTAGGACGGCGAATGAGACACTTTCCTTGATCCGTCTCATATTGCAAAAAATACTTTAAATATATGACCCTGCCAATGACAAATATAGCTGCAGCAGCTGCCAATAAAATTGCCAGTGTCAGTTTACCACGGATATTTAAGATATTTTCTTGTATTATGAGACGGATCAAGGAAAGTGTCTCATTCGCCGCCCTAAACTCAAAGTGAGGAATCTGTTTATATTTTTCAAAAATAATTGACGCAGCTGAAAAGTCTGCAACTTTTTTCTGGTGCTAAGGAAGGTTATTCCTATCACCAAAAAAATAATCAGCCACTTCTAAAATTTTCATCCATTCCCCATTTTAGTGTGCCATTTGTGTTACCGACGTTTGGTTAACGACGATCGAAAAAGATCTAAAGGAAGCTCATTTAGATAAGGACGTAGCACAAAATCGTGCTAAATGAAAAATGCAAACAAGGAAGGCCGACCCCAAGTAAATGGGACCAGGTCCAGAAGGAAGAAGAAGAAGTGTGCCATTTGTGGATCTACCTCTTTTTTAAATTACATCATTGATATACGCAATCCATAGAGCTCCGAACAATTGAGTGACTTGGAACGCAGGTAACGTGCTATTTAGACTTTTTTATCACCACTTTGGGCTTGAGCTTGACTGTTCTCAGCTTGTGCATGTGGCTCATAACAAAGTACAGACCTGGACACATGAGGAGTAGCAAGTATACTCTCAAGACAGTTGGCATGTGGAAGGCGAAGTTCCAGGCATTCGGCAGGGAAACGGTGAACCGCTGGGTCTCCTCGAAGTATGGTATGTTCCGGATGAGGACTATGGCTTCGCAGACTATCCCGATGGGATAGAGTGGGATCCACATTGTGTAGCGCAGCCAGGTTAGGATGTACACCTCCTTTTTGTAAAGTTGGGTGATGTAGAATGGGTATCTGAAAGTTGAAGAATTATTATCAGATTTGGGTGTATTGGCCTTATCAAGTTTGGGAAATTTAGTCAAAACCAGTTACCAACGCCCGTGTAAGGGGCTGTCCATATATTACGTCATTTCAAAATAGGGGGGGGGGGGGGTCTGACCAATGGATGACGGTAGGTCATCTTACTAGGCGGGGAGGGTCCCATTCCCATTCAAGGAATTAACAGGGATGATCATAGGGGGGGTCAAACATCGACAAAAAACGATGAAGAATCCCATTAGAGTTATTTGATTAGAGTCTTATTGTACGGTCTGTACAAAAGTGTGCATTCCGCCCGTCAGCATTTTACTTCACGTAGCATATATTTTATTCCTTTAAGTTAGTACATGTCCGACCGCCACGGAGTGTATTCACATCAATTGTATCATTTTATTACGTTATCAAATAAATCATAATTACGGTGGAAAACTGCAGTGTTATCATTATCAATAATTATCAGCTATCATCTCAAGAGTGAACGGGACTGGCCCGTACATCTTTATGGTCCTTCGAACAATTTTGAATAACCAGCGACCTTGGGATGGATCATCTTTATGGTCCTTCGAACAATTTTGAATCAGTGCACAGTGAAAACAAATTCTGGGACACGCAACGTGACGACGCAACGTGACCAAGGGCTGTGACAATCGCATCAACGTGTATCATCATTATCAAGCAGTGTCTATGAAAATCAAGAATATTTATCAGCAGTGACTATCAAGATCAATCAATATATCAAGAACATCAATATCAAACTTGAAGCTTTTATCAACCAGTACTGGCTGTATTGTGTGAGAGTGAACCCCGTGCGATTGCGAATCGGTTAAGGCGGCCTCCCACAAGCGGGTCTCACCGTCTGATTGAGAAGGCGCATATATCCACGGAGAACACTTGAGCATGAAACAGCCAATATCTTCGAAAGATAGATAAGTTCTATTATTTGTTACGTTCTATTGTCAATCACATATCACCTATTATCATATCAACTTTTTCGCAAAATGACGAAAATTGAAGACATACTGAATACTCAAGGTCAACTTGCCATTGCTATCGAAAAGCTTTTACTAAATTTCAAAAAAGATGGAGCTGAACGTAAGACTCCACAAAATATCAAACGTCGATTGGACACTCTGGAACAATATTGGAGGGAGTTCCAAACGAATCATATCACTCTTTGCGAGTTTGACACGCAGGACTACGTGTATTTTGCAGAAAATCATTTCGAGAAGATATCAACTTACTGCAGCGAAGCTCGCAAACTTTTCCAACAATCACTGCCGACACATCAAGAAGCTAAACCCATTATCAAGCCTGCTACTTCTCAGTTCAACTTGAACATGGACTGGAACCAGGAACAAGTGCCGCAGACTTCGCTTACAGAAGTTGACCCTGCGGACAGCATCCGAAAAGAACAACAACCAGCATCGGACTCAACAATATCAAACCCAAAAATGATTGAACGAGGCAATCAAAGCAAATTGGAAGAAATGTACCGAAAACAGCAAAGCAACTTTAAAGCTTTTCAACGCGCTATCAACAATACCGAGTTAGAATTACTTACCGAACGGTGGGAATTCGAAGATGCTCTACGTACGCTGCAGGCTCGTTGGTCTGTAGTCGACTCTTTACATTGGGAGATCGATAGTGAACAAATAAACGATAAACCCGAATATGAAACAACATACAACCGATGTGAACAAAAATATAACGAAATCAAGAAAAGTATCAATATCAAAATGTGGGATTCGTCGCATCGAGAAAAATCAACTCCTGCTATTGAAATACCCATCTTCAATGGCAATTATCACCAGTGGATGTCATTTAAGGACTTGTTCACCGAAACCATACATAAGAACAATTCCATATCAAATGCGCAAAAAATGCAATTCTTAAAAAGCAAGGTCAAAGGAGAAGCGGAGAAACTTATACAGCATTTAAAGATCAGTACTGAAAATTATCAAGTGTGCTGGGAAATTTTGAATCACCGCTACAACAACACTAAATTAATATTTAGTTCCCACGTCAATATCCTTCTCGGATTACCTATCATGCAACATCAATCGGCTGCATCAATAAAGAGACTACACGACAACACTAAAGAATGCCTTCACGCCATACAAAATTTGGGCGTGGATATATCTACTTGGGACCCCTTAGTAGTACATTTATTAGCACAGAAATTGGACACCGATTCTCATAACGACTATATTGAACATTTAGCGGACCCGAGGGAGCTACCCACACTGGCAGATTTTTTGTCATTTTTGGAAATGAAGTTTACGGCCCTGGAGTCGTCTCGTCGGAAACAAGAATCATCAAAACCGGCTCAACCATCAAACTACGAGAGAAGATTCAGCATTAACAAGCCTTCGTCATATCAATATCCCCGCGCTGAAAATTATATCAAAGAAAATAAAATGTATCATTCAACATCCAACAAGAATAATTATCAAGGATCGCCAGCAAAAAATTATCATGCATTCGCAACGAACACCGCAAAGTGTCCTTGTTGCAATTATAATCACGATTTATTTCGCTGCTCGAAGTTTCTAGGCATGACACCCGAGACAAAACTTGCTACAATATCCGCTCGGCAAATATGTACGAACTGCTTATACAAACATTACGGCAATCCATGTTTATCAGAAAAACGATGCAAGCACTGCAGCGGCGAACATAATACGATACTCCACGAGGCCTTTGTCGGCAAGAAGAAAGCTACCGCCAACGAATCAAATACATCAAAGAACGCAGGGCACGTTGCCCAAGAAGAAGAACTAGAAACCCTACTATCAACAGCCTTAATCAAGGTCCAGTCAAAAGATGGAGCGTATATCAAATTACGTGCCTTAATTGACCAAGGTGCCCAAATTTCTCTTTGCACCGAAAACGCTGCTCAACTACTAGGACTACCACGTCACAAATACAATGGTTCAATATTTGGAATCGGAACCAAGGAAAATAATTGCAAGGGATTTATCAATATCAAGGCCACATCGATCTTATCAATAACTTACCTAACCGATCATTTATCAAACCATCGTGGCCGCATCTCCAAGGTATCCAGCTGGCAGACCCCGAGTTTAACATCAGTCAACCCATAGACATTTTACTCGGCGCGGATATCTACTCGAATATAATTTTAGATTCGATTATCAGAAAGGACGAAACTACTCCCATAGCACAGCAATCTCATCTCGGATGGATTTTATGTGGCAACATGAAGTCATATCACTGCAACGTTGTTCTGAACAACCTCGAAGATATCAGTAGATTTTGGGAAATCGAGGACATTGCTGAAACGTCGGACGACTTATCCTCAGAGGATCAGTACTGCATCAATCAATACAAGTCCGAAACAGTTCGTCAAACAAATGGGCGCTATGTGGTACGTTTACCCTTCAAACCCGACATTGAAGAAAAATTGGGAGAATCGAGAAGCAAGGCTGTGTCACAATTTTATCAAATTGAGAAGAAATTGATGAAGAACGAACAATTATCAAAAGATTACAAATCATTTATCAACGAATATTGCGAGCTGGGACATATGCGCGAGTGCGAAAGAGACACAATACCTAGCAACTACTTACCGCATTTCTGTATCCATCGCGCTGAATCAGCTACGACGGCCTTGCGCGTGGTCTATAATGCGTCAGCACCTTCGTCGTCGGGTTACAGTTTGAATGACCTGATGTACAGTGGGCCAAATTTACAATCAGATTTATTCACATTGATTTTGAGATGGAGACAATATGAAATAGCGTTGACAGCGGACATTGAAAAAATGTTCCGCCAGATACTGTGTAACGAAGAAGACCAACTTTACCAAAAAATAATTTGGAGAAATCACCCGAATCAAGCACTGCGCGAATATGCTCTTACAACGGTATCATATGGAACCAAACCAGCACCTTTCCTGGCAATGATGACTCTTAAACAATTAGCCATGGACGAAGCTCACCGTTATCCAGAAGCGGCGAAAATATTGGAACAAGATTTTTACATGGACGACCTTCTTAGTGGCGCGCACAGCATCGACGCAGCAAAAAAGATGCGAACGGATCTTATCAACCTCTTAAAGGCAGGGGGTTTCAACTTGCGGAAGTGGTCTTCCAATCACCTTGCATTGTTTGAAAATGTGAGTAGCGCAAAACAGCAACAATCATTCGATTTCAAGCATCAAGAGTCGCAAAAAACGCTGGGGCTTCGATGGAACCCCCAAGAAGATGTATTTTCCTTCCAGCTAAAGATGGAGCTGTCATCAACAAACAAAATAACAAAACGCTCTCTTTTATCAGATATATCAAAGGTGTTCGACCCTCTAGGATGGTTGTGTCCGGTAACAACGAAATTGAAGTTGTTATTTCAGACTGTCTGGAAACAACCTTTAGATTGGGACGACCAAGTACCAGAACCTATCGAAAATGAATGGAGAAGTATCAAGCAAAACCTGAATGAAATAAACCACATAAATATCCCTAGATGGCTGCAGACCAAAGAAAATGACACCATCGAATTACATGCCTTTTGTGACGCTTCGGAGAGTGCTTATGCATGCGTCATTTACAGCATGATTCGAGAAACCTGCCAGGGTGCATTATCAACCCCTCCAGAAATTACAATTGTAGCTGCGAAGTCAAAGCTCATACCCTCAAAAAAGGCTGTGTCTCTGCCACGGCTGGAACTCTCTGGAGCAGCACTACTTTCCAAATTACTAAAAACCATCAAGGAGAGCTTATCAAAATACAATATCAAATTATTTTGCTGGACGGATTCAACTGCGGTGTTGGGGTGGCTACAAGGCGACGTTCAGCGCTGGAAGCCATTTGTATCAAACAGAGTAAAGAAAATCAGAGAAATTGCCCCTGCCGATTGTTGGCGATATGTTAAATCCGCCGAAAATCCTGCAGACTGCGCTAGTCGAGGAATTAACGCCTCCCAGTTGAAAGAACATGCGTTGTGGTGGAAAGGACCTTCTTGGTTATCAGCATTTGAAGAAAAACCCCAAGAAGGCACCTATACGACCGACCAAGAGATCAAAGTATCAAAACAAACAAACGTCACAACTTATCAGCGAAATGACGTCATTAGTGACTTAATAATCAAGCACAGCAATATCAACCGTATGACTCGCGTAATCGCGTGGGTATTGCGCGTCTTATCGAAAAACAAGCCTACAGTATCCTACCTCACCGTGTATGAACTACGTAGAGCAAGAAATATGATCATAAAACACATACAGCAGGAATCATTTCGAGAAGATATAAATAACTTGACACGACACGGGCAAGTGAAATCAAACAGTGATATTTTATCACTCAACCCCTTTTTGGACAGCAATGGACTGCTAAGAGTTCGTGGAAGAATAGGAAAGGCAAATATCGATCCAAACATGAAACATCCACTAATCATTCCACATCAAGGTCACATAACTGACCTACTTATAGAAAACGCGCACAAATTGACTCTCCATGGTGGAACACGCCTAACCTTGAGACAGCTCAGGTATCAATTTTGGATCATAGGAGGGAACCGAGCAGTTAAAAAATATATCAATCATTGCGTCACATGTTTACGTCATCGAGCTATGAAGCAGGAACAAATCATGGGAGACTTGCCGGCAGCGCGGTGTAACCCGACTCGTCCTTTTTATCACACCGGAACGGACTACACTGGATTTATTGAAATTAAATCAAGTAAAGGGCGAGGTGTCAAAACAACAAAAGGTTACATTGCCGTTTTTGTGTGTATGGTTACGAAGGCCGTACACCTAGAAGTAGTATCGGACCTCAGCAGCTCAGCCTTTTTGGCAGCCCTTCGGCGGCTGGCCGCGCGTCGGGGAGCGCCGCGTCACATGTATAGTGATTGCGGGACTAATTACATTGGAGCTAGCAAGCGACTGAATCTAGACTTCATAGACTTGAAAAATACACTGGATGACGAGTTCTTCAGAACTATATCAGAAATGGAAATTGAATGGCACTTTAATGCTCCATCATGGCCAAGTGCTGGAGGTTTGTGGGAAGCCTCAGTCCGAAGCCTCAAGCATCATCTCCGCAGAGTTATGGGTGCACAGAAGCTCACATATGAAGAATTATCAACACTCCTGACACAAGTGGAAGGATGCCTTAACTCCAGGCCCTTGTGCTCTATCACCGAGGACCCTGACGATTTGGACTTTCTAACGCCCTCCCACTTTTTATCAAGTGGTCCAAATTTAACAATTATTGAAACCGAAAAGGACGAACGGACGAGGTGGCAACTCGTACAAAAACTATTTTCGGACATATGGAAGAGATGGCAGTCAGAATATCTATCTCAGCTATCACAAAGGAGCAAATGGCAAAAGCCTAAAGAAAACATAAAAATTGGAGACGTTGTTATCATACATGATGCCAATGTACCCGCTGGAAAATGGGCACTTGGTAAAGTTGAAACCGTACACCCGGGACACGATGGGTATGTACGAGTAGTATCAGTGAAAACGAAGAACGGAATTATCAAGAGACCTATAGTGAAATTATCAAAATTGCTCACCACGCAAGAATGCGCTGAGGAGACTAAATCAGAACCCGAACGCGAAAAGGCAGCACCCGAAGTTAAAAAACGACGCACAAAAAGATCAGCTAATTTACTGACACTAGGACTGATGTTACTGTTTACATTTATATCAACCGCCCAGTGTAAACACAGCCTTACAAATATAAATAAACAGCAAGGAGTTTATTTTGACAAAATATCAAATATGCATCTTATTCGCGACGAATGGAAGCTGATTGTTTACTACGACATGGGACCCTATTGGCAAGGACTAAGAGTATTTCAAGAGTATCTCAAAACTTTAGAAAATATATGTATCAAGACGGATAAGTTATCAAAATGTGATGTAATACTCATACAGCTACGTCACGGGTTCTCAGAACTGGAGTACTACGACAGCTTAATGCGCGCTCAGCAACTCACACGCTCGACCCGCCGTCGGCGGGGCCTTATCAACGGAGTCGGATATGCAGCGAACGGTTTGTTTGGAATTCTGGACGAAAGTTTTGCCCAAAAATACGAAAAAGATATCAATCTTATCAAGGACAACGAGAAACATCTGGCTTTGTTATGGAAAAATCAAACCTCAGTGGTCGAAGCTGAATATAACTTACTAAAAAGAGTAGAAGAGGCAATGGACAAGCAACACAAGATCCTGAACCGTCGCATTATCAATCTGGAAAAAGCAACAAATGTGTTGGCAAAAGAAGTTGAAGCTGTCGAACATACGAATGAATTCATGTTATCATCGATTATCACTAACTCCTTGCTGATGAATCTAAAGGGCATACAAGATACATTATTAGAGACGATCACCAATGTTCAACATGGCAAGTTCAATATCCACTTATTAACTCCAGATCAACTGAGAAATGAGTTAAGCATCATTTCCGGACAGCTATCAAAAGACTTAGCCATACCTATTGACAACATACAAACAAATCTTCAGAATATTTATCATTTACTTAAGGTCAAGACAAGGATGACACCTAAATATCTTATTTTTGAAATCAGCATTCCGTTAGTCAGCCGTGACAACTATGAAATCCACAGACTAATACCCGTACCTCAACAACTAAAGGAGAACATGATCAGCATATCGCTTATTTCCGAGTATGTGGCAATAAACATACAGAAAGACTCTTATATAACACTCACAGAAAATGAGGCCGACAATTGTAAACAACATGATGCATCCAGTCAGCTATGTCACTTACAAAAGCCTATTTATCATATGAGTGGAGATGACAACTTATGTCTCAAGGATAAGAATGACATTAAATGTAAAAGTACCACACAACCTTGCGCAGACATATGGGAAAGGTTGAATAAAGAAAATACTTATCTATTCTTTGTTTGCGGACATCGAACTATAAGAATCATATGTGAAGCTCAAGTTACCGCCGAGCGAATTAGCGGAACAGGAATTATATCACTTGGAGATGGCTGCATTATTAAAAGCGAGTCATTGACAATATTCGCTCATAAGTATCAGACAAACAACATTAACGTCCAACCAGATTTAATAAGAATAGTAATGCCACCTATTAATAGCATTATGAATTTATCATTACCGACACTTGAAGATCTATCAACACCTAACAGCACGGAAATAAAAAGGCGAGTTTTGGACATAGGAAGACAAGTTGATCAAATGAAGGCCAGCGAAACACGAGGTGTTCTAGCCGATCGAATATCATCGCATGATGTACACCAGTACGTTGTTGTATACTTATTATTGAGCGCTGCGATAGTTATATGCACCGTATACGCATGGCGACGTTTACGCCTTCGGTGCTCGGCGCAGGTTCCTCCCGCGCCCCCCAACGACGCAACTGCGGACTTCCACATTCAATATGTTGCTAGAGATGAAAACCGCGAAAGTTCAAAACCACAACACAAGGCGAAAATCAACGTACAGCACGCCAGCAATACGGGAGTTCACTTATCAAAACCACAAGGATTGGACAAGGCCACATCACCCATCGTGGGCCTGCGATTCGCTGCGCGTGAATAGCAGTGAAGCAATTTAATTTTATAAGATCTTTGTTTTATTATAATTTTGTAAGTTTCATCTTCCTTCATCTCGCGCCCGGGAGCATGTACGGTCTGTACAAAAGTGTGCATTCCGCCCGTCAGCATTTTACTTCACGTAGCATATATTTTATTCCTTTAAGTTAGTACATGTCCGACCGCCACGGAGTGTATTCACATCAATTGTATCATTTTATTACGTTATCAAATAAATCATAATTACGGTGGAAAACTGCAGTGTTATCATTATCAATAATTATCAGCTATCATCTCAAGAGTGAACGGGACTGGCCCGTACACTTATGTTAGCTGTAAGGTACTTTTTCAGTCAGGGCTGGTTGCACCAACTTACGATTACAGATCGATCAACGTTAAATATGGCGCTGGCACCTTTTTAACCGACTTCAAAAAAAGGAGGAGGTTCTCAATTCGGATGTATTTTTTTAATATATTTTTTACCTCAGAACTCCGTCATTTATGAACCGATTCGTACAATTATTTTTTTAATTGAAAGTATTTGCTTCCAGATTGGTCCCATTGTTTCCAAAGCCCCAGTTGGATGGTGGGAACCATGAGGAATTGAGGGAAGTCCTCAAATATATTAGGCACGCGTGTAATAATTTCGGTACTTTCTATTATAACTCGTGTATTTACACCCGGAAATCATAAATTTGGTCAAGTGGAAGTGATGATGAAGACCACTGCAGCTGGCTTGTGGAACTTCTCAATGATGTACTTCAAACTATATAAGTACGTCACAGATTCTGATATGATCCCGTTGAAATAGCAAACAATTGAAACGCCAAAGGTAATTCTGAGATCCTTGAGGAATCGACGGAAGTTTTGAAACATAATCGGCCCAACATACAGCGATTTGGTTTATTGGTCTAAAAATCAACGCATTTGTTCTCGGAAATCAGTTCATGTGGTAAATTGGAAAAAAAATGTGGAAATGTTCATGTGGCTTGGCGGAGTACTGAATTGAAGTCGGTTAAAACTTTGTTTTGAAAGTAAATTATGTTCCATGCAAACTTGTCAAACTTTAAATAGGGCAAATCGTTAGTAGCTGACCAGGTTCTCCCTTAATAGACCTAACAACTTTAGCCCTAATTTTTCATTAGACATCGTGCATTTTTTCTTAAACAGTAAACTTTATAGGATTATTGCAAAACAAACCTAACCTAATGACTTCTAGTTGATGATATTCAAAGAAAACCCGATAAGTCCACTGTTTCAAAGGAAAATGCATTAGGTCTAGTGAAACATTAAGCCCAGCTGGCTACCTTTCAATAACTGGCCACCTCATACTAAAAATGAACTCTATTCACCTATAATAGAATTCATTTTAGTATAAGGTTTAAATTACTGGCCACGTCATATCAACGGCCTCCGTAGCCCAGTGGGTAGTGACTCTGCCTACGAAGCTGGAGGTCCCGGGTTCGAATCCCGGTCAGGGCATTTACTTGTGAGTTTATCACGAATATTTGTTCCTGAGTTATGGATGTTATATTTGTATATAAGTATCTATATGTATATATCTATTTTATATATCATCGCCTAGTACCCACAACACAAGCCTTACTGAGCTTACCGTGGGCCTAGGTTGATTTGTGTAAGATTGTCCCGTAATATTTATTTATTTTATTTATTTATATACAATCGACTTCTGTTTATAGGAGAACAGAGTTCATTTTTTTTTAGTATGGGGTCCAGCTATTGCAGGGTGGCCAGCTACTGACGGTTTACTCTACATTCAGATTTTAAGGATAACACGCTTACGATTACAGCCGGTTAGATGCAACCCACCCTTAGACTACTCCGAAATTGACCGCCAATACACTTCGTTGTACCCTACCTCGTCCTCTGTGGAAAATGTCTAAAAACTATTTTAATACTAGCATTTCTATAATTTAATCTACGCTACGTGTAATATGGCCCTCAAATCGCTAATCTTAAGTGGCAGTGGGCGGAGCACATTACACGTAGAACCAATGGCCGTTGGGGCGGAAAGGTTCTCGAGTGGCGACCACGTACCGAAAGGCGCGGCGTGGGTAGGCCCCCCACAAGGTGGACTGATGACTGGTAAAGGCGCGGAAGTCCGCTGGATGCGGGTGGCGCAGGACCGGTCAATTTGGCACTCTTTGGGGGAGGCCTATGGCCAGCAGTGGACGTCTTTCGGCTGATATGATGATTATTTTATTTTTACAACAATGATCAATCGTTATGTTATCATTCGCATTTTCTTTCTCAGACTCAAATTTTTTAAACGGTTATTGCTTGATTTCAGGCAAAAAGTTTGATTAGATTAGGTGTTGAAAAAAAAACCAGCCGCCGGCTAGACGCCGCCGCTGCGACAATATTGCCAACGCGCCGCCGCCGACTGTTTATGTTTATGTTTATTTAATGCAGAAACCATGGTTACAAAGGTGTTACAAATAAGGTAAGGTCATACATGGTAACCCTGTAAGGGCGTAGCATAATATATAATATAATATAACAATTCACAAAAGTATTTGAAACGTACCTATCCTAAATTTATAATCCTAAAATTTTTGCTTTAGAACAAGTAAAAATTAAACTTAAATTTAAATTTAATAAGAGGGAAGAAATTCTTGAATTCCATAACATTCATATAGTCTAAAATACTACTAAAATAATAATGTACTACGAATTTGTCGTTGAAGTATTCCGCGACTGTATAATAGCATTTTGAGATCAGCAGTTTTTTTAAACGTTTAATGAAAACTACATCTAGCTTTTCGTTTCTTATTTCATCCGGCAATTTGTTGAAGATTTTTACTGACATAACGTAGGTACTCTTTGAGTGCATTGTTAGTTTTGACGAAGGCAGTATTAGCATGTTTTTACGCCTGACTGAATGGGATCTAGATGTCACTTCTTCACGTTTTTTAAATAGATCTATGTATTTTTTTGTAAATTTACAGATTTCTAAGATATAAATTCCTGGTAGAGTGAGTAAATTGTGTTCTCGGAAATGTGGCTTACATGTATCCGTGTTTTTGATATTCACTAGGATTCGAACGAGTTTTTTTTGTAGTATGAACAGATCTGGGGCGTCCGTACTGTTACCCCACAAAATGATACCATACTTTAACCATGCGTATGCATACGCATAATAAGTAGTTAGCGCAGTTTGCTGGTCAGTAGTTTTCTTTATTTCACAAAATGCATAAATGAAGCTTGACAATTTATTCCTAATTTTGTTGACATGTGCTTTCCAGTTTAAATGTGTGTCTATGACTAAACCTAGTAGTGGAAATTCTTGTACTGTTTCGATTTGTGTGGTTTTATAGTAAAAATCGATGTTTAAAGGTTCTTTTTGATAGGGTCGGAAAGTCATTATTTTAGTTTTAGTGAAATTAAGTTCTAGTTGGTGATCGTCCATCCAGCTTGTAATATCATATAATATTTGTTGAATTTTTTCGTTTATGTTAGTGGTATTTTTACATGTTATTAGTAAAGATATATCGTCTGCAAATAGAGTGCATGGTATGTCCATGATTTTTGGCAGGTCGTTTATGTAGATAATAAACAGGAGACATCCAATTACACTTCCTTGTGGAATAGAAGCATTGATTTCTGTCTTATCTGATCTAATGTTGCTGACTCTACTACTGTTTGTATCAGTATATTCTATTTCTACGTATTGCTCCCTATTTGTTAGGTACAATGCAAACCATTTATGAGCTTCACCGCGTATCCCTATTCGATATAACTTGACAAGGAGTATTTTGTAGTTTACTTTATCGTATGCCTTGGTCATGTCAAGTAAAATGCCGATAGCGTAGTTTTTGGAGTTTATTGTGTTTAGAGCTTCCTGTATAAATTTGTAAATGGCCAACGTTGTGGATTTGTTCTTTCGAAAACCATTTTGGCCTTCGTCGAATATTTTATATTTTTCACAGAAATTGTATACCCGATCGCACATTGCTTTCTCAAACAGTTTTGATGCCGTTGGAAGGAGAGCTATGGGTCGGTAGTTACTTGGATCTGTTTTGGATTCTTTCTTGTGTATTGGTTTTCTGTTTCGCACCCGGCTCGCATGTATAATCCTGCCTTGTAACTTGTCTAAAAACGGTCTTGATACTAGCATTTATATAATTGAATCTACGTGTTGCCATACCTGACAACCTCGATGAGGCTCCACACTATGAACAGGTAGAACACGACGGGTTTGATCTGCATGCGAGGCTCAGCTTCGATCATCGCGAACAGCACCATCGCGCGCCCGCTTACTTGCAGGAATGGTACCAGCACGCCACCCTGGAATCATCGTCGTTTTCATCAGAAAATAACCAGGTATTCAGAGATGCCTACCAAAATACACACACAAAAAGTTTTTAAGGGTTGGGTGATATTATGTTAATAAGAATGTCACGAAGGAGTTCCAATACAAGATCGTTAAATTTTCGAAGAATTGCCCATTTCTAAATATACCCTTGGACTTAATATATGCCGCTCCAAAGACTGCAGCCTACTTAGTGTGCCCGAACATCCGCGATGGAGCGCCTCTTCAGCGACACATAGCCGACCGCCATTACCGCCAGCACTTACGAGAACCCACGAATTGGAACAGGTTGTAGAATATGACACTAGACAGACCGTTGTTCTTTATCGGAGGCGACATCACTAGACTAGACATGGCACCTTAACCTAACAAACAACAAGTTCTGACTACGACCGACACGGCCCTCCATGGCGACTGATCAAGACTGGGAGCTCGCAACGTCATCCTAGAACGCGCAGGCGCAATCTTCAACATCCAGGTTACTCCGTGAAGACTGGAGACTCCAGGACGATTCGACTGATGAAACAGCTCCCCACGTCATCATGAAATGGGCTGGTGTCAAAACTTCAACATAAAGGTTACTCCGTGAAGCCTGTGGAGACTCTAGGAGGATTCGACTGATTAAACAGCTCGCCACGTCATCATGAAATTGGCAGGTATCAAAACTTCAACATCAAGGTTACTCCGTGAAGCCTGTGGAGACTCCAGGAGGATTCGACTGATGAAACAGATCCCCACTTCATCATGAAATGGGCAGGTGTCAAAACTTCAACATTAAGGTTACTCCGTGAAGCCTGTGGAGACTCCAGGAGGATTCAACTGATGAAAAAGCTCCCCACGTCATCATGAAATTGGCAGGTATCAAAACTTCAACATCAAGGTTACTCCGTGAAGCCTGCGAAGACTCCAGGAGGATTCGACTGATGAAACAGATCCCCACTTCATCATGAAATGGGCAGGTGTCAAAACTTCAACATCAAGGTTACTCGGTGGCTCCAGGAGGATTCTAGGCTTCTGGTGGGTTGGGTTGGCTGGACATCTGCCACCCACATCATTGCCGGCATGAAGCACCGTGTAAGGGACAGCCCCAACAGCCGCCTAGCAATTATAGCAAATAGGCTGGCCTGTCCCATAATGAAGCACTGGGACCAACTCCATGTTATGTAAATTCTATACCTACTAACATAAGTTTTTAAGTTACTTGAACTAACACATTAATGTTTTTTTTTGTAATGTATGGATATTTGTTATCTGCAATAAATAAATGTTTGAATGATTGATTGATTGACAATAGTGCGAATTTTACGAACAATCTTCAAAACCCACGTTAGGTACCTTACCTACTCCGTGAAGCTTGTGGAGACATCAGGAGTTGGGTTTGCTGTACATCTAGCTGTCATCCACATCATGGACAACGATCCGAATTTTCGAACCAAGCGCGGACAAGAACCAACTGCCTTGAGACTTTTTCTACTCGTCAACTTTAATCTTTGAATTAAGATTTCGTACACGAAACTAAGATCACATACTTTTAAATCCTGGAGCTCTACCAGCTGGTGACGGAGCTCGTATGGTTTCATAAGATAACCGCCAGCAGTCATCTTATGAATCCAGGAGCTGTATAAGATAACTGTGAAGACATCAACGCGCAAAATTACTAAGCTGCTGCGCTTCATTTCAGCAGGGCGATTTTCAATAGATACCAAGTTTGTTTAATAAATTATTATTTCCGTTGACTCGTAGAAAAAGTATTGTATACAATAGTTATATAATTATCTTTTTAAGTCTCGTACCTTAATTAGGCCACTCAGCAAGCTTCGTGGCCTAAACGTGGTACTCGACTTAAAAAGCATCCATTATATAACGATTGCATAAAGTAAAGTATTAGAATGAGCTACATTATAACTGCATCATACCTTAGTGTACCCAAACATGGGGTGCATGACCTCCAGATACTGCATGAGCTGCAGGAACTTCATGGCGGGCCCGACGTGCTCGTACGTGTCCGCGAGCGAGCGGCCCTCGAGCGACACGTAGCGGACCGCCATCACCGCCAGCACGTACGAGAACCCAACGAATTGGAACAGGTTGTAGAGTATGAGGTACACTTTCTTGTAGTCTTCTGGAATGATGAATCTTCATTAGGTCAACAACCGATTTAGCCTATTTACTGCCCCTGTCTAAGAAGCTAGTGAATACAGGGAAGGGAAAATATATGTGTAATGCGCGCGAGTAATTTTTTCTTAGTCTTGGATGGTACAGTAGGTACCTGTATTTAATATAGGTATTACACAAAAAAGGCGATACATCTGATAATAATTACAGACCTATAAGCCTTGTTTCACACCTCTATAAGGCCTTTATTAAGGTAATTGAAGGTCACATTGCTGGTCAATTGGACAGTAACCAACCTCCTGAACAGGCAGGGTTCCGACCTGGGCTTTCTACTACAGATCACCTACAAACTTTGAATCAAATTCTTGAAAAATACAACGAATATAACATCCCCCTTTATTTAGCCTTCGTAGATTACAGCAAAGCTTTTGATAGTATTAACCACTCATCAATATTTAACGCACTACAAGATCAGGGCATAGAATAGAACCCACCTATATTCACCTCATCCGCAATATATACGCCTCAAGCACCGCTTGTATAAAGTTACAGTCTCCCGGACCGTCGTTCCATATAAAGAAGGGCGTCAAGCAAGGTGATCCGCTATCACCCAAGTTATTTACCAGTACCCTTGATTGTTCAGGAGGCTGGCGGCTGGGTGGAGAAACAAGGGCATCGAAGTCGGTGGAATGCGATTGACAAATCTACTAAATAATTATTTTCTCTTCGTCAGCTACAGAGCTCAGTGTCATGCTACAAGACATTACCAGAGCAAGCCTTGAGGTCGGATTAATGATGAATATGTCAAAGACCAAGCTCATGACTAACCATGTCCAAACGAGCATAGAAGTGGATGGCGGAGGAATGGAATACGTCCATGAGTACTTATACCTGGGCCAAATAGTCTCCTTTCAGGCTCGACAAGACAAAGAAGTTGCTAGACGCACCGAAAACGCCTGGAGGAGCTATTGGTCCATGAAGGAGTATATGAAGGGAAACCTTCCTACATCCCTAAAACGGAAACTCATGGACATGTGCATTCTTCCAATCCTTACCTACGGTGCACAAACTTGCTCTTTGACAAAAGTTCAGAAATCTGCCCTCAAGGTTTGTCGGAGAGCCATGGAACGCAATATTTTGGGTGTGAAAATAATAGATCGCATTAGGAATACAATACTGCGTTCCAAAACGCAAGTAGCTGACGTGGCTCACGCAGCCGCCAAACTTAAGTGGGACTGGGCCGGGCACATCTGCCGCATGCCGGAAGACTTGTGGGCTAAAATCACCACCAAGTGGGTCCCACACAACCGAACACGGCGTCGCGGTAGACCTCGTCGGAGATGGCGAGACGAGCTTGAGGTCTTTGACCAAGACTGGTGGGAGACTGCCCAGGATAGGGATACGTGGAAGGAAAAGAGGGAGGCTTTTGCCCAGCAGTGTGACATTTAAGGCTATTAAATAAAAAATATAATAAAATATAGGTGCCTACAAATTGATCTAATAAGTATGTACCTACTGTCGTCATTAATCAATCCCGAATTAAATTTCGTGACTGTACAAGTAATAATTTTCATAGAAAGTTTATATATTTCTCACAGTAATTTTGAAATTGATCACTTAATCTGTTACAATGTTGGATATAAGTCATTATCGACATAAACTCTATTTCCAGGGTAGGCAGACACATGAATTTAAAAATCCAAATCCAATCCCGTAATATTTAACCACGAGTAAGTAATATAATAACCTAATAACAGTCTCTACCTTTCCTATACCCCATCTCCTCTTTATGCAGCTTGTCGTACATTCCCGGGTAGTCCTTCATGATGTCACGCGTCTCATCCTCGCTGTCCAGACCATCCTCTGTCGTCCACAGGTCGAAGTTGATCTACGGACAGACGCCTTTATAAGACACTATACTATAACCAACCGAAAAACCTACCGAATTCTACACCGGACTTGACGACGCAAGGTAAATTTTTAGTACCTATTCTAATAAGTAATCTTTTTGCAAAGTTTTAAGTCTCTAACTCAAAAAAAGTGTTGCCCATGCAAAGCTTGCTCCCTTTTTTAACCCCCTTAGAGGTGGAATTTTCTAAATCGCTTTATGTTCTTTTTTTAGGGTTCCGTACTCAAAGAGTAAAACGGGACCCTATTACTAAGACTCCTCTGTCCGTCCGTCTGTCTGTCTGTCACCAGGTCACTGATACCGTGATAGTTCCAGCTGAAATTTTCACAGATGATGTATTTCTGTTGCCGCTGTAACAACAAATACTAAAAACACAGAATAAAATTGTTTTTTATACATTGAAATTGAATTTGAAAAAAAAATTAAAAATGTTTATTCTCATTAAGGCTTATAGCTAAATTTACATACAAAATGATCTGCCAAACCACAATGCGGTTTGTTGGCAAACAACGCTCCTAATTGATTTAACATTTTATTAGCTAAATGATACGGAACTCTTCGTGCGCGAGTCCAACTCGCACATGGCCGGTTTTTGTATTTTAATAAGTAATCTTTCAACAAAGTTTCAAGTCTCTAACTCAAAAACATAAACTTTCCCTCATAAAAACTTTGCACCCCTTTTTATCCCCCTTAGGGATGGTTTTTTCCTAAACGCTGAAAGTACTTTTTTGTATTTTTATAAGTAATTTTTCTACAAAGTTTCAAGTGTCTAGTTCAGAAAAAGTGTTCCCGATACAAACCTTGCACCCCTTTTTAACCCTCTTAGGGAATGATTTTTGTAAAACGCTGAATGTACTTTTTTCATGTTCTAATAAGTAATCTTTCTACAAAGTTTTAAGTCTCTATTTCAAAAAAAGTAGTTTTTCCCATACAAACTTTGCACCCTATTTTACCCCCTTAGGGGTGAAATTTTCCAAAACGCTGAAAGTACTTTCTTTGTATTCTAATCACTAATTTTTCTACAAAGTTTTAGGTCTCTAGCTCAAAAAGAAAAGGTTCTCCCATACAAACTCTGCACCCCTATTTTCAAAAATCCCTTCTTATCCCTAGCCCACGTTATAAAAGCAATCTACTGTGCAAAAATCAACTCTCTAAGATTAGTAGGTTCGGCTGTGCGTTGATGAGTGAGTGAGTGAGTGAGTGAATAAGTCAGTCAGGACAAAGGCATTTATATGTATAGATGTTAGTGCTGAAAACAAACTAGTAAAATTACCATAAATTAATGTCGATGTGCAAGAACAATGGATGTCATGCTTGCAAATAAGGTTTCGAAATTTAAGGAGGTAAAGTTCAAGGAGTACTAACCATATCAAATACCTACAGTACGATTACCTACGCTTCAGAAGGTGAAATAAACTTTTCACCTCAGCAGCTCGAACAAACATATTTTGATGCGTGAAAACAGTGAGCAAAATGCGATTTTGCTCACTCCGTGAATCAAAGTAGTTTTTTTATTTTGATATCTATGTATTACAAATTCAGAACTCGCTGCGCTCAAGATTCTAACTTTGAATCTTTCACTTCCTCGGGACTCAAAATCGGCACTCGTAGCAAAAAATAACTTTGCTCTCTTGTTGCACAAATTACTATTTCACACCAGCTATTCACGGCCATTCTCCAGATTTGTGTCTGCGTCTAATTGCCACGACTCCATATAAAATGTTCGTAAATGGTCGTTGCAATTAGACCCCACAGCAGACATAAAATATGTGAGAATGATGGCCGTTCAGAAAACAATCCCTTGCAACGCTCAAGATATTAGAAAATTTTGCTTCACTCAGAATTCAATATCCTCTCGTCGTAAATACAGTGTGTCCCTGTATAATGTGCACAAACGAACAGGGATGAAAATAGATGCAATTCTATCGAAGAAAAAAAAAATAATTCTGTGATTTTTATTTCATTAGCATAAGGATTTATAAATAAAAATACACTCGAAGACGAAAGCGGGAGCTCTCGCTTTCGTCTTCTTACCTATCCGCGATCCGAGTCGGTTTTGCCGCTAATCCATCTGCCGTATTTTTTATCAGGCACATCATGATATGCCTGGTCAACTTTTAGCCAAATCATGAAATGGCGGCGTTTCACGATATGCCTAGGAATTTCGTGATCTGCCGGATTTTGCGATCAGCCGCCGACATAGGTAAACCTAGCTTTAATTTATACTGCAATTTTATAGTACGAAAAAAATAAATCGCAGGTGTTTGTCGTACGAGCCGAAGGCGATAAATATGAGATGAATCATGATTCGGAATAAGAAAAGCAAAAAAAAGTTACTGAAAAGCAAATAGTAAACTTTTTTTATTATGAATATATTCATAAGAGTTAGTATGTAACTTGAACTACTTTTAGCCATGGAAGGGAGGTGAGTAACATAAACTGCATGACGAATTACTTACAGGTAAAAGTATACTGTATGACATTTTTATTATATGGATAGCACTCTGATACCGCACTAAAATGCACAAAGAGAACTTCTGAGATAATAGGTTACTGTATTTCAATATATACTAAGATTTTGTTAATATAAACATAATTTAAATGGAAATGGCAGTACGTCCACCAAACGTCTATTGAATAAAATATAAAATACATTTACAGTAAACAAAAGTGCGAGTTTGATTCGTTCTCTGAGGGTTCCGTGCAAACTTATGCGGTAAGTAGTAACGCGGACCCGCGTTTGCTAATGCGTTGCGACCAAGCTGGAAACGCACACGACTAGAGATGGGTAGTGCGTAAAACCCCACGGGTAAATTTACATTCATCCGACATGAGAAAGAAGTGTTCCAATAGGGAACATTACTGCAATGTTCTGCCGCCAGAGGCAGCACTACCACTATTGGTAAACCAGTATTGGAATACAGGGATTCACACACACATGCACAATTGATTGTCAAATGAGTGACAAGGATGCTTGCATAGACAATACCGCAAGTGGGAACGAGATACAATGTCAACGCTGCTAGTGTCGCCACCTACGAAGAGTTTTGCGTAATGTTCCCTATTACTCAGCGAATTTTTAAATAACTTTGGGATGGAAAATAAAAGTTTTATGTCATGTATTAATTACCCTCGACGGAAAAAGAGGGGTGTTATAATATAAGTCTGTGTGTCTGTCGAGCTGTGTATGTCTGTCTGTTTGTGTGTGTGTGTGTGTAGGGAATGCAATTACCGGGCAAATTTCATTACCGGTAAATTACCTACTTGAGTGAGGCAAAACCGGTTGACCGGTAAATTACCGGTAAATTAAATTTGGCTAATAAGTATCGTTATTTGACGTTTATTTATCGTAAAAATAAGCTATGATATAATATAATATAGAGAGTTTTCATATGCCGTAAATGCCGTAATTATCAGATTCTTTCATATTTAAAACTTGCTCAGTAGTATGAGGGCAAAAAACACAACTGAAAACGTTCCTTGGGGATTAGCAGGTAGGTTGGAATTGTCCCCAGTTCTACAGAAACTAACTACAAGTCCACTTAGTATTCTAAAATAATAATTCACTAAATAGATGTTTCTACGGGCTTCAAGAGATGTGTATATAACCAACAATTCCTAGGTCAAAAAGAGTTGGATAGAGAAAAGGTTAGTAATAGTAACAGTTCATTTTACCTACGAGCGTTCGTAAAAACGGTTTTATAACTTTTTCTAGCAGTGGAGCTGATGGGGGTTCCAAATTGTGGTATTGGTTTAGCGATTCATAAGGCTTTATCTGTTACCTTAGTTCTGCTGCGGATAGCCACATTTCTAATGCGATCACGCAGATAAACTCCCAGCATAGCCATCTTCATTGCTCTTTGGATGACTTCTAGCCTTCTATTGAGGCCCATAAGTGAGCGACTACATTTCAGATGCCATATATTATGTCATCACTGGCAACACACACTGGTCAAACCGAGCCGACAGAACTGGCACTGGACAGTCTCGTCGTTTACAACTCTGAGCGTAAAGCGTCCGATTGTAATGGGAGTTGGCACTACATTGGCATTTGACATAATCTTCGTCTTATCCATGTTCATCGTTAGACCGACTCGCTCGGAGATTTTACTGAGGTCATCGAGCATCGTACTAAAGTCCTCCGTGGTCTCAGCCAAGACTACTAAATCTTCAGAAATCCGAAGGTGAGTGATGTACTCGTCGTTGATGTCTGCCTTCTCCAGTCCAGAGTCTTGAAAAAATCCTCCAGTGCAGCGGTGAACAGGTTGGGGAAATAACATCTCCTTGACTGACTCCCCGCTGCGGCAGAATAGGTTTTGCGTTCAAATCCTGGAGTCAGACTGACAAAGTGCGTTTTCGTACAAACACTTCGATACTTCGATATAGCGGTAGTCAACCGCGCCGGCGGGTGGGTTGGTGCTACTGGAGCGACTAGTACAGCCCAGGTTTCGATCAAATCGAAGGCTTTCTCGTGGTTCGTGAACGCTAAACAGAGGGGCAGGTTATACTCCTCAGTCTTCTGTATAACCTGACGGAGCGTATTGATGTGGTCTAAGGTGCTAAAGCCTCTCCGGGAACCGGCTTGTCCGGGAGGCTTGAAGTCATCTAGCTTGCGTACGAGACGATTTGTAATTACTCTCGCAAACGGTTTATAGACATGGCTCAGAAGTCAGGTGGGTTGGTAGTTCTTCAGCAGGGTGTTGTCACCCTTTTTGAAGAAAAGCACCACCACACCTCTGTTCCTTGCCCTTTTCTCCCTCCCAGTAAGACGAAGAGAGGTATTTCTTTGGATTGTTATGATAAGTATACCTCTAAAGTATGTTAAATAAGGCGTCTCTATTGTACTTATTCAAACTGATCATTATTCATATTTTATAGAACGGCACCGAGAACGTGTTTATATTTTAAGAAGCTTCTACAAACGATTGCATTAATTTGATCCTACATGAGCTAAGCTAAATAACACTAACAAGTTTATTCAATTTACATTTTTACATGATAAAAGGAGGGTTATTGAGGTATAAACATGACGATGAAGCATTAACAATCGTTGAAATGTTGTATTTTACTTATAATTTGTGTTCCGGTAAATTACCGGTTTAGATTTTAATTTACCGGTAATTTACCGGCCTCATATTTAGTCAATTTACCGGTTGTTAACTGCAGACGCTGGTGATGCCTCTCGGTTCTAAAAAAAAGACCTTGAACTGTATTTTAAATCTAAGATACGTACTTACCTGCCTCATACATACCTAATTGTTTACATATTTCATGTAATGATGTACCTACCTATTTCTTCTTATATAAATAAATCTATACTTACGCATTAATAGTGAGCGCGAGCGACATGTAGTATCTACCTAGTTATACAAACATACATGCATGTAGTATGCACCTATTTCAAACCACAACGTCAGTTGCTAAATGACCACTGTCACGGGTAGCCGCTATCGTCCTCGCGGTCGCTATACTTTAATTTCGCATACGTACCTGCTGTGTTTTCTCTTACACTCTTCTTTCCTGCACCCCGTCACCATCTACCGTTTACACCGGTTAACCGGTTTGCATTCCCTATGTGTGTGTCTATCTGTGGCATCGTAGCTCCTAAACCAATGGACCGATTTGAATGCGGTTTTTTTATCCGCGAACGCTGACGTGATCGAGATGGTTCTTAGCTACGTTTCAACAAAATCGGTTCAGCCGTTTTTGAGATATTGAACATTGAAATAAAAATGTCGGGGGTTTTTCAACTTTTCTAAGTTGTAGTTATTATTAAAAGAAGTCAGCGACACGACACACGACACGCCGCCTGCCTGCAGTGTGGTGCCGTGTGAACATTTGTACCACGTCAACCGCGCTGCTACCGCCTCGCGCCGCGAACGCCCCGCGTTCGATGTGTGGAGGCCTTTACTTTTACTTTTTCACCACTTGTTTCAACTGTTCTTCCTCTTTAAGATTTCTCTCCGAAACTCCACTCTGAGAACTCATCTGTAGCGCGAACTTGGTTCCCTTCCCTTATATTTACCCCTTTCCAAAAAGTTTAGCTAGACGGTAATTTCGATATTAATTCACCACTAATTTTCATTTGTTTTTTTGAGTAGCATAGGCTTTTCCAGATAATCGTGCTCACTCATGTTTCTCGAATATTCCAAGCACATACATTCATACTAATCAATATACATACTAATATTATAAATGCGAAAGTGTGTCTGTCTGTCTGTTACCTCTTCACGCTTAAACCGCTGAACCGATTTAGATGAAATTTGTTATAGAGTTAGTTTTGAGTCTTGGGGAAGTATATGTGTAAAACTACATATAATACAAGGGAGCCTTTCTTAAGTTTCTATACCTACAACTCATGTTAATCAAAATAAACTATATGTTTCCCTAAGCTCATGATTATAGGTTTTGGAAAGTACCTATATCACAGAATAAGTAATAGTACTACGTACAGAAGGTTCTCTGTTAACAAATTCCCTGTTTAGGTACGCCAAACGTGCCTAAATGTGGGCATCCCGTTCTATCGCATGCAACGCGCTGCGACCCGTGCGAGCGTTCTGTACCAACACGTGGCAGCCACTGAATAGAGCCCTTCGAAGGGGCGACCGGCATGTACTTGTACCGATAAACACAAATCGCGAGCGAGCCGCGCCTGCCTATATACACTATCTTTTGGGCAATAATTTTTTGCAGTTCGGAAGCCGAAATTTGTTTCCAACTGATCCGTTATTGTTTCCAGAGATTTGATTAATTACTTAGTCAGACACAATTCACGTACATTTCTAAACAACGCATTCCCTAAAATCTTATAGGAATGACGGCAAAGGCTGGGCCATATATGGCCTTGTCACTTAAAACGTACAATGATCAGATACAATGTTGGTTTTTAGGGAATCAGTTGTTTAGAAATCTACGTAAATTGTGTCTGACTAATCAAACACATCTATGTAAACAATAACGAATCAGTTAGAAACAATTTTCGACATCTGAACTGCAAAACATTATCGCACAAAAGTACTGTTGTACCAAAAACAAAGGGTGAACTTAAACTTTTGACCGGTACTGTAGGTACCGTAAAAAAAGTCAATAAAAAATATTGACCAAAAAAGAATAAACAATAAATGTACAATTTATCGGCAACCCCCACACTAGGCTAGGCCTGTATCGTACTTACAGGTTTTAAGTGCATGACATAAATGACTGTCTGTTAATGCTGCACGGCTATCACAAGACGGCACGCGAGCTGTGTCGCGGCGACATAGATCATCCGTCTCTTTCTAGGAGTTCTAATTAGAAAGAGACGGACACCGCGACAGCTCACTGGCCGACATGTGATAGCCGTGCTGTAGTGAGTTCGCTTAAAAGCTTGAATGTTTATAACTGGAAACTGCTGTGTAGTGTAGCTGTGGTGTATTTATAAATTCAGAACGAAACAATCCAATAAAAAAAATTGTCAGTAAAAGAAAACCCGTTTTTTCCTTTTGAAATATCCTCCTTCCCTGTTTACATTTAAAAATAAGCTTAAACTCCACCTACTTACTAAAGCAACAAATTTCGTTGGCCTAGCTGATCTGCGTCTCAATCTGCGTCTCGATCTGCGTCTCGATCTGCGTCTGTGCTGAGAATATTATTTTGAGTAGGATATTATTATAGTAATTGCAACTCAGGTTTTTGGTTTGGTTTTCGCTGGACATAGCGTGGACTATCTCTGTATACCACCGTACAGTATGTATAAATATTCTTAGGTTAATATCTCTTATATAGGTTAATAAGTTAGTTTTAGTTTAAGGCGCTCTTATCAGACGATCTTTAGGTATTTGCGGGGGTGAGGCAGACGGAGCGGGAGACGCGAGACACCCCGCTGCGCGTCGCGTCCCGCGCACTCCGCTAGCGACCTTATTCTGTTGGCATCCGTATTCGGCTCGTTTTTGCGAATTATACGATCAAATGTTGTTCATATTGAATTGTTATTTTATTTTCCAAATATTGGTTGATGTGTGTAAGATTGTCCCATTATTTATTTATTTAAATCTATTATTTTAGAAAATAAGGAAAAATAGGTAGTTACAATTCTTACGTGAATTGTAGGATGATGACATCAATTATGGACACTTACTTTCCAAAGATATGTTACAGTTTTTTTTAACCGAAAAAAGTAATTAACCACTACCTTACCTATAGGTGAGGTTATAGCGCCGGTTAACGCTCTCTTAAGAAAGCATCAAAAATAATAAACAAATAGGGAGCTATGTTTATCTATTTATCTCCTGGCAAATTATATTATTACCATAAGTATTACCTATGTTACATATATATACTGACTGATCAAAAACTGGATAGCTGTGGATAGTTAGACCACTGTTAGTCAGAAGAGCATTTTATTATACAGGATGTTTATTTTAAGACCAGCAGTTTTTAGTACATGACTGTCTGTCTATTAAAAGATGTAATATGATCAAACATCATATAAAAAAGCAATTTCAATTTGTCTCTTAAAAACCTAAACGTGTTATGTCACTGCGCTCGCGCGGCGCTTGCTGCCCACCACCAACTGCTACCCCGACTGGCGGCCACACCGCGATGGACCTCGATACTCACAACAAGCCAACAAGATTGGACTTACACTTGTTACTTGACTCTATATTCCAGTCAAAATACGGTTTCGAAAAACATTAATTTATAATAGCGTTTGTTTTGTTTATTTCATTTTAAAACGTTATTCTAAGATGTTCTATTCAAGAATCCAACAAACTTTCGACCCGGAAGTAATTATATAGATTTAAGTTAAGCATTCATTGTCTTTTTTTGTTTGATTTATATTGAATATTTTAAAGCAAATGTAAATTAACCGGGTAAAAGCCTCCTCCATCGCATGCCATTTTTCTCGGTCTTTAGCCAACTGCATCCGCAACTAGGTCCGACGACCTCAGTTATGTAATCGGTCCAACATCTTCGTGGTCTACCTTTCCTTCTTTTGCCTTTCGGCCCTGACCATTTTGTTGTTTCCAGTGCCCATCTTTTCTCCTTATCGACTCAAGGCTCCTTGAGATTGTAGTACGATTGATTTAATCTTTACCTACACATATCGTCGTCTAGTACCCTTAGCAAAAGCCTTATTGAGCTTACCTTGAGGCTAGTTCGATTTGTGTAAGAGTGACGAGTGTTCTTTATTTATTGATTAATTACGCCGATTATTTTTCGGCAATGGCGGCGCGACGAAACACAGTAGCTGTGACTTGACAGCATTACGCACATTTATATATCTGCTTGTTTTAGTGTGGATACATGATTCACGGAGATTTTGACATAAATTTACACTTAGTATCTTATAAATATGTAAATATTCAAATAATCGTATATAAAAGAAACATACCGTACAATTGGCAATGTGCAAAATACTGTACGTTCTACGTTCACTGCATGCTTGGATACGTCCAACATGCTTGACATACGATTTCTCTGAAACTATCATAAACTGATTTTTTTATTATTTTTCCAGTATTTCCCATCCCATCCTCGTCGCCACTGTTAGTAGGGGTGCGGGGCGAGGCGGGTAAATGATACACAAGCGTCCCGTGCGGCTCCGTGTAATCGACTGACTTCATACGGTCGCAGCCGCATTCCTTAATTACTAACAATAAATAAATATACATCCATAAAAACAATGGCTTCAACTAAATTTCCATATTTTTTCTCCTTGTCGATTAAAGGTAAGTATAAGTGTGAGCGACGCGCTCATTTCAAACCCGATTTCTAGAACCTATTTGTATACATATATATGTCTAGCTATAAGTTCATTCTTAAGTGCATTTTTGCTAACGCCCCACGGCCGGCCCAGTCAGTCTGCATGCATCCGCTGACAGAGCCGCGCGTTGCCGGGTTAATTGTATTTTGTCTCTGTCTATCTGTACCAAATTTCTAAAACCTTATTCACATTAAAACTGTGTCAAATCTCCCTGCGTTTACTTCATCATCAAGACCTCAACCCATCAGCTTCAATAAGTAAGTATTATCTAAAAGATTGAAATCAACGATGTGTGTAATTACACCTACTATTCAAAAAGCATGGTACCTATCTATGTAACTTTCGCCCAAAACGCTCTTTTTTCGAGCGTACTAGTTTAAATTAAGTTTTATTCTTATCATGATTTTTGCATGATTCGTTAGCTAATAATAATGAAGCCTCTTTATTTCCTTAAAATAGTATGACTAAAACATTACATTTCATAACTTAACATAGTAAATTTCAACAGTTCTTCTCAGTTATTTAAAATATAAGCAGTACAAAATACATTCATAGCACTTAAAAAAAATACAGTAGAGAAACATGTTTTTTTTTTCTTAAAGAACAGATTGTAAACTGATTGTAACATAATAGGCACTAAAATAAAAAATTATATCGTAGTTGTAAAGTTGTATAAAATATAAAAGAGTTATCATGTTATAAATCATTAAAACCATTAAAATATTGTTATCATAGTTCACACACACACACACAGTTACCACAGTTTTTTTAACATATTGATTTAAATATGAGTATATATAGGTTTATTGTTTATATCTTATTAGTTGCGTTTTAAAATTAAATAAAAATTGATTGTACGAGTCTTCATATAAGATTGAACCTAAATTAATTAACTAATTATGATTAATATTAACATGCATTTATTTTGTTAAATTAATTTGTTTCTAAGGACTTTTTCGCGAGTAAAGCACTCCTCCATACTCTTCCACTTTTCTCTATCTCTTGCTTTCTTGAGCCAGTCTTTTACTGCTGTTATGTTTATCTCGTAGCTAACTAAATGTAAGTAAATTATGAGCAAATCAATAAGTCCATACCGACAAAAGATCTGTTCACTCAGATAACTTCACATTTCTTTGCTTTGGCGGGCTAATCTTTAAAGGGGCGTGGCGGAGGAAGCTTTCTTGGTAGTTGTTTAGAGAAGCAGCGGTGGCAGAGTGCGAGCAAGATGTGAAACGGCATAGTTTTAGTGTTTTGTGATGGGTATCATGTGCACAACCATCTGGCTAAGTTTTACAGGTGTATAGGGAAACACCCTGTAGTATTTTGTACCGACTGCCTCAGAAGGAAGTTTATGTTTTTCGAGCGTATGTATATGGCGAAGTTGAGGAAGGGCCGTGGCCTGCTGGTGGAGTGGCAGGATCTTTTTCCACACTCGTTTTTAGGGTTCCGTACTCAAAGAGTAAAACGGGACCCTATTACTAAGACTCCGCTGTCCGTCTGTCTGTCACCAGGCTGTATCTCACTGATACCGTGATAGTTCCAGTTGAAATTTTCACAGATGATGTATTTCTGTTGCCGCTATAACAACAAATACTAAAATAAAAACAGAATAAAATAAATATTTTTATAGATACACGGGACCCTTCGTGCGCGAGTCCGACTCGCATTTGGCCGGTTTTTTAAATAGAATCTACTATACAGCAAGTAAGTAAATATACTTCAGTTCACCAACTCGTTTAGGACTTTAGACTAGGTAGTCGCTATCCGGCGCAATAGCCCTACATGTTTTTGATATATTTCTGTATGAATAAATAAATCTATTAATCGTAGAGTCCATAATTGGTACCATTACCCCAACAATGTGCTCGTGTCCGAATCCGATTTACACCCGACTAGATTTTCATTGACAACTTGTCAATTTGCTCCAGCTACCTATTAATACGTTTTAGGTGCGCTTGTAGAAACGCTTTATTGTAGTAAATATCGCGTACCTTATATTTTCTATTCTATCATTTCGAATATGGTCTCCAGCATTCCTATTCCTTTAAGTATATTTGTTTACCGTGATATCTCGAAATAATTGCTGCAAAAATTTGTTTTTGCGTGCCAGGTAAACATTCACAGGTCCGTCGTCGGCAGTGGCCACGGGCGTACTAAATCGTACTCGCCAACGCGCATACACGATGCGGACACCCGGTTTTTTCAGACAAATGACCAAATGTGTTGAATTATCAAACATATTGAAATTCTAAGAAGCAGGTAGATAGATCTACCAAAAAGCTACCTGTCACAACAAATTTAATTGTAATATTCCAAATAACTTTTGAGATATTTCGAGTTTGGTGGTAAAATAGCACTGTTTTGAAAGGCAAAATCTATCAAGGTTTTTGTAAGCAATCGTGTTTCTACGAAGCACAAACATAGCCAATGAACTGAAGATATACATATCAAAAATTTGGATCTCTAGCAATAGTACAAGTATACTAATAATCGTTTTGGAAAAGGCACTTTTTCGATGCGCAGCTGCATACATCGCCTTAACGGATCCACTGAAAATTAAGCGTCGTTGCACTGTGTGTCTCGACTCATGCTGAGTGGACTCCTTTTTTGAAGCAACACTAGATTCCTTCTTTAGATCTAAGCCTTATATGATGTATATGCCTGTTGTTGTTCCAAAATAAACTTATTCTTATTCTAAATACTGAACCCTAAAAATACTACACTTAAAACTGCATGTATATATTTCTGAATTTGGTGCAGACTGCGCAACAACTAAAAGGAAATCTGTAGTTAATGCGCAAGGTCAGTATATAAATGAATAGCAGAAATCAATAGGTCAAGATCGCAACAGTTTTGACCACAGATGTATGAATATAAGGAGATCGGACATGGCGGCCGATTTGTATAGAGTGAGCCTGTCGCAAGTACATTGACCCACACAACGCCCAAGTAATTGACAAGACAAAGCACGCACACATCTAAAACACACACTCTTGTATTATTTGACAATAAACGCGCATCATATCAGGCATTTTAGGAAAAAACGTAATATTCTCTGCGATCGGCACGCGTGCACAGTATGGCAGTGTATGCCCATTGAGCATACAGCTGCGACACGGCCGCCGGCGGCTTGTCCTCTCTCTAGTATTCTATGCTCTGAGGTTTTGACGTTTTTTTATTTATTTAAACTTTATTCCACAATACACGTAAAAGTATAAATGGCGGACTTAATGCCATGAGGCACTCTCTACCGGTCAAGCGGACATACCTATTTGTTGCATTTAAATTTGAAATGATGTTTTGTTGTTTTGATATTTTTTTTTATTTGTTTTGTGATTTATATATTTAAGTATTTATTTGAAGATGGGAAATTCTGGGTGACAAATGTTGTTTTAAGAATCTATGGTAATTGTTTCTCCTCGCTTACGGGACAAAATAACAACAAGAAAAAGTTGATTGACCTTTCATATTTCACAAGATTCTGGTGTTATGACAATTTAATGAAATGCAAAGTCAGTTATTGGACAATCAAGTGTAAACAAGAAAGTTTATCTATTTATGTATGTCTTTCCCGCTCACGGGACAATGATGTCCCGGACCTTGGACCGGAGGCGTGCGTGGGGCTAGGTACCTACAAAGTACCAACTGAGCCAACACGTAGAGGCCCTTTTGACAATTTAATGAAATGCAAGGAGTACACCGAGCGGATGCTGTCCCTGCCCATGTCATGGGACGCACACAGAGACAGCACCCGCTGGGGTGTATAGGGACTATTGCTGGTTGATGGAATCTAAAGAAAACAGTATGTAAGGTCGCTATTCCCTAACAGCCCGCCTCAAGCTGCCTTACGTTGACTGATTGCACCAGGAATCTATTTATTATTATTACTGTGGTAGGGACTTCCGGTTCGACTGCTGTCAAGTGAAAAGTGCGTTGAGTGTCACGAAGTGTTTAAAACTAAAACCAAGTGCAATTACAATTATTTCGAAGAAAAAGTTACACAAAACCACGGAACCTAGCATGCGGCATAGAAAAATCACGAAAACTAGCAACATATTCAACTTTTAGAAGGGATTATTTACAAAAATCGATCTCAATACTATACATAACAATAACTATCGCATATAACCTCAAACAAACAACATCCGGCACAAGACGTCTGAAGTTTGACGAATAGTGTTAAATCTACGCAGTGTTACCACTACAAAAAGCACACCATAACCAATAAAGTGTTGCCTACACTAAACAAGTGTGGCCAGAAGAAAACTAAACCTACCAAATAGTAGAAAATATTCGTAACTGAAAGATGGATCAAAAACAATTAGAAGCAATATTTGAGAAAATGAACGAAGCACTTAACGCTAGAACAAGTGAAATTAAGGAGGAATTCACGAAACAAACCAATATTCTAACGGAAAATTTCTCCAGAAGTATGATAACCACAATAGAAGATAAACTGAGCCCAATAATGGAAGAAAATAAAAAAACTTAAAAATGAAGTGTCATTGTTAAAAAACAAGATACACAACTTAGAAAAAAATACAAGAAAAAACAACATTATACTGCACGGAGTAGAAGAACGTGAAGAAAATAGTTACGAGCTCTTGGAATTGGTTCTGAACACCCTCAACAACATGACGAAGGAAGCAAAAATAGACGACTTCGACAAGTGGGAAATAAGCAATGTCTACAGACTGGGAAAAAGAGATAGCAAGAAAAAAAGGCCCATACTTATAAAACTGACTCTAGCATGGAGAAGACTTGCGATCTTGCAGAACAACAAACACTTCCACGAACAAATTTACGCCACAGAGGATTTCCCGAAGGATATTCTACTAATTAGAAGAGAGTTAAAGGTTTTACAACAAGAGGAAATCAAAAAAGGAAAGGTTGCAATAATCCGATACGACAAACTGATAATAAAAGAAAGAACAAACCAAGAGAAAGGACTCGAAAAACGGAAGCATTCACCATCAAAAACACCAAAACGCACACAACAAAACAGAGCAGGATCAAGTCAAACGGCTCCAAATAAAATAAACAGAACTAACGCACTCGAGTTCACGTCCCCGGAAGACGAACAAGATAAAAGTAACAGCCAAAAAACATAGAACATTAAAATCTCCTTCCCCAAGCCGGAAAGCGGTCACCGTGGGGAAAAACGACCGCAACCTTTCAGAGACGAACACCAACACCAACTACAAAACCCAAAAACATGGATCCCAAACCAAATGGTAAAATAAAGAACAAGACAAGTTATCAAACAGATATATCAAAACAGACTACAAAAACTTCAGGCAAAATACACTGAAAAAACATCTCATCCAATCAGGCAGCGTAAAAAAGGCTTACAAAGAACTACAAACACACAAAACCTGGATCAAAAGCCTAAAAAACAATAACAAAACAGCCAAAAACCGCAAAGAAGTTCTCGATGCAGCCACAGATTTCTAAAGCAGGGCCTGACTGGACCTGGAGGGCCCAGGATAGAAAAAATTGACAGTCTCTGGAAGAGGCCTTTACCTCATAAAGGGGTTCTGGTGTGTAAATGTAAAAATTGTAATCATGTTAATTAAGAGTAGTTTTTTTTAAGTTAAAATTTTAATTTTTATATATAAATTGTTATGTACTACCAGAAAGGAATAAAGGCTTTTTTATTTTTTTTTATTTTATTTTATTTTATTTATTTATTTATAAGGAGTACACCGAGCGGATGCTGTCCCTGCCCATGTCATGGGACGCACACAGAGACAGCACCCGCTGGGGTGTATAGGGACTATTGCTGGTTGATGGAATCTAAAGAAAACAGTATGTAAGGTCGCTATTCCCTAACAGCCCGCCTCAAGCTGCCTTACGTTGACTGATTGCACCAGGAATCTATTTATTATTATTACTGTGGTAGGCCTTCCAGGCTGTGAGAGCCCTTGTATCACCACCACCAACCATGGTTGCTTGTGCGATCATTGCTGATTGTGCTATTGTGATCACCACTTACTACAATTCTTGGTCAAGTCCTCGAGTGTCTATCTATACTCAATTCAATAATTCTTTCACCTGCATGCAAAAAGTCCCCTCTGGATGGGACTTGGGCTACATTTTATCTGCTGGTTTACCTGTATTAATGGTAATATGCGGTTGATGCCGCCGCTAACTACTACTTAGTATCATTGGCTGTTTATTAGTAGGAAGCACATTTCAACGCTAGTTGTAACTTATCCTATTTAAACAACTATGCTCCACACTAACATATTGAATACCGAGGAACTTCAGCAATAACTTTTGATATAAATTTATTAATACTTGATTGAACAAGCTTTTGTCATAGATAAAACATAAAATTATTACCTTCACCCAAGCTGGCTTCTGAGGCTGTGCTGTGAGCCGCGGCCACCATGATGGTTTCTCCTTCACTAGAACCACGTCAATGCGGTTCTCGAATATGCGCACAGTAGTTGGATACTCGCTGTCTGATTCATTCTATAAAATAGAATTAATTACTATTTTAGATAAGCGATTTTAATGACATCATAAAAACACATCACAATTACCGGTACAAAATCTCTTACAAAGCCACAACAAATAAGTACTAACCGATTTTATAGGAGAAAACAAGTCCAAGCTGAAAGCGTAAAGGGTTTTGCCGTGAGCGCCTATGCCCTCGGCGGAGAACTTGATCTTGCTTTCCCGAACGTTCACATCGGGATCTATAACATTTTTCAAGTCGATCTTTAGGGACACTTCCTTTTCTGTTTGTGCCCAATATACGAATGGACTCGGTACAACCATTTTGAAATTTGTGCTAATTGTTTAGCATGTAGGGCCCAACGTGATTCCTACGTTAAGAAAAATAACCATACATATATACATAAAATAAGCCGACTTCCAAGCAACCAAAGTCCGTCCTCAAATTTTATTCGACTTTGATTTGATTCGATTATTTGCTGTCAATATTTTTTGACATTTAGATTCTGTTCGGAAGTTACTATGAAATATAGCAAAGTGATGGTAACGCTAACCACTATATGTTTCCACGATTTTTAGTGTTTTTGCTCATAATAGATCCGCAACAGATTTTTCCAATATTAATATCATGTATGATCAATCTTTATTAATAATTTAAATTAATTTCGTAGTTGTCACTGGCGAGCGGTGCTTTTTACTAGTTTATTGTCTGTCTACATCGTTGTCTATGATTACTTTTTTTATCCACCCGCCGTCGTCCTCCTGTCAAAAAGCCGTTTGCTTTTTATTGATGGGTGTCGTATTTCTGTAATTAATTTCCAAATTAATCAACTTCATTCGACATCCTTCCCGTCAATTGAAAATGGTATAACCGGGCCGCGTTCTAAATAAGCTCAAGTATCCGACTGCTTTTAGTGTAAACAAATCCAAAATGTCCGTTCCAAGCACTGGTTTGAGCAAGTTGAAAAAGAAACACATTCGTGTGAAACATCAAAAAGTCAAATTGTTTCGTGCTAACGAGCCCCTCCTGTCGGTGTTTATGTGGGGCGTGAACCACACGGTAAGTAGCTGAACGGAAGATATTACTTTTAATTGGAATACGGCAACGTACGCCTAATCAGATTTGTGGCGATTATGTCTAGCATCTCGCAATAGCATTATGTCATTTCCTTCGGTACCGGATTGTTGTGGTTCCGAACTATTTACTATCGTATTGACGCCTGGCACTGCTATCCACTGATACTGTCTTCTGGCACTTGATCAATATCTTCTCTGTTTTTTTCACTACATTATCTCCGCGTTTAGGACTCTATAAATAGAGATAACACTTGTTATATCCAGAGGCAGGGTCACTCTGAAGTTGCCAGTTTCATTGGCTGTTTAGCCATACTAATATGTCTCGAGAACTGAAATTATAACTGGAGACATTCATTGAATGTACTTAGCTTAGATTTGTGACCTACAAAACTCATTGCACAAACTAATCAATATCACACAGGCATGTCTGTCTATATGTCCCTATGTATTAGGGATGTTACGGAGGTGGTTTTATCGGAACCGGAACCGAAACCAGAGTTTTTAAATTTGTTTTAACAAAACCGAAAACGAAACCGAACCCTAAAGCGCAACCGAAAGCGAAGTTATGTGGTGAAAAACTGCCTGCCCCTTAATAGGTAATTTGGGGCGATGTATTGCATCAACCTCTTAAATCCAATTCCCTCAACAAAATTAAAAGGAAGATCTTGCAATGCAATCATTTCTGCAATTATTTTATCAATTTCCTGGGATTTTGGATTTGACCTATACCATTTTTGGTTCTTCGTTAAAGAGTCCTTTAGTGCGAGTTGTTTTTTGGCCTCTTGTAAAGGCGTCAACGTCCAGGCGGTCAAAGACTGTGCGGTATTCTTTAAATTGTCTGATCTCGAAAACTCTTTGTACTCAACTTCGTGAACCGATTTTAAATGACTTTTTAATGGAGTAGTCATTCCGGCTTTTCTTGAGGAAATTTTTCAGTCACTAACACTTTGAAAAAACACACTGCAGGTGCAGGCAATCGTCATAAGTAGTAAAACAGGTTCGTGTTCGTGTTCCCGCCCGGGGAGACAAGTCAAAACCTGTTTGTACTCCTAGGCACACGCCGCGCGCCGCCTTAAAAAACCTCCGCTTAAAATTAGACAAAACCAAAGCCAAAACCGGAGGTGTGAATTCAGCCGAAAGTTTCGGTATATCGGAGCCGAAGCCGAACCCCCGTAACATCCCTACTATGTATTTCCGAGATGCATTAAAATTATGGTTTTGAACTGTCAGTATTTGATTTTCCGCTGCTTCGTTAAAATAGTCAATGGCCAATATGATTATGGCTATCAAATTAGCAAAGTCAACCGTTCAAGTGACAGGAGGCTAAGAATTGTCAGATGCCAACTTTAAAATCTTAATTGCCAAATTCTTTCCAAAAACTGAAAAATCTTAAATCTCACCCAAAAGGCAAAGACTTTGAAAAGCTTTCATAAAGACTTGATAATCCTTTCATCCCTAATTTGTCAAACCAAAATCCAAATGAATAAGCACTAATTAGAATTGGAACCCTACAATAAGATTTATTATTTTCAGATAAACGAACTGAGTCATGTCTCAATTCCGGTCATGCTGCTGCCTGATGACTTCAGAGCATACTCCAAGCTTAAAGTTGATAACCATTTGTTTAACAAGTAAGGCTTCAATCATTATATTCTAGCTGTTTACCTGACTGCCACCAAACTGTTCTAGTGTATTCAAACAAAAACTACACCACAGTAAATATATTGACTAATGCAGTATTTCAACTAGGGTCTCTTAAGAATTTTTTGCACCTACTCTCCATTTCAAATCAGTTCTACACACATGTGTTACACTAATGTAATGTTATTGTAGTGGCATGTGTTTGGCTGAGAAAATTGCCACTGACATTTATATGGATTTGTTTTACTTTTTTAATCTATATCTCTACAGTGTCTACATTGACCTCTAGTAGAACTAATGCTGTTGCAAGAAGGTTAAAAACTTCATCTTAAACAAACAATATCTGTAAACCAGTTCTCGAAAATCACTCTAGTGAGTTGATCAGATTTACAATGTTGGGGTTTATGGGGCGTGAGATCTAAAGCTAGTTCTCATTTTTAAGAATTACTACTTACCAACTACCTTTAAGAAAACAGGCTGGATTTAGATCAGGTCATTCCACAATAGACCACATTCAGGTAATAAAGCAGCTTATTGAAAAAAGTCAAGAATACAATTACCCATTATATATTTTGTGTAAGATTGTCCCTTAATATTTATTTATATATTTATTTATTAAAAATGTTCTTTTTCAGCTCTGCTTAATCACTTTATCAATGCCATTTGCCACATACATAAAAAAATATCCAAAATAAAATCAACTCATTCGGGATTTAATAAAAACTTGGAGGTGTTAACTTTATAGGTAATTTAAAATCAATAATCTAAGGCTAAAATTAAACAAATCTATTACACACCCTTTGTTTACTAGCCACATTAATTTTTCGATTGGTTTAATTTCCTGGGGTTTCCCCAGACAAAGAAATGGTTTATACTTTTTTTAATAATTTAAGGAAAGGGAATCTTTTATTTAAACAGTACAGTCATTTTGAATTCTAAAAAAATATATTGATTTTATCCTCACTAAAATCAAATGAATCATTTTATGGTTAAATAAATTATAGTTCATGAGGAAATTTGTAAGTTCCATTTACTTCCCTATCTGTCATGACGTCAGTTGTAAATCTAATCTTCACGGTTCTCAGCCCGCGTCACCAAGTGCAGTCTATGCAAGGCGTCATTAATTCCTAGGCTTATCATTAAATATAACAATGGGAGCCTTAATTATGTTTGATCACTATTAATAGGAAACTAAACGTCAGGCTTGTAAGGAAATGCTGACAGTGTTGAGCAATTGAATGCTGTCTTTGATGCTAATTATTATAGCCACATCAGTGACGGCGCGTGAAAAAAAAATAGGCAAATCGGAACGAAAAAAAATGGAAGAGTTTAGACTATAGGCTTTACCCATTGACTGCCAGCTACGCAATATTACTACCTACCAGTTACCTACGTAATATTGCGTAGCTGGCAGTCAATGGGTTAAATATATTTTTCAACACATTTGCTCGTAACGTGCCTCTTATTGTGCCGCTTTTAGGCTCATAATCCTGGGTATTAAACACGCGTGTTTTATAACATTACGACACTCGTTTATTTATGTTTATATCCCGATTAAGACACGTTGGCACCTTGCAGCAAGGTGTATGTATGGACTCGGCGCATTCTTAAATTGACCGGGTTATACAGGTTTGTTTTTAATTCTCGGCAAATGGATTCTTAATCGATTAAACAAATTAAATCCTTCTTGTGAATTAATTGATTATTTCTTCTTGGATATGATATAGAAACGTTTAATTTAGTAATTTACTTTTGATAACATTTTACATAAATTTATATTGAATAAGAAAATATTTATTTTATTTTGTATTGGCTGTTTAGAGACTTCATTAAAGCCTCGCTGCGGGCGCACTGCGCGAAATTCACGAAAAAAAATAAGTTGCGCGCCATTATAAGTAATTTCACAAATATTTGTAAACATTGATGATGCGTGTTTGGTTATTATTAAAAATGTTGACTCGTGGTGAATAGAAAAGTGATAAATAAAATTGACGCTATTGTACATTCTTGGAGATGTACAAATATATGTGAGTAAAAACATGTTGTCATCAATAACTAAAGGAAACAACTTAGGAGCCTGTAACATTTTCCTAGGGATTTCAATTTCCTAAGGATTTTTTCCTCGCAAATGTGTTGAAAAACGTCGTATGACACGCGTGAGCTTTGATAATTACATCCTCGGCTTTATTATCACGCTCACCTGCGGTTTGCGTGACAATTCCGCCTCTGATGTAATGATCAACATAGCTCACTTGTATCACAATGTACTAGGTATTAGGCAAACCGGTGGGAATGGGCTTGTGTGAGCGCTCCGCCACTGGGCCTCATCCAGATCATAATTTTGTTTTGAATATACATATGTATGTATAATGTATAATTTGTCTGAATGTGTTGTCTTTAAAACATTATGCTATTATACCACGCTCCCTGCGCGGGGGTTCCTAAAATTTGGGAGCGATAAACTGTTGCACTTACCAGCCATGATTTATGCGATAGAGAGCGCAAAAGGTGTGTCCCGTTCCCACATTGTATGGCCCCGTTGATAATAGTATAACTGTTCAGGATTGTTATGAAACAAACCTGCCCTAACCTATTTTTTATGATGCTCATTTCAAAAAGTTGAAAGTTATTGGCCCCAGAAAAGGTATACGTCCGAGTGCTCGACGCTGTACGAGTATATGGCAGCACTCTTATGTCAAAGTGACATGGCTTAAATTTGAATGAAGAAAAATCCTGTCAGTTCGAATTTAACCCATATTGCTTTGACATAAAGTGCCCATGACATATACTAGTACCGCGTCGAGCACTCGGACGTTTACCTTATATTTCGAATGGATTAACAGTTCCTGCCCACATGACATATTTATATTAAGCTGACCCCGCGTACTTCGTACCGCCATACAAAATGTATGAAGAAAATAAAAAAGCGGCCAAGTGCGAGTCGGACTCGCACATGATGGGTTCCGTAAAATAAATTGCGGTTTACGATTTATGACGTATTAAAAAAAAACTACTTACTAGATCTCGTTCAAACCAATTTTCGGTGGAAGTTTACATAGTAATGTACATTATATATTTTTTTTAGTTTTATCATTCTCTTATTTTAGAAGTTACAGGGGGGGGGGGGGGGGACACACATTTTACCACTTTGGAAGTGTCTCTCGCGCAAACTATTCAGTTAAGAAAGAAATTATATTAGAAACCTCAATATCATTTTTGAAGACCTATCCGTAGATACCCCACACACGTATGGGTTTGATGAATTTTTTTTTTGAGTTTCAGTTCTTAGTATGGGGACCCCTAAAACTTAATGTTTTTTTTTTCGATTTTTGTGTGAAAATCTTATTGCGGTTCACAGAATACATCTATTTACCAAGTTTCAACAGTATAGCTCTTATAGTTTCGGAAAAAAAGTGGCTGTGACGTACGGACGGACAGACAGACAGACAGACAGACAGACAAACAGACATGACGAATCTATAAGGGTTCCGTTTTTTGTCATTTGGCTACGGAACCCTAAAAAAAAACTAACTTTACATTTTGCGTTTATTATTAGTTATTCTGCTATTCGGAGTGAAGACAAATACAATAAATCAAACATCACAAAAATCGGTTGGGCCGTTCTTGAGTTATAAATGATGTAACTAACACGACTTTGTTTTATATATATAGATTCTCTTGTTTATTTGTTGACTTCACAATGCGTGGCCGTTAAAACCGATATAGTGCATTATATATTTTATTTTATTGCGGTGTATAATGAGGAACATTATAAAACTTGATTATTATTAATGTTTTAGCCTGTGGTTGTATTTTTTTTATAATCAGGACTGCTGATTATTGCTTTGTTAGAACTGCCAATAACTATTAATTAGTAGGGAATATGTAGGTACTTTGTTTCCATACAAATAATGCTCAAGTTATTTGGTACTATACTGGTAATTACCAAAGAAGCTGTTGTACAAAAAAACATCTATTACTTAAACTTGTATGGGGAGTTCATGAAATTGGTACTTGTGCATGTGAATACAAATAAGATATTCACATTTGCTTACGTTTACAGGGAAAACATGCCATCACATTTCAAAGTGAAGGAATACTGTCCACTGGTGTTCAGGAACCTGAGGGAGAGGTTCGGAATCGATGACCTTGATTACAAAGAATCGCTCACGAGGTAAGGATAGACTTAGACCATCATATCATATCCTACTGATATAGGACCAGCGGAAAAAGCGGACGCTCTGAGGAATATACAGTAAAATATTAATCTCAGTCAGAATTCTGGAACATGGTATTGTGTTCTTTGTTTTTTTGTGGAGGCTTATATGCTTTCATCAAAAGATCGGCGTGAAAGAAATTAGGTACTTTATTTCCCGCACTAAAATAATCCATTCAAATAACGATTTTGGTATAACAGTGCTTCTTTAAAATTCAGCCATGTGCGAGGTTCACCTCTCACGCGCCCATACAACCTTTGTTCCAGAGTTAAGCTAGAGCGAAGGAAACATTAATTTGAAGAAACTATATGCAATGCGAGTACAAACCACATAACAAATTTATCGAAAGTTGTTACATATTTTTGGATAACCTTCTAAAAGACATTAGATACTTTTGTCATGCGTCCAAAACCTATCTCATGTTAATGTTACTGAACTGTCGCTTTAACATCGAATATTAATGCTTGATGCACATCCAATGAGCGTCCGCTTGATTTGGCCCGCAATAGTCTATGCCGAAGACGAGAAAAGTAGTTGGCTAATATCATTCTTATGTTTCGACGGCTAGCCTTAAAGCGGCTAGACAGCACGTGTGACTTAACTTATGTTTATTTCAATATATTTATTTATTTCTTTACCCCTCATAATCCCAATCCCGCACCTATAGGTTTAGAAAGCCAGATACGTATCTCCGTCCGCGCTCGCAGAGGAGATTGGTCAGTAAGCTGCGCCGTTCGGCGACCGCCCCCACGGCTGTGGGTGACTGTGACCACGAGAGCATCTTCCATGATGCCACGGCATTCGTGAAGCGTGGCCTGACGATTAAACGACTGAGGTCAGCGGATTGAGCTGTACGATTTTTTTTCATTATTTTACTTTAACAGTATTGTAGTGCGCTGTACTGACACGGTTCATTAGTCACGTCACTGGCTGTTTGGGTGCGTAGTGCTGTTGGGTTGTCATAGTGCCGCATAAGAGGGTTTCAGACCGTCAGGGTTATTATTATTCAGGGGTAATAAACAAAAATCCGACATTATGAACCATAAATTTAAACCATCCAACAAAAATAAATAAAAGAAGTCGCTATCAATTCAGTTGCGACGCACAGACAAATACATTAGTTAAATCGCCTTCGTTCGTCTTCTATTTAGTTCAAAAGTTTTAACAATATATTTCAGTATCTACACTGGCAACACTTGCGCGATTGACCAAACAACAGGCATTTCGCCTAGTGTTGCCAGTTTTGACTTGTAAAATCGTAACTTGTTGTGAAACCGCCCCAGAGGTAAAACATTTACCTACTTTCAATGCACCTGTGTGCACTTAAATAATGCATTAAACATTCGTATGTAATACATGTCTCCATAAAAATATTAATCGTTTGTTAAGGTGAACAATGACAAACGTACACTGACTTCTACCATAAAAAAATAAAAACAATTGGCAATGACCGTTTTGACCGTGACTTCTTGTTGGTCCAGTTTGGCTCCTGTCACGCCATTCTAATACTTAAATACGAAGTTAAAGAGTCGTAAATGCACTGCAGTTATGTTTTTATTACAACGTACCATAATACGTCACACATGTCGCGAATTGAATCATTCTGTTTAAACGTTGCTGATTAGCAACAACGCTAAAGGTATTATTATAGCCAATTAGTGTAGTTTGAGAAACGGATGTTGGTTGATTTTGAATAATATTGTTTTCTAAAATAACTTGCTGAGCTTCTTCGTAATCCAAATTAATTAAAAATATAATAGGCTGTTCTGCGTTTGAGATAGCTACGTATTGATTCGGTAGTCACCAGGGGGCCGATTTTTGACTTTCGAGCGCTCGAAAATTAAATAAAAGTAAATACGATTTCAGTGTCAAAATTGCAGGCAGTCATTTTCTACCGATGGAATTGAATACGAGTGTTCAATACCACTCGCTTTTCAATTTTCTATCGCTATTTCAAAAGAGCATTTCGTATTTTTTGTCAGTTTTCGAGTGAAAGATTCGAGCGCTCGAAAGTCAAAAATCGGTCCCCTGGTATTTTTATTTCCTCAAAATAATATCGCTTTAAATATATAGGTAATGGTTGAAATTTGAACGTCAATATATTCACGCCAAAAAGGTAGCCGCCATTATCGTGACGTCATAACTAGAAATAAACATAGAAACGTCAAATGTGCGTGTCCTTCTTATCAAGGCCTTCTGATTTTTGCATTTGCTGTTCTGACGTCACAGGAGACGAAATGGCGGTCGTCATTTTCGGTCACGTGACACAGATAAATTCAAATTAAAAATAAATCTGTTGTTTTTAAAACAAAATAGTGTTACATTCGTATTTCTTATGGTAAAAACTATATAAACAAACTATGATAATTTCATTTTGATAGATGAAGATACCCTATTATACCTTAATCCAAGATTAGAAAAATAGTGTATTTCTTACAATCGAATGATATCAATTAAACAAGACACAATTACGCTTATTCACAAACATTATTCTGATTCTTCTTCTTGTTTCTATTTGTGATTATTCTGACTTTGACAATTGTGTTTGATGTGAGAAAGGAGCATACACATTTTAGTTATCATATAGGTTTGATAAGTTTTATGAATAAGGTATGTTAATATGTTACCTACCTATATAGCACTCTTGCGGCACTATGATGGACTCCGAAATGGCACAACGTATCACAAACAGCCCCCAAAACCATTTGTCTAACCGCTTGACAGATCACTTAAGGACGTGAATTTGGTTTTCTACGAGTTTTTTGAAGTGTGGAAAATTTTCCCTATCCCAGCCCCTTGTCCATGTCTCAGCATAATAAACCACCACTTAGTATCATTTACAGTCGGCGTCAAAGATATGTATATGTCACCGTTAGATTGTGAAAATCGTCAGTTTATAATCTTACCCGTTATATTGTAAACTGACGGAATATTGTGAACTGCCAAAATAATTCATAATTTTACGCGTTCATTTTCGTTAGTTTATAATTATAAACTAACAATGTCATATTGTCAAATTATGAACTGAATCAAATTTGCCTGATTCGGAACGCAACCTGGTCCCGTAGCATGGATTATCACGCGATAAGTGACAAGATAACAGCGTCGTCTCGTTTTATCGAACGATGTCAGCCAGGGACGGATGCTCTATCATGTCACTTATCGCGTGATAAGGCCATCCACGCTACGGGGCCTGTGCGCTGTTTGGTTGAGCGAATTATTCCACTTCCGCGTACGTCAGAACATGATTGTTTTTTTATGATATTTAGACACTTTATTCCATTTATTCCGGCATCCAGCAGTGTGTCGACGGAGCCCCGCTGCGCGGGGCTCCTATTTCTGGGCGCTTTGCCCTTCGGGCAACTGAAGATACGAACCTGACTAACATTTTTTTTTTTTTTTCTTCGTGGAGAAAACCTGCGAACCAGGTACCCAGCTCTCGGGGGAGGTCTGGGTTATGTGGTATTTCTACCCACAAAAAACTCCACGTCAATCGCCATCTGCGCTAAGTAATTCGGAGGACTCTAGGATCTCAGGTTGAACGCACTAGAGCCCTCCTCGCGCTTTGCCCCTGCTGGCTCGTTCTGGGCATCTTCGCCGCCTTCTCTGGGGTGGCCGAGTGCTGTGGCCCCCGTTACAAAAAATCACTGGCGAACCCGTTGACCCCCTTAACCTGACTAACCTAACCTACCTAGTCTTTGTGTACGTTCCATAGCAAGCCGATTTGATCTCAGTTCACAATTTGACGATTCGACATTGATAGTTTATAAACTAACGAAAAATAATGCGTTAAATTGTGAACGGTTTTGACAGAATATTCGCAATGATGTATGTACAGTTGTACAGTCGCCATTACATACATCGGTACACTATAGGTGTTCAAAAATATCGGCACATGCACCCTAATGACTTGAAAATAGAGGTGTGTCCCGATGTTTGGCATTCACAATTTTTCGTCAGTTTATAATATCGCGAGTTGGATTATAAACTGACGGTGTTCACAATCTAACGGTGACATTTACACTTTTGCACCTTAAGCCCGTCACATACTTAGCTATAATATCCTACTAATATTATAAATGCGAAAGTTTGGATTTTTAGATGTTTGTTACTTAATCACGCTTAAACGGCTCAACCGATTTGGATGAAATTTTGCACGAAGATAGTTTATAGCCTGGATTAAAATATAGGATAGTTTTTATCCTGGGTCCACGCAGACGAAGTGGCGGGCAGAAGCTAGTATATTAATATACCGTAAGATACCGAAATATATAACATATTACATCTAAGTATAGTAAGTAATGTGTGCTACAAAGATACCAAAATATATATTTTGGCCATCATTAAATCGTTGCTGTCCTAGCGAGCGCCCGATTTCAATACGTACAGTACAGAGCTATGACCATGAACTTCGAAATTCGAAGTTCGGATATCTCCATCTCTATCGCACTTACTATACTCGAGTGACAGGGATGCATGTATACGAACTTCTAGTTTCGATTTTCGTGGTAGCGCCGCTGGATGTTCTAAGTTAAAGCGAGCGTACGCTTTCTGCATGTGTAACACCTATATTGTGAGAGAATCGGAGATGTTCTATCGGTTACTAAGTCACGTGAAAAGGATTACCCGAAATATACCAAAATATATCGTAATATACCGTAGCTATACTTAATATATATTAATATACCAAAGTATATAATAGCTGAGTGTGTGGACTCTGTTAACTAGTAGGTACGCAAAATATATTGTAATATATATAGTAAGATGCCTTGCTATAAATATTATTGAATATATATTTCGGCATATTATGGCTAAGTCTGTGACAGGCTTTATTCCATTGCAATAAGGCGAAAATTTATGTATACATCTCTTTGATGTTGACTGTACCTTTGTTAGAATAAAATCCTATGTGACTATTAATCCTATTGTTGCATACGACTTTGTTCTGTCAGGTATCACCTGTTAGTTGTCCATGCCCTTACTTATGTTGTTTAACCTTCATTTTGTACGTCCACATATGAGTTAATTTGTATGTATGAAGGTTTTGGCACTGATTACTGTGTACACTGGTTTGTAGATGGAAATAAGTAGTTCGCGTCGATTGTCGCTGTGATTTTGAAGAGTGTGTATCGAAGTCGCTCACGGTGTAATTAAAATTTATATCTATCGACTTTTACCAGACGATAAATATGACAGAAAACCCTGATTATAAAACAGCTCAATGTATAGTCACTTGCCTTACACAATATTTGACATGACAAAATACGCAAACATGGCTGACACATCCTAGCAACTCTAGAGAGTTGGGTCAGATGTTTTTTAACGCCATGTTCGTTCATATGTGCTTGCAGGTAACTGTACCCGTCATACCATGCTATCAATCAATTTTGTACGCTCAATCAATTGATTCGTTATCGACTTAGCTGAGCTATTTTCAGATAAACTGTACCCTAGTTATGGTAAACATTAAGAAACGTTAACTTTGTCAGGTGAGTCACGAAAATTAGCCACACAATTATACGGCTAATTTTCGTTACTCACCTGACAAAGTTAACGTTTCTTAATTTTTACCTTTACTAGGGTCGTCTAGGGTACACTTTATTTGAAAATAGTTGTCAACTCTTGGGAAATTTTTCTTCCGTACTTATTTGGAAAACGGTTAGGGTAATTTTCAAACTTTAGGGTTTCAATTTTGGTGGTTCAAGGAGATTGATTCATGAAAGAACTCTGCTGATCTGATAATGTAGGGATATTCCCAGTAGTCCGTACCTCTTAGTCCGGTGGTAGTGTTAGTGGACTACTGAGATATTAGTTCCAGTGTCAAGGGGTACACGACTACTACGGTAAGTCCAGAATCAACGTGATGAAGTCGCAAATCATTACACCGGACCACTCGTTTGCACTCTTGAGTGTATGGCCTTATGAGTGCCCGCGCCGCTTCGAGCGAGGCGTGCAGCGTGCATATAAAACACATGCAATTTATATGGACGCTCCACGACCCGCTCTTAGCGGAGCGTGCACTCAGGCTGCGGTCCGGACGCCAGCGAGTAGCGGGGCGACGAGCGGCAGTTCCTTGACGACCGACGTGCGCTATGGCATCCAGACTGCAACCTACGAGTGACTCGCGAGTACGACACAAGTCCAGTGTAATGACTCCAACGATGATTCTGGCCCTACTACAGGGATCCATGCTTAATATTATAAATGCAAAAGTGTGTCTGTCTGTCTGTCACCTCATCTAATAATCATCATATCAGCCGAAAGACGTCCACTGCTGGACATAGGCCTCCCCTAAAGATTGTCAAAGTGACCGGTACTGCGCCACCCGCAAACCCGGCGGACTAGGTGGACTGATGACCTGGTAATGGTCGCGGGACCTTTACCAGGTCATCAGTCCATCACCTTGTCTTGTTGTGTTGTGTCAGTCACCTCTTCACGCTTAAACCGCTAAACCGATTTAGATGAAATTTGGCATAGAGATAGTCCCGGGGAAGGACTTCCCCGGGGAATTCCACAAGGACAGAAGCTATAATAGTCTATAATTCTAATACTAGGATTAAGCCGTAAGCGACAGCGATAAATCGTTTTCTCTGGCACACAGTCAAGACTTTTTTAACTCCATCTAAGCACCCTTAATATACGAAACTTATTGCACTGCAAGCTACATCAACCGCCGAGCACATTTGGCACAAATATATGCAAAGCATTATTATTGGTAAAATTTAACTCTCTAACAAAATAATAAGATTCAAAATGCATTGGCAATAGAAATGTTCGCTACATTAAACACGATACATAGAATTCAGACCATAAAGAATTGCACCCAGTAATAGACAATGGTAAGTTATTGTTTTTCTTGAATGTCATGGTTTATTCACAAGTCCACGTGTATGGAAAATTAATATTTTGTCGTTTTGTTTCTAATGGGTAGGTACCTAGTTTTGTAAGAAAGAATCACGACAAGAATACGTATGTACGCTCAAATACTTATTGTTGGGCCGCCATATAACCCTGGGATAATTACAACGTCAGTATAATTTAGAGCTGTCATTGTTATTATCAGACCGTTAATTTTGTATAATTTTTGGTGCAGTGTAGTGTTAACGGAATAGGCTTGTTGCGTGGTATTAAAATTGATAACGTCGTGTTGCTAAATGGATAGTAAACCATCAAATGATTTAAATAAAGTATAAATTACAAAATATAATTCAAATCATAAAAAGATATGAACCTTGAAAGTTTAGAAAAAAAAGTTTTTTTTATTTATTGTGCAAGAGTAAATTTAAAGGTACCAATAGAATCCGAACGAATTAATGCACAAAAGATCCCACTGGGTCGAAGTGCATCCGAAAGGGCCCTCACCTAGATAAGATAAGATAGACCAATAGAATCCTCACGCTTTTATGGAAACAAATTTGTAGAACAACTATGGACCTAAACGCAGTATTTCACGACCGAAACAGCAATTTACTTCATTTTCCATGCAACGGTTAGTACAAATTGCACCATGTGACGTCATACTTTAAAGCCAATCAGTATGAAGCGTTTCGGCTGCTGTCAGCGAGGTCCGTCTTTAACTCGATTTTTTGGGTATTAATGTCCTTTAAATGTAGTTGCTTCCATACAAACATTTGTTCATCTACAAAATCTGGTTCGAATCATCGGAAACAAATTTAAGGTCACAAGCCCATTGGTATAAATAAACTATTTCAATCTTAATTTTTTAGCGTTAATAATATTATTATAATATTTACCCTAATTAACAATTTTGGTTGATGTTGTCCATGCCAATTCCGATATCAGCACTACGCTGCACCAAAAATGCTACAAAATTTACGATGTCTGGTTATTGGGCATTTTCAATAATTCGTGCACCCAATTAGCGTGAGTTGTTAAACAAAAATTAACTCAGTGTCAGTTTTGTGACGACAATTAAGTATTCAATTTGTATAAAAATTTGCTTTTTCTTTTCAATTTATAAATTATATGCATATACACGTTATTTAAATGTGAAACAAGTTAATTTTTACATCATTTTTATACTTAACTTTCGTCACAAAACTGACACTGATTTAATTTTTATTTAAAAGCTCACGCTAATTGGGTACACGAATTATTGAAAATGCCCTATTACGATAGGGTTACACGGCGCTTCAACAATTAAAGTTGTTGATGGTACAGTCGGCGCCAAAGATATGTTACACTTTTGCGCCTTATTCCATTGTGATACGGCGAAAAATTTATGCATGTCTATGACCTCGACTGTGTATGTACAGTCACTGGCATCAATATAAATTGGAACAAAGGCCGCAAAAATATCTGATGACGACTCTATTCCTAGAGCCGTTAGAGCGTGTCAGATATTTTTGCGGCCTTTGATCCATCATATATTATATTGATGCCTGTGACTGTACACTACAAATATGCACTGCACTGCGCTTACTAAGATTAGATATTGTACTAATTTTCCTGTTACTCCTTTTATATTATTGTAATTGTATTATTTTTAATTAAAGTAATATTTTACATAGTACTTATCTAAGTACATTTACTGTGTCAATGGTGCAAAAATCAAGATAATCAATGATTATAATAATGATGATAATATTTGTAATAATTGTTTATTGGTGCTAAAAACTTTAATTACACTTCTGCCAAACCACAGTACGGTTTGTTAGCAAACGAGACTCCAGTTATTTTTACATAATATAATATTTGGTTTGATGTAAGTTAATACAGTGCCATATTCCGCAACACTACAAATCTATGAACATATCTATTTTGATCTGATCAGAAATATAGGTTGGATGAAAAACGATTTAAGATACTCGTATGCATCCTTGCTTCGAAAGCTCCGTTCGCTCCGTCAAATACCAAGAACATACAATATCTCTATTAAACATAAATGTATATGACTGATAAGGAAAAGGTAAGTATAAGTAATAAAGAAACTTGATTTCTTTTTCATGGCCAAGTCGTTGATACAGACTCGAGTGGCATCGATACCTGAATTCTCAAAGATAAAGTAAGAATGCCGCCGTATCGTATCCTGAACATTCATACTCAAACACTCTGCAAACACAGGCGTCTTTGTCTGAACGAATCTGTCGCTACAGCCATATCTTGTGACTCAGTGCAAATATTGAAATGCACTTGTCTTTTACATGTATGTGAGGTATATAAATATAGATATGGTATATTATATAGCTATTATTTTCCTTCATCCGCATTTTTATCGGCTTTTAACAGCTTAGATGTGAATTTTTTTATTATAATAATACCAATACAGAGGTATTTCTAGTTCTGCGGCTCAAATCTCAATATTTAATTCGTTTCCTTTGTAGGTATTCGTTTTGAAAACAAACTAAATTTTTGCGACTAATGATCATAGTTCATTGAAGTTATTTATATTAGTTTTCATTGTCATTGTCTAGAATCTGTCTGAGAATAGTTACTGAACGAAGGATTCTGGCCTTTTATCGACAGTACAGTCGCCATCAGATATATCGGGGCGGCCAAAGTGCTCGCAAATATCTGAACACGTCTCTAATGCCTCGACAATAGAGACGTGTACAGATTTTTGTGAGCGCTTTGGCCGCTCGGATATATCTGATGGCGACTGTAGCTAGTATAATATAAGAAAATGAAGAGCAACATAAAACGTAGTGTTTCATTAACGCTAACGTAATATACTTTTATCACCGCCATATAGGTTTATGTTATGTACACGACTTGATATGTGCAGTATTAGTAGGATATTACAATAATAGGTAACTCAAGTAAAATACCTACATGTCCGAAGATCGATATACTTACTCGTATGTATAAGTAAATTAATAATTTACTTTAATAATATACTTTTCAAAACAAAGTTTTAACCGACTTCAAATCAGTAGCCAAATTGCTTCAAGTTTGCCTATAATATTTGAAGAGTTACCTCGATTTCTCCAGGATCCCATCATCAGAACTGGATTTTGATGACAACGGGACCAATCTGGAAGTATATGCTTCCAAACACAGAACACATTTTTCAAATTGGTTCATAAATTACCGTGTTATCGCGTAACAAACGCAAATTAAAAAAGCGGCCAAGTGCGCGTCGGACTCGCACATGAAGGGTTCCGTGAAATAAATTGCGGTTTACGATTTATGACGTATTCAAAAAACTACTTACTAGATCTCGTTCAAACCAATTTTCGGTGGAAGTTTACATGATAATGTACATCATATATATTTTTTAGTTTTATCATTCTATTATTTTAGAAGTTACAGGGGGGGGGGACACACACATTTTACCACTTTGGAAGTGTCTCTCGCGCAAACTATTCAGTTTAGAAAAAAATGATATTAGAAACCTCAATATCATTTTTGAAGACCTATCCATAGATACCCCACACGTATGGGTTTGATGAAAAAATTTTTTTTGAGTTTCACTTGAGTATGGGGACCCCTAAAAATTTATGTTTTTTTTTTCAATTTTTGTGTGAAAATCTTAATGCGGTTCACAGAATACATCTACTTACCAAGTTTCAACAGTATAGCTCTTATAGTTTCGGAAAAAAGTGGCTATGACATACGGACGGACAGACAGACAGACAGACGGACGGACATGACGAATCTATAAGGGTTCCGTTTTTTGCCATTTGGCTACGGAACCCTAAAAAGAAAAAAAAACACGAATCAACGGTTCTCAACCTGCTCCTTTTTTGAAGACGGTTAAAACATTGTTTTTAGCCAAATTTTTAGCTCAGTTGCTAAATTGCTTCAAGTTTGCCTATACAATTTGAAGAGTTCCCTCGATTTCTCCACAATCTATCATCAGAACTGGATTTTGGTGACAACGGGACCAATCTGGAAGTAGGTATATGCTTCCAAACAGAAAAAAAAATTCAAATCGGTTCATAAATTACAGAGTTATCGCGTAACATACACACATAAAAATAAACATACAGACGAATTGAGAACCTCCTTTTTTGAAGTCGGTTAAAAAAATTATTAATGCGTGAAAAGTTATGCAAGGGAATCACACAACTTTACTGCATTTACTAATTTTAGCATAGGTACCTAAAACAATGTAAGTGTGATTGCCAAGTCACAGAATTTTATTTAGTAAGCAAATAAAGATTAATAAGAGTGCCTGACTTGGCTCTACGAAATATCTCACCACTTTTTACTGTGAAATAGTTTCGAGACTTGGCCTATTTTTTACATGGAATGTTTTTTATGGGATCTCATTTCTTTTTGTAGACTTTGTATCGGAATGTTATTTTACCAACCGCAAATAACGTTTGTATAGTTTTGCAGGAAGGAACTGGAAAAGTAACTTTGTAATCGCATGTATTTGTATAGAATTACAAACTTACTTATGCAGTTTGTGACTGAAATTGCAATATATTTAGGTTTTTTATGAATTATTAGGCTAAAAACTAATTAAGTTTGAAATTTGGAGCTTGTGGGTCTGCTAGAAGTACCTTAGAATTAGCGTGATCATTATCAGAAATGAGTAGGTAGGTATGTCAGTGACAAAACTAATGAACTTTGACGGACAATAGTTAACTAAAAGTTCAAATTGAATGTTATTGATATTATATGTTAGCCATATTATGCCCTACATGTTCCTGGAAATTCAGGGTTCTAGCTTTAGCCAGCACAAAATTACAGGATGTTGAAAATGGCCTGAATGGCTTCGAGAAAAGGATGGTACGGCCCTGCCTCTTTGTTTTGCTCGACTTGGCGGGGGCACTGCCGTGCCCCCAGATCTGTTACCAACACGCAGTGTGTGTAACAAATAGGTTAAAACCCCCCCATGGAGGCCCCATTAGTCGGTATAGGGAAGGTACCTCACGAATGGGCCACTTACTTTTTGCATATGTACTACAATCTTAAATTGATCGTTTCGTATATTGAATCAACTCAATGAGACAATGTTCTGTTGTCAAGGTCACTCACAATTAACCGTTGAACTTTTACGTATGACTGCACTGTCATGTGTTGTGTCAGGTTGTCACAGGGTAAATAGTTGTATGACATTTAACCTTTTCTAAATCAAAGGGCTCCGGCGTCGAGTTAGACATAATGTTGTGTCTTAAGTCTAAAACTATCGTAGATTTGTTAATATCATACTTACACAAGATATTTGTAAAACTTGTATTCTGTAATGTATAGTCGCCATCACATACATCGGTACACTACAGGATGTTCAAAAATATCTGAACATGCACCCTAATGCCTTGAAAATAGAGTTGTGTTCAGATAAATAAATAAATAAATATTACGGGACAATCTTACACAAATCAACCTAGGCCCACGGTAAGCTCAATAAGGCTTGTGTTGTGGGTACTAGGCGACGATATATATAATAGATAAATACATATAGATACTTATATACATATATAACATCCATAACTCAGGAACAAATATTCGTGATAAACACACAAATAAATGCCCTGACCGGGATTCGAACCCGGGACCTCCAGCTTCGTAGGCAGAGTCACTACCAACTGGGCTACGGAGGAGATGTTTGTGAGTTGCTTGTTTGCTCCGATGTATGTGATGGCGACTGTACCCTCGGCTCCCAAGATACAGGCTGTGCCTAGTTTGGCGCTGGCTGACGGATATTTTTCTTTGTTTGTTAAAAATGTGCATCTTAACAGAATTTACCGCACTCGGATGTAACTTTGTTATGGTAAATAAATAATTTGTATTTGTAATGGCGTTAAATAACTACTGTAGTTTATGGGGTTAGCGTGAGGTACCTACAAATAAAGTGAGAAAAGATTTCCCTGTCAAAGTCTTTGTGACATTGACACTACATTGTATCACCTGGCAAGTGGGTATGGTTTTTTCCCCATAAGTTTACTTTCAACCTACTGAGGAAGTAACGATGGCCTAAAGGTGAGTGCGAGACTGCGAGGCGGTGAGCGAGGTAAATGGACCAATAGGAACTTAGGAAGCAATGCGCGGCCAGCCACGCCATTGGTGGATTTTTTCCTAGCTCACCGCCTCGCAACCTCGCACAACACTGGTGGATGCTCATCCTAATTCCAACACTAACTTGTAATTGTTTTAGAGTTTTGTGTTCCCATATTTATCTATTCATTTATATTCAAACTGTAATAAATACAGAAGATTTTTTTTTTCATATAAATGTACACGCTCAAAAACAGAAACATTAACGAAATAGAACATCCTGGCACTTTTGCGTACTTAGCATTAATAACACCGATAGAAAATAATTTTTTCGCACACTAACATACTTGGGTTGGGCGTTTTCCATAAAAATGTAACTAATGAAAGTTCTTAACAACGTGTTTTTTTTTGGAAAAAGCTCACTTTCCAATAAGATGATATTACAATGAGGTTACTCTAAAAAAATATACCAGTCTAAGGGGTGTATTAGGGTGATTGCTCAGAACACGGACACCCTTCGAAATCAGGGCAAGCACCGAGCTGTAGCGGGCACACATAACTACATTGTGACTGTATACTCTTATGGTGGGTTTAGAGTACATAAACAGAAAAATAACGTCCTAATTTTAACATAATATGTTAGAGCGTGTTCACACTGTTCACATTATAGGACACTGCTACGTCATCGGAGGCAAGTAACATGCCCATTTGAACTATCTTTGTTCCTAAAATTACCTTTCAATGCATACAACTCGTTGCCTAAACCCACCATTACTTTGAAAAAGAATTTCCATCAACGTATGTCTTGTCCGCAGGTCACAGCCAATTCCGGACGACTCGTCCGGTAAATCGGGAGCCAAGTTCTATCAGAGCTACGACCGGTTGTTCATCCTCAAGACCCTGACTTCGGAAGAGGTTGAGAGAATGCACTCCTTCCTTAAACACTATCATCCGGTAAGCGTTCACTCCTGCGGCCCTAATAGTCCGCCATCAAAGTTGGCCACCTTTGGCACCGTCTGCCAAGTACTTCCGGCCATTTCGGGACTGACAGACTTAAATTTACTCTCTCTACGATTAAAGGGTTAAATTTATTTATTCGTATGGCAAGTCAAAAGTCAGGTACAAAATCATAAATTAATTTCCAGAGCATTAATCCACTTAAGGGCTTCGTCATTCAAATTGATCAGGTCTTCTGGGGGTCCTCCGGTGTACCGTGTTAACGAGCACTCCTGGATGATGTGTTGAATGCTCTGCTCTACGGCACCACACTCACAGGAAGGGGAGTCCTGCCAGCCATAACGAAAACGGTATAGATTGCAGCGACCATGACCGGTGGGCAGCCTGTTTGATTGCACCAGGTCCGTCTCGGTAGTTGGAACCCTTCTAACTTCGAACCTGGGACAATACTCGAGCCAAGCTTTCCAGCCGTCATAGAAGACCAGGACCGCTTCCACTCTTGGTTGAGGTTAAAGCTAGTTTGAGACAGAGTTTGCGCAATGCTGTAAGATGGGTGTCTGGTCTGGACTTCAAGCGGCATCTTATAAGGTCCAAAAATTCACCGTGCTTAGGGAGGCTGGGCTTATCCCTGATCTTACGAAATTCCTTCATAAGTGCGTCCTGTCTCCTGAGTTCTGGCGGAGGAATCTGACAAAGTACCGGGAGCCAGTGGCAAGGCGTAGACTGTAGTGTGCCAGAAATGAGACGCATAGTTTTGTTCAGTTCACTATCAACTTTGGCGATTTGTGCACTGCCCAGCCAGACGGGCAGGCAAAAGGGTTAAATGATGCCACATGTCTCGTACTGTTGTCACACGACGTTAATAATACCTACCCTTAATTTTTTTACCGGAAGTGAAGGATTTTTCATACTTTCGGCCAATTTGCCAAATGCGATAATCTTCTGATTCTTGCTCAGCACAACTTTCTCGACCCTTGCATTTTTTCTATTATTATTTAAGATAATAATTAGTATTCATTCTAGCTTGGATAAGTATAAAATATAAGCGTTATCAACTATTTCTTGCTGTTATTGGTGCCCAGTTAGCCAGGGGAGAATATGGACTTTTAACATGCCTAGCAAATCGCCTAGTGGCCCATAAAAGAGGGTTGAAAATTACAAGAAAACCTTGGTGGATTTAAACCCATAAAAACACGTAACCAAAAAAAGTTTAAAAAAAGTAAAATTTATTGTAGGCTGTGTTTTCGATGCATAATACGATAATAATATACTCATATATTAACTCTTCTCGAGTGGCAAAACATATCGGGAATAGATGATTTAATCCTGGTTACTGGAATTTAGTTTTACTACAGATAATTCCCCGAACATGGTATGAATGTTTTTTTTCCTATCGATATTTCCCCGAACCATGAGTGACAGGTCTCGATACGGTTATCCCTTATCAATTTGTATGTAAATGTGCGATAAATTGATGCGCACCGTATATCTAATCTCATGAAAATGATGTATTGTTTGTTTATGATCCTTTCAAATTACTTCCAAAACGGGTCGAACAAAGATCAGTAAATTCGTACAATATATGAACATAGACATATTATGATGGTTACCAATCTATGTAGGAAGCGCAACGTAATTTACCAAAGACTAGTAATTTATATACGCCGCTAATGTCCATACATGTTTTTTACATAATACGTATAACCAGAGACTAGTAAATTATAGAGTAGCGTTTAGTGCGTCTCGATTTTCAGCCGCAAGTCGATTTTCAGCCGCACATTACTGTGTTCTGCCGCCAGAGTGCAGCACTAGCACAATCCGTAAACCAGTAGAGGAAGATAGGGACTCACACACACACACATGAACAGTTGATTGTCAAATGAGTGGCAAAGATGCATGCATAGACTATTGTCTAAGTTCCGCAAGTGGGAACGAGATACAATGCCAACTCTGTGTGTTTAGGTTATATTTATATTACGCTATGGTTTAGCCACTAGGGCGGATTTATTTCAAAGACTAGACCACAATTTATTTTTCTTTTCTAGTACATAGTGGAGCGACACGGGAAGACCCTACTGCCGCAATACCTCGGCATGTACCGGCTCACCGTGGACGGAATCGAGCACTACCTCGTTGCCACCAGAAACGTGTTCTCCAACCATCTCAACATACACAGGTCTGTCCGTCCTTTGACACCTAGCTGTCAAATATAAATAGAGGCTCTGGGAGATGTAGAACGCTTTATGTATAAAAAAAAATATTTTTTTTACAAAAAAATCTGTATCATTAACGAATCTGCTCACAAAATTACACGAGAATCGTTTGAGTAATGCGACCTGTAGAAGAGAACAGTCGGACCGCGGGACATCCGGACAAACAAATTTTGGTCCAAGCTGAAGCATAGAACTTCGTTCGCTTCGCTCACTCGATCGAAAGACACATTTTTGTACTCGTCGATTAAAATCTGTGTATTAAGATTTCATAGAGAACACTGCAACGTCACTCTTTTCATAGTTGTAGTCCATGTTACTGTCGAAACAATCGAAATAACTGTTTCGATACGCTCCAGACAACCGAAAAAAATTTGAAAATAGAACTAAAATAAATTCGACCAATCACGTGGCTGCTTTACCGAACTGTAATGAATTGGACCAATAGAATCGCTTTGATTATTGAGTTTACTCGTTGATGTCGTACGCTCGTTCATGTCTTTTAAGATATCAACGAGCGTACGAGCGATAGGCTGCACTTCGTTTCAACAGTATCGAGTTTGTTTAATTAGTTCAGTTGACTCGTAGAAAATTAATTTTAATGAACTCGTACAAAAAGTATTGTTCACAATAGTGTTATAATCAAGATTTTTAATCTCGTACCTTACTTAGGCCACTCAGCAAGCTTCGTGGCCTAAACACGGTACTCGACTAAAAAGCTCTTTATTATAACACGATTGTGAAAAATACTATTTCGCACATCTCTGGTGAAAGTTCATTAGTTCACCCTAAGGGGCGTGGTCCGCCAGCGAAAGTGTCGAATGTTCGAGAGGCGTGCACTTACATCAAGTATCTTTTCTTAGCATAATATGACAAGAAAAGCTCCGGACTACTCTTATCCAGAGAAAATAAATTAGATTTTTTTTTCTAGAAAATACGACCTGAAAGGCTCAACGGTAGACCGCGAGGCGTCAGAAAAGGAGTTAGAGAAGGAGCTACCAACTCTAAAGGACAACGACTTTATAAAGCAGGGCATTCGCATCGATATAGGGGACGCGGCTAAGGAAAAGCTACTTGAAACGCTTACGGCAGACGTCGAGGTAAGACTCGTGGGAAAATGAACTTTAATTACATAGGTGGCGAGTCGAAATCTGCTGGAGACTTTGAGACACAGTCTTAGATCGCTTGTAGGCCAAAATGAACAACAGTGCGGGCGAAAATATTATGGAAGACAACGTCTTCATAAAACAGGGTTCGTATCTTCATCGGAGACAAAGTGTTCACCGATTTTCATAGTTAGTCCCTGTAAAGGTCCATCAGAATTACCTTCATATTTAGTCACAAAAATATAACTGATTTAATCCCATATCCTCTAGCTAGACGCTCACCATGCAAGACTGGTAAAAAATCTATTGAAGGAAGAAAACCTTTTAATAAGCCTGTAGGCGGCTAGGGGATATGCAATATCGGAGCTCGCTATCGCTATGTATCACTAATATGCGAGCTAGAGACAGCGTATGCGACCAAGAGATCGCAAGCGCGACTGATATACAGCGAGTACAGTCAAGAAGCTAGATTTCCTAACATGTCTGTTGGCAGTTCCTAAAGAAACTCCACTTTATGTACTAATTCCTGCTCCTAGACATACCTCTGACCTCTCGCTTGCATTCGCTCTCACTACGTAATGTTAGCGAGAGTCCGACCAACACCCTTCGACTTCATAAGATATATCTATCTTGATTTATAAATACTTTTATTTATTTATTTGCTACACAGACACAGATACAAAATAGTGTAATTTGTCTTTACAGTTCCTAACGAAACTCCACCTGATGGACTACTCTTTGCTCTTGGGCATGCACGAGTGCGGGCGCGGAGAGGCGGAGGCCGAGGCGGCGCGCGCGCAGGCCGAGCAGGACTCGGAGCCCGACTCCGAGTCCGACTCCGAGTCGGACAACCGGCACGGAGACAGGTACTGTAACGGCATCGGCATCGCCCCGGCTCGGTAAAAGTTAACGGCGCTTGGGCAACTCGTGGTCGCAGTCTACATCAAACGTACGTACGCAAACGGCCTATGGCAATCAGTGGAAGTAGCTGGTTGACATAGGCCGGAACATTCCCGGGAATATAAGGGAATATTGAAATTGTGTATGTTTATATATGTTGCTATCAGGGATGATAACTTCGGCCCTTGATTTTTTTACCAAGACATTGTAACCAGTGTAATTTATCCGCAAAAGTAAATTCCCAATGTTGCTGGGAATATTCCCGGGAACAATGGGAATTTTCCCATAGTTACTATGAATATTCCCCTAGCCTCAAAAAACAAATTTTACAAAAGTACCAAAAATAAGTAACAAAAATATCACAAAAAATATGTACTAATACAAAATATGAAAATATTCACATATTAAATGGTAATTAAGATTTATTTATTTATCGTATGGCATTTTTTGGTCACTAGATTACATAACAAAAAGTATAAGACTTGATGTATCCAGTGAGCACTGCGAGATTCTGGAGGACAGTGCAGTTGAAACCACCCGGGAATCACGTGTAGGGTTATTTAAGGTAATTCATATGGACGTAGAGCAACAGCGATCCCCGGTAATTAAGATAAAAAGTCAGAAACAGTACAAAAACTTAATTTTGAGTGAATAGCATTTTATTTGTCGGTTCTCTATTAATTTTAATTACTATTATTACAATTTTAATTTGACTAATTTCAATATTCCCCTGTTTGAGGTACATTCCTAGGAACAACGGAATATTCTAATACGGGAATATTCCCGTTCCCGGGAATATTCCCCGGCACATCACTATGTGGAAGCCTCGTGGCAAGCGCTGATACGTGCGTGGCTTTGAACGGACCGGCGGGTGGGCTTATAAACGTGCGTTAATCTTAAAAGGGAAGTGGGGCTGCTTCCTCATCGATTTAATAATCTATATCAGTATGTGGCATCATGGCTTCCAAAAAGATGTAAAGGTTGAGAGTGAGAGTAAGAAGTTTTAAATTTAAGTGCTGTATCTTTGAGTGTACGATTACTAGCCTAGTGGTTCAAGCGGCGGTGGTTCGAATCCCGGCTCGTACCAATGAGTTTTTCGGATCTCATGTACGGAATATTTCCCGTTAGCTTTTGGGTGAAGGAAAACATCGTTAGGAAACGGTCTAATCCCAATAAGATCTAGTTTTTCCTCTAGGTTGGAAGGTCAGATGGCAGTCGCTTTCGTAAAACTAGTGCCTTTGCCAAATCTTGGGATTAGGTGTCCAAGCGGCCCCCGGGCTCCTTTAGGGACACAACCGGGAATTACGTTTGGAGAATGATAATCTTCGAGTCTAGGCTTGGGAGAAGCGCTTCCTAACGAGTGATGTATATTCCCTCGTCGATTCAATGATCTATATTTGTTTGTGGCATCATAGCTTCCTAAAAAGATGTTGATCGAGAGTCTGGGTTGTTTTTAGTTTTAATTATGTATCCTCTAGTGTAGGCTTGGGATGAGCGTAATTAGGTATTCTCGAGAGTACGCTTGGTAGAAGCGCTTCCTAACGGGTAATTATTTTACTTTGATGTGTTTGCATACAGATGGGGCTTCAACACGCCGCCGGACAGCCCGCGCGGCGCGCCGCCGAGCCGGCGCGAGCTGCGCTACGAGGGCATTATCCCCGAGATTGATATCTACGCCATACCCAGCCAGGAAGGTCAGTTGTACTGTACAGATGGGGCTTCAACACGCCGCCGGACAGCCCGCGCGGCGCGCCGCCGAGCCGGCGCGAGCTGCGCTACGAGGGCATTATCCCCGAGATTGATATCTACACCATACCCAGCCAGGAAGGTCAGTTGTACTGTACAGATGGGGCTTCAACACGCCGCCGGACAGCCCGCGCGGCGCGCCGCCGAGCCGGCGCGAGCTGCGCTACGAGGGCATTATCCCCGAGATTGATATCTACGCCATACCCAGCCAGGAAGGTCAGTTGTACTGTACAGATGGGGCTTCAACACGCCGCCGGACAGCCCGCGCGGCGCGCCGCCGAGCCGGCGCGAGCTGCGCTACGAGGGCATTATCCCCGAGATTGATATCTACACCATACCCAGCCAGGAAGGTCAGTTGTACTGTACAGATGGGGCTTCAACACGCCGCCGGACAGCCCGCGCGGCGCGCCGCCGAGCCGGCGCGAGCTGCGCTACGAGGGCATTATCCCCGAGATTGATATCTACGCCATACCCAGCCAGGAAGGTCAGTTGTACTGTACAGATGGGGCTTCAACACGCCGCCGGACAGCCCGCGCGGCGCGCCGCCGAGCCGGCGCGAGCTGCGCTACGAGGGCATTATCCCCGAGATTGATATCTACGCCATACCCAGCCAGGAAGGTCAGTTGTACTGTACAGATGGGGCTTCAACACGCCGCCGGACAGCCCGCGCGGCGCGCCGCCGAGCCGGCGCGAGCTGCGCTACGAGGGCATTATCCCCGAGATTGATATCTACGCCATACCCAGCCAGGAAGGTCAGTTGTACTGTACAGATGGGGCTTCAACACGCCGCCGGACAGCCCGCGCGGCGCGCCGCCGAGCCGGCGCGAGCTGCGCTACGAGGGCATTATCCCCGAGATTGATATCTACGCCATACCCAGCCAGGAAGGTCAGTTGTACTGTACAGATGGGGCTTCAACACGCCGCCGGACAGCCCGCGCGGCGCGCCGCCGAGCCGGCGCGAGCTGCGCTACGAGGGCATTATCCCCGAGATTGATATCTACGCCATACCCAGCCAGGAAGGTCAGTTGTACTGTACAGATGGGGCTTCAACACGCCGCCGAGCCGGCGCGAGCTGCGCTACGAGGGCATTATCCCCGAGATTGATATCTACGCCATACCCAGCCAGGAAGGTCAGTTGTACTGTACAGATGGGGCTTCAACACGCCGCCGAGCCGGCGCGAGCTGCGCTACGAGGGCATTATCCCCGAGATTGATATCTACGCCATACCCAGCCAGGAAGGTCAGTTGTACTGTACAGATGGGGCTTCAACACGCCGCCGAGCCGGCGCGAGCTGCGCTACGAGGGCATTATCCCCGAGATTGATATCTACGCCATACCCAGCCAGGAAGGTCAGTTGTACTGTACAGATGGGGCTTCAACACGCCGCCGAGCCGGCGCGAGCTGCGCTACGAGGGCATTATCCCCGAGATTGATATCTACGCCATACCCAGCCAGGAAGGTCAGTTGTACTGTACAGATGGGGCTTCAACACGCCGCCGAGCCGGCGCGAGCTGCGCTACGAGGGCATTATCCCCGAGATTGATATCTACGCCATACCCAGCCAGGAAGGTCAGTTGTACTGTACAGATGGGGCTTCAACACGCCGCCGAGCCGGCGCGAGCTGCGCTACGAGGGCATTATCCCCGAGATTGATATCTACGCCATACCCAGCCAGGAAGGTCAGTTGTACTGTACAGATGGGGCTTCAACACGCCGCCGAGCCGGCGCGAGCTGCGCTACGAGGGCATTATCCCCGAGATTGATATCTACGCCATACCCAGCCAGGAAGGTCAGTTGTACTGTACAGATGGGGCTTCAACACGCCGCCGAGCCGGCGCGAGCTGCGCTACGAGGGCATTATCCCCGAGATTGATATCTACGCCATACCCAGCCAGGAAGGTCAGTTGTACTGTACAGATGGGGCTTCAACACGCCGCCGAGCCGGCGCGAGCTGCGCTACGAGGGCATTATCCCCGAGATTGATATCTACGCCATACCCAGCCAGGAAGGTCAGTTGTACTGTACAGATGGGGCTTCAACACGCCGCCGAGCCGGCGCGAGCTGCGCTACGAGGGCATTATCCCCGAGATTGATATCTACGCCATACCCAGCCAGGAAGGTCAGTTGTACTGTACAGATGGGGCTTCAACACGCCGCCGAGCCGGCGCGAGCTGCGCTACGAGGGCATTATCCCCGAGATTGATATCTACGCCATACCCAGCCAGGAAGGTCAGTTGTACTGTACAGATGGGGCTTCAACACGCCGCCGAGCCGGCGCGAGCTGCGCTACGAGGGCATCATCCCCGAGATTGATATCTACGCCATACCCAGCCAGGAAGGTCAGTTGTACTGTACAGATGGGGCTTCAACACGCCGCCGAGCCGGCGCGAGCTGCGCTACGAGGGCATCATCCCCGAGATTGATATCTACGCCATACCCAGCCAGGAAGGTCAGTTGTACTGTACAGATGGGGCTTCAACACGCCGCCGAGCCGGCGCGAGCTGCGCTACGAGGGCATCATCCCCGAGATTGATATCTACGCCATACCCAGCCAGGAAGGTCAGTTGTACTGTACAGATGGGGCTTCAACACGCCGCCGAGCCGGCGCGAGCTGCGCTACGAGGGCATTATCCCCGAGATTGATATCTACGCCATACCCAGCCAGGAAGGTCAGTTGTACTGTACAGATGGGGCTTCAACACGCCGCCGAGCCGGCGCGAGCTGCGCTACGAGGGCATCATCCCCGAGATTGATATCTACGCCATACCCAGCCAGGAAGGTCAGTTGTACTGTACAGATGGGGCTTCAACACGCCGCCGAGCCGGCGCGAGCTGCGCTACGAGGGCATCAACCCCGAGATTGATATCTACGCCATACCCAGCCAGGAAGGTCAGTTGTACTGTACAGATGGGGCTTCAACACGCCGCCGAGCCGGCGCGAGCTGCGCTACGAGGGCATCAACCCCGAGATTGATATCTACGCCATACCCAGCCAGGAAGGTCAGTTGTACTGTACAGATGGGGCTTCAACACGCCGCCGAGCCGGCGCGAGCTGCGCTACGAGGGCATCAACCCCGAGATTGATATCTACGCCATACCCAGCCAGGAAGGTCAGTTGTACTGTACAGATGGGGCTTCAACACGCCGCCGAGCCGGCGCGAGCTGCGCTACGAGGGCATCATCCCCGAGATTGATATCTACGCCATACCCAGCCAGGAAGGTCAGTTGTACTGTACAGATGGGGCTTCAACACGCCGCCGAGCCGGCGCGAGCTGCGCTACGAGGGCATCAACCCCGAGATTGATATCTACGCCATACCCAGCCAGGAAGGTCAGTTGTACTGTACAGATGGGGCTTCAACACGCCGCCGAGCCGGCGCGAGCTGCGCTACGAGGGCATCAACCCCGAGATTGATATTTTTTTTTTTTTTTTTTTTTTTTTTTTTATTGAGAAACAAACAGTCTTAAAAAACACATAAGTAACTTAGCTATGGCTATGTGAGTAATGCTATAATAGACCTATAGTTTCATAAATGTTTACAAAGTTACAAGTTATATTAAAAATTGGAAAATATGTTTAATATAATACCAAATGTCATAAATATATAAATATATATATACATATATGTGTTGTAAATACACTTATGACAGTTAAGTATATTTTACAACTTAGTTACACCATTATACAATGCAAAAAAAGAAAGAAAAAGTTAATGAAAAGGTTAAGGTAACTGCGTTTTAACATTCTTAGATTAAAGAAAAAACTAATCTTTTAAATATACTATATGAGTTGCCAAACAAATCTGCGTCCATACATTTTTCATTATACAGTTTACATGCGCGCTTAGTATATGAATGCTGTGCGTATTTAGTTCTGCTGCTTGCAATACTAAATAAGGCCTTCTTGCGACAACTTCGTTCTAATCTACGGGGAACATGAAAAAATATATTATGTAATAGTTCAGGGGCATCAACTAGATTATTCATAATTTTGAACAGATAAAGTAAATCGGTACAAGTGCGTCTGAGTGAAAGGGGTTGGATATGGAGTCTTGTGGATGATAAGGCGTAATCTTCATAGTTACCACCTGTTCGGAATTCCATTGTCTTAACAAACTTTTTCTGGAGTCTTTCAATTCTAACCTCGTGTACAGTAAAGCAGGGATTCCACACTACAGAAGCAAATTCCAATCGACTTCGGACATAGCTATTATAAAGGAGTCTGTAAGTAAGAGGTCTTTTAAAGGGTTTCGCAACACGAAGAATGAAACCCAGCAGTCTATACGACTTATTTAGAATATCATCAATATGAGAGTTAAATGTCAATTTAGCATCAAGTATCACACCTAGATCACGTATACTATTCTGGCGTGCCAGATTACCACCACACAAGCAGTAATTAAATTGTATGGGATCTTTCTTTCGCGTAAATGTTATTACTGCGCATTTATCGCTATTTAAAAATAAATTGTTTCTAGTACAATAACTTTCAAAACTAAATAAATCATTTTGTAATAGAGTACAGTCTGCTTGTGTTTTAATAACTCTGAATATTTTAGTGTCGTCAGCGTATAGAAGAGCTTTCGATTCAGTAAGACACTCCGTTATGTCATTAATGTATAGGATAAATAATAAAGGGCCCAAATGGGACCCTTGTGGGACTCCTGAGGTAATATATTTGAAGCCAGAAGAGAAACCTCCGAGTACGACAGTTTGAGATCTTTTTTCTATATACGATTTGATCCACCGGAAAAGGTCGCCATGCACACCGAGGCTCCAAAGTTTCAGCAAAAGCGTGTCGTAGGAGATTTTGTCAAATGCCTTTGCGAAATCTGTGTAAACTGCGTCGACTTGGTGCCGATTATCCATGGCTTCACGTATGACCTCACTAAAAGACAACAGATTACTTTCTACGCTTCGACCTTTGTAGAAACCATGCTGATTTGGGTTGATGTGACGACGAACAGCATATGAAAGCTGGTCAGTAACTATTTTTTCTAATATTTTACCGAATTGACATAATTTAGAAATAGGTCGATACTTTTCGATGTCTTGACTCACGGAACCCTTAGGAATAGGCGTAATCCAAGCTTTTTTCCAGATTAGCGGGACATGCCCCTCCTTAATAGATAATAAATATATCTTGGTGATAGGAAAAACTAATGCACTAGCACATTTACTGATCAGTACAGGGTGTATTCGATCAGGCCCAGCACCCTTGTTTATATCGACAGATTTCAAATATTTGAGAACAATTTCATTCGACAAGGTAATTGAACTGACGTTGAAAACTGATTTTGTAGGCGGATCCAAGCAGTTAACATCTAGAGGTGGTAAAGAAGAGTGTTCGAAAACGGACTGGAAATGATCACCAAACATTTTGCAAATGCCTGCTCCGTCCGAGGATGAGACGCCCCTATAATACATAGTTTGTGGTATACCTCCGTTGGACCTAGTAGACTTAATAAATTTCCAGAAATACTTAGGATGTGATTTTATTTTATCCTCTGAAAATTCTATATACCTATTATAGCATTTCTTTTCAATAATTTCTGCTCGTTTTCTTAATTTTTTAAAAGTTTCATAGTCTAGGGGGTTTCCATAACATTTCCAAAGTTTATGGTATTTTCTTTTTTCTTTTAAAATCTTTCTTAAAGGTTTGCTGTGCCATGCAGGATATGTGCACGAATTTCGGGACTGATAGCTCGGTACGTATTTATCTATTAATTTATATAATAGATTATATAGTTTTGTAAGGCTTCCTTCTACATCCAAATTATCAAAAAATGTATCCCAATCTATTTGCGATAAATCACTATTAATGTTGTCGAAATCAGCTGAATGGAACTTATACACAAGGACACCGGCAGGTCTCATTGGTGCCGTATAATTAAGTCTTAAGTTTAATGATAACGAAGGGTGGTGCACATCTTCTGGAGTTAAAGGAAAACTACACCTAGTGACAGAACAGGCAGTACTACATAATATCAGGTCAAGGATACGATCATTTATATTAGCAATATTATTAAACTGGTTTAGATTACTAAGCGCTATAAAATCACCTACACACTGAACTAAACTCTACGCCATACCCAGCCAGGAAGGTCAGTTGTACTGTACAGATGGGGCTTCAACACGCCGCCGAGCCGGCGCGAGCTGCGCTACGAGGGCATCAACCCCGAGATTGATATCTACACCATACCCAGCCAGGAAGGTCAGTTGTACTGTACAGATGGGGCTTCAACACGCCGCCGAGCCGGCGCGAGCTGCGCTACGAGGGCATCAACCCCGAGATTGATATCTACACCATACCCAGCCAGGAAGGTCAGTTGTACTGTACAGATGGGGCTTCAACACGCCGCCGAGCCGGCGCGAGCTGCGCTACGAGGGCATCAACCCCGAGATTGATATCTACACCATACCCAGCCAGGAAGGTCAGTTGTACTGTACAGATGGGGCTTCAACACGCCGCCGAGCCGGCGCGAGCTGCGCTACGAGGGCATCAACCCCGAGATTGATATCTACACCATACCCAGCCAGGAAGGTCAGTTGTACTGTACAGATGGGGCTTCAACACGCCGCCGAGCCGGCGCGAGCTGCGCTACGAGGGCATCAACCCCGAGATTGATATCTACACCATACCCAGCCAGGAAGGTCAGTTGTACTGTACAGATGGGGCTTCAACACGCCGCCGAGCCGGCGCGAGCTGCGCTACGAGGGCATTATCCCCGAGATTGATATCTACGCCATACCCAGCCAGGAAGGTCAGTTGTACTGTACAGATGGGGCTTCAACACGCCGCCGAGCCGGCGCGAGCTGCGCTACGAGGGCATCAACCCCGAGATTGATATCTACACCATACCCAGCCAGGAAGGTCAGTTGTACTGTACAGATGGGGCTTCAACACGCCGCCGAGCCGGCGCGAGCTGCGCTACGAGGGCATTATCCCCGAGATTGATATCTACGCCATACCCAGCCAGGAAGGTCAGTTGTACTGTACAGATGGGGCTTCAACACGCCGCTGAGCCGGCGCGAGCTGCGCTACGAGGGCATCAACCCCGAGATTGATATCTACACCATACCCAGCCAGGAAGGTCAGTTGTACTGTACAGATGGGGCTTCAACACGCCGCCGAGCCGGCGCGAGCTGCGCTACGAGGGCATCAACCCCGAGATTGATATCTACACCATACCCAGCCAGGAAGGTCAGTTGTACTGTACAGATGGGGCTTCAACACGCCGCCGAGCCGGCGCGAGCTGCGCTACGAGGGCATCAACCCCGAGATTGATATCTACACCATACCCAGCCAGGAAGGTCAGTTGTACTGTACAGATGGGGCTTCAACACGCCGCCGAGCCGGCGCGAGCTGCGCTACGAGGGCATCAACCCCGAGATTGATATCTACACCATACCCAGCCAGGAAGGTCAGTTGTACTGTACAGATGGGGCTTCAACACGCCGCCGAGCCGGCGCGAGCTGCGCTACGAGGGCATTATCCCCGAGATTGATATCTACGCCATACCCAGCCAGGAAGGTCAGTTGTACTGTACAGATGGGGCTTCAACACGCCGCCGAGCCGGCGCGAGCTGCGCTACGAGGGCATCAACCCCGAGATTGATATCTACACCATACCCAGCCAGGAAGGTCAGTTGTACTGTACAGATGGGGCTTCAACACGCCGCCGAGCCGGCGCGAGCTGCGCTACGAGGGCATTATCCCCGAGATTGATATCTACGCCATACCCAGCCAGGAAGGTCAGTTGTACTGTACAGATGGGGCTTCAACACGCCGCCGAGCCGGCGCGAGCTGCGCTACGAGGGCATCAACCCCGAGATTGATATCTACACCATACCCAGCCAGGAAGGTCAGTTGTACTGTACAGATGGGGCTTCAACACGCCGCCGAGCCGGCGCGAGCTGCGCTACGAGGGCATTATCCCCGAGATTGATATCTACGCCATACCCAGCCAGGAAGGTCAGTTGTACTGTACAGATGGGGCTTCAACACGCCGCCGAGCCGGCGCGAGCTGCGCTACGAGGGCATCAACCCCGAGATTGATATCTACACCATACCCAGCCAGGAAGGTCAGTTGTACTGTACAGATGGGGCTTCAACACGCCGCCGAGCCGGCGCGAGCTGCGCTACGAGGGCATCAACCCCGAGATTGATATCTACACCATACCCAGCCAGGAAGGTCAGTTGTACTGTACAGATGGGGCTTCAACACGCCGCCGAGCCGGCGCGAGCTGCGCTACGAGGGCATCAACCCCGAGATTGATATCTACACCATACCCAGCCAGGAAGGTCAGTTGTACTGTACAGATGGGGCTTCAACACGCCGCCGAGCCGGCGCGAGCTGCGCTACGAGGGCATCAACCCCGAGATTGATATCTACACCATACCCAGCCAGGAAGGTCAGTTGTACTGTACAGATGGGGCTTCAACACGCCGCCGAGCCGGCGCGAGCTGCGCTACGAGGGCATCAACCCCGAGATTGATATCTACACCATACCCAGCCAGGAAGGTCAGTTGTACTGTACAGATGGGGCTTCAACACGCCGCCGAGCCGGCGCGAGCTGCGCTACGAGGGCATCAACCCCGAGATTGATATCTACACCATACCCAGCCAGGAAGGTCAGTTGTACTGTACAGATGGGGCTTCAACACGCCGCCGAGCCGGCGCGAGCTGCGCTACGAGGGCATCAACCCCGAGATTGATATCTACGCCATACCCAGTAGGCAAGCTTCATTCATCTTTAGAATTTACGAACCAGCTTAGCGTAACCGCTCAAGTCAGGGTTGTCAAAATATGTAAGACCTTTTTAATACAGAAGTAGAATAGTAAAAGTGGCCGGCCTATTTCGTTCAAAATCTGAGGGTCCGAGGGGACTCTTAATTTTCCGTTCCTGCTCCAGAAATTTTATAAGGCATGTTTTCCTGTTGCATTATTAGAAGTCTAAAACGCTGCTTTATTACTTTCAGGTGCGCCTAAAAAGGAAATATATTTCGTTGCGCTCATCGATGTATTGACGCATTATGGAGTTAGGAAACAGGTAAGCTTTGTTCAACTTTGATAAAACCCAAAATAATTCCGCCGCATCCATATTACCCCTTCACTTTTGATTCAAATTGCAGCCCACAAAGTTAACACTTTCAGTACCAAAATCTGGCTAGATATGCGTTCTGCTTATAGACGCTTTCCGCTATAAACAGTTTTCCCATGTTGGGGGTCGTCCACAAATTACGTAACGCAAACTTCTTAAATTTTTAACCCCCCCCTCCACTCATGTAACAGGACCGTCACGCTTAGCTGGGACACCCCCCCCCCCCTTCAATTCCGTTACGTAACAAGTCTTCAGGGTAATATTCAGAAAATAAAGGATAAGTGGTATTTTAGATACTTTTTAATCATAAATCTGCATTTTTTTAATGAAACATTAGTGTGGTTTCAAGGAATCAAGAGATTTAATCATCTATGAACGGGTTTCGGTTCCATTTCTTAATACATTCTATTAAGGGTAAATCGGAATCAGAATCGCTCTCACAATTGGTATCGGCTTCGGCGGCAATCACATCTTCTGTGGCTATCTCTGCGTCTTCTTCTGCCACCCACTCCACCGCGGCCGGTGCCACCGACCTGGCACAATAGCTCTCCCTGACGCCGCGTGATAACTCGCCTAACGGAGACTTTATTTGCAGAAGTTGATTTTGAGTGAATGAAATGAAACCGCAAACTAAGGATGTGAAAAACTAAACTTTTTTTAAGTATACTATTATAAAAAATCGTGCGTGACGTAACGCAAACCTTGACACCCCCCTCTCACAACGTAACAGGACCGTAACGCTTTGCCGGACCCCCCCCCCCCCCCCCCCCCCCCCCCTCCCTCCAATTTGCGTTACATAATTTGTGGACGCCCCCTTGAGGGGATGCCTTGATTCGAGTCGATTCGCGAACACCACGCCTCCTTGACAGAGACACGCTTATGCCTTCCGCGCATGAGAAAAGAAGATGCAACACTCTTCGGGAATGGCTTTTTTGGACAAATTTCGATAAATACCTAACTTAGTGAAATTTTATTCATATTTCATTAACCCTTTGAACGCCATTCTTCACTAAAGTGTCACTGACACGTCAACCTTTTTTCCGTAAGGGAGTAACTATGAACCTTATATATGAAAGATAGAAGGTGGTTTTGACAGCGGACGTCATAACACTTAAAGGCGTTCTTGGCGCTTCGGGCACGACAATTCACGACGCCTATAGGCGTTCTTGGCGTTCAAAGGGTTAAGAGAGATTTTAGATGAGATAAAATTATACTTAAGGCTTGTTCAGGACATAAAGTAGCCACCAAAAGTTGGGCCTTCATAATTATATATATAAAGTTTTTGTTATGCCAATGCATGATATTTTGACACATGTATTGCCAAGTTGAAGATATAATATATAATATATGTCATTGACTAGATAAAATCAAGATGCCGGGGATAAATGAAAAAAACTCGTAAATTAATTATAATATCCTACTGTACAGAAAAGGGTATTTCGATGCGACAACACGCAAAACGGTATCAATTATCTAAAGATTGTGTACGAATAGTAATAAAAAAGTTTGGGGAATTTAATACTCTAGGTGATGTACCAGGTTGCGGTCGCAGAAAAGGTTGCGTGAAGCCAAAATTGGACACGGACATAGTAGCGTCTTTCCGTCGAAATCCATCGGCCTCTATTCGCGATGTAGCCAAAAAGTTAAAAACTTCGGTCGGGAACGTGCAAAATGCCAAAAAGAGAAAAATAATTTACAGACCAGGAAGAAACAGAAAATGCCGAAAAGGACTGCTGCCCAGCTTGAAAGAGCGAAATCTCGAGCTAAAGATTTGAACAAGTTTTTAATTCAAAATAACGACCGATGCATTTTAATGGATGACGAAACATATGTAAAAAAAAGACATGAAAACGTAACCGGGGCCCCAGTTTTACTCGTGTGCAGCTGGCGAGGACGTTCCAGAAGAACATAGTGCGTGGCTTTTGAAAAACTCGCTCAAAAAATCCTGATATGGCAAGCTATTTGCTCATGCGGGCTTAAAAGTACGAGCTTTTTCACTACCGGTACAATAAACGGAGATGTCTACCGACAAGAGTGTATTAAAAAGCGAATTCTGCCCTTATATCGGAAACATACACGTCCTCCAATATTTTGGCCTGATTTAGCTTCTGCTCATTACGCTCAAGCCACCTTAAATTTGCTTGATAACAATAATATTAGTTATGTCGCGAAAAACATTAACCCACCAAATTGCCCAGAACTTCGCCCGATTGAAAGGTATTGGGCAAATATCAAACAATACCTGCTCAAGAAGGGGGCAGTGGCCGACAATGAAGCTGATTTCAAAAAAATATGGAATGCAGCCTCTTGTCAGTTCACTAAAAAATCGATAAAAATACGCTGATGGCAGGCATTCGAAAGAAAGTCAGACAGTTCGCCAACTCTTAGGGTTTTTACAAAAATTTGCATTGTACATTCTACAATGTTTAGTGATATAATTGACTGTTTTTTGTTTGAAGTGCTGAGAGAAAAACAAGATTTATTTACATTTTCTTATGGCTACTTTATTTCGTTAACAAGCCTTATAGTATTAACTTGATTGTGCCGTAAAATAATGTATTGCTTGAGTAGGCTGAGTTAAAAAAGGAAAATAAAGACCCAACTGGCATTTTTTCTTTTGAGGAAATTTTAGGCAACCATGTATCGATTAAGTCAGATAAAGAATCATATATCTGAAAATCAGACCTTATAGTTTCTTAATCTAGTCAAAACGGCGTTTGAAAGCATGCGATAATTTTCAATGCACCTTTAATTACCGAGGTAGTTTTTGAGTAGCATTTACAATTTTACACCGACGTACTGTCTGACAGACGCAATATTTCAAATCGAATTGAAAAAATCCTGTTGACATGGGATTATAATCAAAGCTGGATAATTATATCACGTAATTAAATATGGGATAAAAAACACTGAATAACTTCAATCATGCTAAAAATCATGTTTTTATTATGAGGTTAATTTTTTCTTATACAAAATTTTCGGACTTGGTTCAGTCTTCTTTTTTACTAAAATTATGAAGATATTATCAATAAACCATAAATTATCTTTAGATTATTTATAAGATGTTTCATCATATTAAATAGATGAAAAGCTTCTAACTTAAAACAAAAAAAACTGACATCACATGATTTAGGCGTATTTTTACTAAACTTATTTGTAGTCCCGAATGATACTAGCTTCCTACGGGTACTAATAATATGTAGCGAGCAGAACCTCATACTGAGAGTAAGCCTCACTAGTTACCCTTTGTTAGTAGAGGACCCCTAAAAAGGAAGCTAGCGGAAAGGATAGCGTCAGAGAAATAAAACCGGTGACGTCTGGGAGACGTATACCACGTCAATTAAAGGTTAAATATCGACTGCGAGCGTAGCTACGTAATTGTTGGCAGTGAATTCATCATCATCATCATCATCATATCAGCCGAAAGACGTCCACTGCTGGACATAGGCCTCCCCCAAAGAGTGCCAAAATGACCGGTCCTGCGCCACCCGCATCCAGCGGACTCCCGCGACCTTTACCAGGTCATCAGTCCACCTTGCGGGGGGCCTACCCACGCTGCGCCTTCCGGTACGTGGTCGCCCCTCAAGAACCTTTCCGCTCCAACGGCGATGGGTTCTACGTGCAATGTGCCCCGCCCACTGCCACTTAAGTTTAGCGATTCGGAGGGCTATATCGGTTCTGCTGCGGATAGCCTCATTTCTGATGCGATCACGCAGAGAAACTCCCAGCATAGCCCTCTCCATTGCCCTTTTAGGTGTCGAATATTAATAAATATTGTGTTTAACTGTATATTTGTACGCGTAGATTAGTATTTATAATCGACAAATTGAATAGGTTCTTAGTTTTACGCCTAGGAACAAGACATTTATCAACCAGATCAGCATAATTTAATTTATAAATATGTTTCAATAATTATTTGCAGTGAATTTTTATTAAATAATTGAACTATTGGGATCAAATGTGTTTTTAAAACTTTATCGAAATTATGTTTTTACTTATGAAATGTAAATAGTTTATTTTCTCTCCCGCAGGCGGCGAAAGCGGCAAAGACAGTGAAGTACGGAAGCAACGTAGACGGCATCTCCACCTGCGACCCAGAACAGTACGGGAAGAGATTCATCGACTTTGTGGCCAAGGCCATAGAGGGCAACTAAGCCACACAGCTTTTCTGAATACTTTCCTAACCTCCTATCTTTTGACACTTTTAGGGCAAACTGTTAATTGATAAAATCAAAAATATTTATAAAGTGAAAGAAGAAAAAAACAAAGAAAGTGACACAGTGGAGTAATCGTAAAGCGGCCTGGCTAAATGCAGTGCACTAACTAGAGGAAGGGAGCTAAACAGTCTCTCTCTAATGAGTGTGAAGGCCGCTTAACAATTCACTAAGTGGAGTGGATCTATGTTGTCAAAAGACAACTACGAGTATATGAGAAACTGAATAAGGTCGACTTTAGTTCAAGAATAAGAGGTTAAGAAAGTAATCAAGACAAGATGCTTCTTTTAGTACAGTCTCTTGAATGAATGCGAAAGGTAATTGACAGAGTCGTATGAATCAGCGTTCATCGTACAACCCGTGCGAGTTAACTTGATTCTCGAGCGCGTACTAACGTCATACGAGCGAGGTCTCAACTTAACTCGCACGGGTTGTAACAATCACAACTCTATAAGGGACGTAACAGCGAATTCGATTTTCGAAACGAATTAATATCAAAACTTTGGATATCGATACTTAACATCTCTTTTTGATTATTTAAATCTTCCGACTTTCAAATTCTGCATAACGCGTGGCTTTAATTGCCTATTAATAAGTTTTCTGCTTTTAATTTATTATGGAATTAACAGGGTCGCCATTTTCGTAAACTTTCATAATAATAGGGCTTGAATTCTAGACTATTCGAATGCAAAGAAAATCATTTAGATGGGGCGGTACTAAAAGAAGCATGTACTCGAGTTATACGCTAAGCTAAATACGATTAAAATGCAAAATATATAAAATAATTGCGTTTAAACATAACGCTTTGATTAACGAATGTTTTCCAAATTGGCTCCTTATGATTTGTCTCCTTGCCGAAAGTTGGTTGCCTAAACGGCTTTTGAAAATGGCTCGTATGCCTCAGGTATGGCGTTATCAATTGTGATTTTACGAATAGAGGACACGAATATTGAAACAAGGGAATTTCAATTATATTCCTCAATCTTTCGAGGCATGTCTTCTAATAATTTGAGATTTCCTTCAATAGATGTGATCTTGTTGATCCCCGTTTTTACAAGGAGACAAATTATAATATAATAAGAGTAATGCACCATCTCAATCAGTCTTGCTCTTTTGATTCAATATATATGGCAAAGTTGTTGGTAAAACTTTTTCTCTGTCGTAAAAAAGCGCATCTACATATTGTGTAACATTACAATTCACTTGATAGCTTTAATGTCGGTTCTCGTTGTCAGAAAAGTTTGCGATGTTGTAATACTTGTTGACACAACTTTCATACAATTTCGATTTCGATAGTTAGCTGTCGTTAGTCTGCGTGTTTGTCCTAAATAACATCTATATCAGTTTAAACGCCCTCCTTTTAGTTTCCGACTTAAAAAAGTCGTATATCGAATGGGTCCAAAATTCACATTCAAAATTTCCTACATGCGATATCTTGGTTCTTTCCAAAAGTATTAAAATCTTGATGGTTTAAATGTAACATTAAAAAATCGGTTAGAACTATCTTAGTCACGTGTCGACGGCACGAAATTTGTATCTATGCCTATCAAAATCCGTTAAGTACACAGGTGACTGATTTTAGTTATTTCTGAAGGGAAAAAAACTCAAATTGGTGTTCTACGATTTCTTTACACAGTTCGGAAATGATCAGTTTAGACGAATGCCTTTCGGGCTAACGGCAGCACCCCACAACGATAGCAATACGACTTGTTTCCCCAATCAACTTGGCCTTAGCACATAATGCAATAATATCTTTCGTGTAACTCGTTATTAGCTTTTATAAAGTTCCGCTGTCGCGTATTACTGACAAATAAAAAAATTGTTAAAATATCATTGAAGTTGAAATTAGTGATGTTCTCGTGTTAATATTGGAATATTGGCTGAATTATTAAAATTACTATCTCAAATTATAACTTAGGTAAGGTTTTGGGAGCGAGCGCCGCGTTTGGCTTTTGTGTGAAGTGGCATTTTACGTGGTTTACTCTGTTCAGCAAACACTGATTTTTATCGCTAGATTCAGAAATGCGATGTAAATATGTTAAATAAATCCGACTCTCACTAAATCTTGGACGTTTTATAAAATGCTCTCATTTGTGTTTTTTTTAAATTCTTTATTACAACAGAGCTGTCGAGGCTGCCAAGTTTCTCATGAATAAAAATACTTAGTTAAGCAAAATTATATAGTTAACTTTGCCTCTAGTTAAAAGCATCGAATAACATCATTCCTTAATAACGTTTGCACAATTAAATACATCAATATCCATGCTTGTAATGGCACGTTCGCCGTCTAAATTACGCTAATAATGACTAAGATATTTTTTTTTACATGAAACCCATTTCAATGTTAAAATAATTGATAATCGTCGATCCGAGGTCTAATCGATCGATACTTATCGTAATAAGTGCAATTCGATCGTATTTTTACTTGGACCTCTTTTGCTGAGCATTTATCATCGCACTTATGAAAAATCGTCGAAAAAGCCACGTAAACTGAACCACTGTTGTATTGGCTGCGCCAGATATATCGAAACGCCTGGCCTAGTAGCATGATCCGTTTTATGGTTACGTTTTACGTGACGTTTCAGTACACGTAGGCCGTAAAACGTGACATATCGTTCTAACCGGGCTGAGGTGTTCATAAACATGTATACACGGACTCTTGTACGATCTCGTCTGGTTCGATATATTTGACGTCGCCATTACTAAATATTGATATTAGAAATGTAACAATTGTAACGAAACATATTAACCAACTTTTTTTTGAAGGTTTTGCTAAGCAAAATGTTTGTCGTTCTGCCAATAATTAGATCGCTTAGTTTCTGTCTAGTATAGATATAGTATGGTGTAAGATTTTGTTATTTATTATTCTATGTCGAAATAAGACTTGGATTGTTATGTAAATTGTGATTTATTCAATACAGTCACGCGTCTTTTATATTCTGAATTTAAGATATAGCACTAGGACTTCGGTGTTCCACTTCTTTTTCACGTTTTAAGAAATTACTTACCTAAATCGCGTAGTCGGTTCAATAATCATTCAAACACACATGTAATATTTAGTCCTAATTTGTAATTTTCCTTAATTCATTGTTTGTTCTTAGGCAAATATATAAATTAGTTCACACTTAAAGCGCCAGGACTTAAAAATATCTTCCAGGCGACCTTTGAGCGTATATGGAACATTCAAAGTTTGCTTCAGGACAAACAATAATTATGTCTAACGACTATTTGGACAATCAGTCCTATGACTTATAGCTCGAACCCTCAAATTTTCAATAATTTGTGTTTTGTCAAATACTTTGTGATAGACATTTTACTTTTAGACTGTAGTTTTAATTTAGACTAAACTTGATCGCTGGAAGTTGACGGGAAAACTATCCTACAGTAATAACGCGTATACAGTCAGCAGAAATATGTTAATATGGATGGACCAAAAAAACGGGGAATATCGAATCGTGATTTTATCAGACGTTTCACTTTCGTATAAAATCAGAAATGGCCGCGTTAACGTAAACGCTTGCACGAGCATGTGTAGATGTTTTTGAGCTCTGTCCGTGTAGATATATCTGCTGCTGACTGTGCCTTCTCAAATTTGACTCGGGGGTCTACTTCACAGTTTATATCTTATGGCTTTTTAATTTAAACAAACAATTATTACACAGTATTACAGTTACAGAACTAATGCACTGTGAATCTTAGAATTAAAATTTCCAGCATACTTAATATACTATCGAAGACTGGCGGTCATCCATCGTCTCGCTAAACCTCAAGCATTTGCCTTGTTTCTTGTGATAACCGAGTAACGAATTTATGAACTTTATTTCTTGCTCAATCTTGTAAAGCTTACAATTGTGTGAACTGAGTCTAATAGTATCCTTGACGCTTACCAATTCATAATACTTCATGTTTGTTTATGGCTAAATACGCACGTGACAACCAACGATGCCTACTAATTGAACTTGAGTTGGGAGTCCTGAGAAAAAATCTCAGTCTGTTTTAACAGTCTGGGGCAGGTACCCCGGTTTGTTCTCCTTTCGCACCCATTATTAGACCTGAGGTATCCCGCCATACCAGGAAAATAGGCAGTGAAATTTGAATCAAATCAAAATAAAAACTAGAGTAGACTTTGTTCTGTTTCTAAAATCGAATGATGCAAAACAAATGCAACTCTGTTCTAATTTAAAATGATATAAATTCCATTGAAGGGAGGATGCCGTGAATTCGCGTCATCGGGAGACAACAGGTTCTCTTTTCCAGGCAGACGCGTTATATTAACCACATACTGCCCGTCAAACTTGTATCTTAATGTCAATAAATAAGTAGTGACATTCGATTCTCATTTCCAACTGCCGGCCTTGAAAAGGGTTAAGGGTTGAGATAAGGACGAAATGCATTGATCTGGCGTATTTGGTGATCATAATTAAAATTGAAGCATCTGTCAACAGTCAGTCAGCCAGGCAGTCGGTCACTCCGTCATTAAATTTTGATTTTGAACTTGTTTTGATTGTTTACTTACGTTGTAACCAAGATTCTGTGAATGTAGATTCCTGGACAATGCGTTAGTCATGAAATGGTGAAATTTAATGTTATATGTGTTGCCATTGTTTAGGTCGGTAATGTTAATTAAGTTGGGTTTACACGTTGTTTTTGAAATGTAAGTGGTCTAAGAAGCAACTCGCCCTTAAATATCTGAGAGTTGGGTTCCGATATGACTATATTGAAATTGAAGTTCCAATCTTGTTTTTTCTGTTCCCGGTAAATATTTCGCAAGAACGGACGTACAGTGGCAGTGTTCTTATTTTTTAAATTAATTGAGTTGCCGTTAGAGCATTTGCATTTGATAACACCTGTTAGCTCCTGTCTCCACGTGTTAGTTTTACTGAATGACTGAAGCCAAAACGTACATACGTTTAGAGTCATACTCAGATTTAGCTCCTCATTTATACTTTGTTGGGGTACTTATATTTTTGTTTGGCAGTACAGTCAAGTGTAAAAATATGGGTGCATACAACTTATCCATAAAAAAATCCCATCGCTCTTATGTTAGCGGATTAAGGTTTCGGTGCATATTTGTAAGAGGATTAAATCGATACATATTTTGCACTTGACTGTACGTATTTATCTTTAAAAATAACAGTGGAGACGAGGCGTTATTGACCTTTAGTTGTATAGGTTATATTTTGTTTGTTGCGGTGATGGACACCCGGCCCCGTTAAGGCATATGTTTAAGATGGCTTTGCTACCGACGTAAGGTGATCGGCATGTAAGCCACACGATTGAAACGTTAATTCTCTAGTCTCCTCTTGTAAAAACAAATGTATGAAAAATTAAAACTTAATTTTTTAAATTCGGTTTATAAAGTTTCTGCAATATGTGTTTTATTTATGCCTTCTGCCCAGCTAGCACGATAGGTTTTATCATTACGTTTTACGGCGAAAATGTACTGAAACTGAACGATAAGATCGTGCTAGGGCCTCAGTAGCTCTAGTATAAGTTTTTTCGATGCATATACGTTTTCGAACGCATAATATGCGTTTAGTTTCAAATTGTATTATTATTATTTTTTTTTTTTGTGGGCCTTAATATGCCGCTTCGACCAGCAAGTGATCTATTGTGGCAGCCCTTGTTTTAGAGTTCACCGTTAAGTCCCGTTGCCTCCAGGAAATTCCAGATTCTTTGGGCGGTGATATGTTGTACTTCTTGTGGGTGCATTATGTGCCGCCCTAGGTAGGTACTTCTTTTATGTATGAGTGGTCCGCAGGAGCAGAGAATGTGCATTGCAGTCTCCTCTGTCTCCTGGCAGAACCTGCAAGTTGTGTCCTGCTTCATACCCATTTGAAACAGGTGTTTGTTCAATTTGCAATGTCCTGTCAGGATTCTTGTCACTGCGCAGGTTTTGTGCCTTTTGAATTGTAATAACTCTTTAGACAGCTTACTATTGAACCCTTCGATCAGGGCTTTAGCTTGTTTTTGTCCTTTGGTGAACTTCCACAGCTTGATTGCCTCTCATTTTTCCGCGTTGTTTAGCAGAGAATATGCTTTCCGTTTTGTGATGCCACAGAACGGTTCCGGGCCGACTAGGGCCGTGTCTGCGCCCTGCCTTGCAAGTTCATCTGCTCTTTCGTTTCCTACAATGTCGGAGTGCCCTGGTACCCATCTAAGTATGACTTTGTTGGAGTTCGCCAGGGTGTTTAGATTATTTTTACAATTCTGGACTAGTTTAGAGTAGGACTCTAGTGATTCTAGTGCCAGCAGAGCAGCTTGGCTGTCCGAGTTGATGTAGATATGTTGGTTCCTTAGGTTTCTTTCAAGATTTATCTTCAAATTGTATTACGTGTAGTTCCTAATAGTTACCAACAGAGGCTCTGTTCCAGAGGCGTATTTAAAGATTTGGCGCCCCGGGCCAGTAAGTTTAGCCGCCCCGGGGCCAGTAAGTTTTGGCAGCTCGCGCCGCCCCTCGGAGCGGCTCGGGCCGCCCCTCGAAGCCTGCCGCCCCGGGCCATAGCCCCCTTGGCCCTAGGGTAAATACGCCCCTGCTCTGTTCGCGTTGCCATACAAATTGAAACTAAACGCAAACGCGTACGAAAACGTATTGTATCGATAAAACTTATACTAGAGCCTCAGTACCCTGTTCGTTTGGCCTAATGATTAACCGGGGTGTAAAAGCTTGTTTATACCAATCCGTAACTGGGAAAGGCCGTCAAAATTAATGTTTTTGACGTGATAACGTCTTATAAATCGATGAACACCGGCAGCACGCACGAAAAAGTATGACTCATTGTCCCGTTCCGCCTGAGCCGAGCGTTCGGCTTTATGACGTTATCACGTAAAATTATCGTCCGTTAACCGACTTTATAGACAACCAATTGTTTTTTAACCTATGTGCTTTTGTGTCATGTTTTGTACTTTTGTGTTATCCATAACACAAAATTTGTGTTACACGAACACGCCATACAAAATGAAACACAAAAGCAGATATCGTTTTAAAAAAATACCTTACTTTTGACGGCTACCCAACTGTCTGTGTCGCATCCAGTAACGATATCCGAAACAAGTAAATGTATGGAAACCATGTTTACACCCCGCCCAGTCCGGTATCGGAGCATGCTCTGCGGCGCTACCACGAACTTCCAATCTCGAACTTCGTATATATCTCCGTTCCGGTCGCTCGAGTACCATAAACCAAAAGTGCGATAGAGACGGAGATATACGAAGTTCGTGGTAGCGCCGCTGACCGGAAAGTGTCATCGGATCCGACACTGACAGTTAATTTATGTATTGGTCTGAACAAGTTCTCACTCCACCCATTAGGAGACCCTACACGGGCCGATATCGGCTGGACTACACGCCGGCCGATACGTGATTCGGTCCGTGTGGATACGTGTCGGAAGCACGGCGGCCGATGCCGGTTAATGTACGGCCATGATAATGTACAGCCCAATAATTCGCGTCCAATGTACATGAATTATCGGACCGTACATTATCATGACCGTGCATTATCAGCAGCGAACTTGGTCCGAGGCAATAATTGATACCCATTTTTGTCCGCCCTGATAATGCACGACCCAATAATTCGAGTCCACGAAAAGTGAACGCGTATTATTAACTCTTCAGTCTGTATGTGAATCGGTTGATTGATGAGCTCAACAACACTATGACTGGATGCTCAGTGGATGGCACATTTGTGAATAACATTAGTTATGCAGATGACATGGTGTTGTTGGGCCCATCGGTCAATGCCCTTAACAAGCTGCTCAGGGTCTGCGAAGGGTATGCGGTGTCCCATGGGCTCAGGTATAATACTTCCAAGAGCGTGTTGCTGGTATTTAAGGCGGGGTGCAAATGCTATCCACGCGTTCCACCGGCTTATCTATACGGCACACCTCTGCAAATGGTAAAGGAGTTCAAGTACCTGGGTCACTGGGTCACGGAGACCCAGAGTGACAACAAGGACGTGGAGAGGGAGCGTAGGGCACTCTCAGTCAGGAGCAACATGTTGATCCGTAGGTTTGCAAGGTGTACCACCGACGTAAAGATTACCCTTTTTAAGGCGTTCTGCCAATCATTTTACACCTGCAGCCTATGGATCAACTATACGCAAAAGGCTTACAGTGCCCTTCGCGTCCACTATAATAATGGGTTTAGGATGTTGTTGGGGCTGCCGCGCCATTGCAGTGCATCAGGGATGTTTTGCGAAGCGCACACGGATGGGTTTCACGCCATAATGCGTAAGCGGGTTGCGTCCCTGATGAGGCGCCTGCGCGGCAGCCCGAACAGCCTCCTGCAGACGGTGGCGGCGCGCTTGGATGGTCCCTTCCTGTTCCATTGGGATAGGTTGCATAGGCCATCCAACTGCTAATTGTAAGTGTGATAAAATACCTACTAACATAGTGTTAAGATCACTGTTACTAACAAATTATGGAAATAATATTTCTGATGTAAATTATTAAATAAAAAAAAAAAAAAAAAATTATTGGGCCGTGCATTATCACCCTGAGCAAACTCGGTACGGGGCAATCATTGGAAGCCACATTTGTCCAGGCTGATAATGTACGACCCAATAATTCGAGTCCTCAAAAAGGGGACGCGTATTATCGGGCCGTACATTATTGGCTCCCACGGCGGTCAACCAAATCAAGGTCATACTAGATTTTCTGTGACCTTGCTTGGCCGTCCGCCGATATCGGCTCGTGTAGCGTCTCCTATTGGCAGAGTAAGTCTCTCTCATCTCAAACCTATTGTTAGGTTTATGAAGACTCCCGTGCAGATAGGGCCTGTATATTATGGCCTACGCTGCTAAGGTAACCCATGGCAGACCCACCATACCCCTAGCCATACCCCTGGGGGTAGGGTGGGACTGAACCATACCACCGTTAGTAGTGCTGGGATTTGATGCAAAAATAGAAAAATAAATAGGTACCTACGAGTAACAGATACAAATATTTATTTTATTAAACTGAAAAAAACGAAAGCCGTTCTGGCAAAACCAGTTAGGTAGGTTAGGTTCGTGAGGTATCTTCAGACGCCCGAAGGGCAAACAGACCAGAAATAGGAGCCCCGCTCCGCGGGCCATAGGGCTGCCATAGCCATGTCACGCACTGAAAAATTTATTCATAATCATAACCGTGCGTTCCGCTCTACATTCAACTTCAAACTGAGCGGCATAGAAGATCATCGACCAGCAGCTAGCCGCCGCCTCGCTTTAAGCGCGCTGTCGCCCAGCCGTAAGCGCGAAGTCACCTAGCTGCAGCCGCGCGGACACCTCGGTGGTGCTGAGCCGTTGTTTCCGTTACGTGCTTGCGTATGATTGACGCCTGGTTTACGGCGAGCCGATGAGGTGAGGCGGCGCCGGTCCGGTGCCAAGCGGTTACGCGGGCGACAACCTTAAGATTATCATTAAGTACAATCATATAAAACTTAATTATAAGTATTATTAACTTTGTCACATGGGCTCAGGGACTGCATAACCGAAAAATACCGGTATTCTATTTTAACTTTATGACGTCATATCGGCTGTCAAATGGCGGTTTCGGTAGCGGAACCTTTATATTTCGCTATGGCTTATACTTTATTTTTTCCGGTACCGTAACCGCTTTTTATAGGTAACCGATATATCGACTTTGACCTGGCGTTGTTGCCAAACCGCCGGCAGCCGCACTGATGTTTTGTCTTTTTATCTTTAAATGTTTAGTAGCCAATGCTTCTTCTGTCAATGTTTGTAGTGCCAGCTCGCTTATTTTTTTCGGTTAACTTTATAATACTGTTATTTCAAAACGGTTACGGTACCGTTATGTTCGCGCGGCGCGCATAACCTTTACGACATAACGGTACCGTAATGGAATACCGGTTTCATACCTGTATAACCGTAACCAAAATAAGTCACTGATAGGATGCTATATAGGTAACACCAGTGTACGTAATATTTGGAAAAACAAAACCTGAAAGCATATAGTGCACAGCACTACGGTGGTATGGTTCAGTCCCACCCTACCCCCAGGGGTATGGTGGGTCTGACATGAGGTGACACCTATGCTTTCACGTTTATCTTCTGAGTCCCACGATCGATAGAACAAAGATTTAAACGACAAACACATATTAAAGGAATTAAAACTCAAAACTGCTGAACAAAGCGGGTTCACATTGTATTTTTTTATATGAGGTCTCGCGAGGTAGTTATTGGTGCTGGCATTAAGGTTTTTTTTTTCTATTTTAGCTAAGGTCGTTTAAATAAAAATATGCAGTTTTTAATAGTTTATTTTATTAGTAAACGTGTATAATACACACAAGCATATCACAAATAAATGATAGTAAATCTAGTCCATCCTCGTCTTGACGTGTTTCTCGGTGATTTTGTCCTTCTCGATAATGTAGACCACGGCACCCCATCCAGAAATGGCGTCGCGGTCCGCCGCATTCACTAGCGCCTGTAATACAATTACATTTTTCACTCGGAAGTCAGCATACATTATAATTAACCTTTCCACTGCCCATTCCTTAAATTCGTAAAATGTGACTAACATGGCATCATCATTGGTTTACGAGACTTCTTAATTAACCTTATGTTGGATTGTTTTAACATCAAAGTAGTGTCACAATACTACATTGTTGTAGAGGCTAGATAGGAAGCAATAGATGGACGAGTTAGTTCGAGAAGCTCGAAAGTACGAGTCCAGCTATTGCACTTTCGGCCGAGCCTTAACACAGTGCTTTTCAAGTCTACTGCGAGGAAATTGCAAATTATTATTATTTTAAATCAAAATTAGGCATAGACACTTTATGTCAAAGCAATATGGGTTAAATTCGAACTAAGAAGATTTTTCTTCATACGAATTTAAGCCATGTCACCTTGACAGAGTGCCCATGCCATATCCTCCTAAGGCCCATGGGCCTAATGGAAGGACTTATTCTCATAAAGGAATTTTAACCATTTGGGGCTGGAATAGAGTTGCATTTGTTTTGTTTTGGTCTTTTTTTTTAAACAAACGATATTCAACTCTTTTTCTTACGTTAGTTGATTCAAATTTCAATGTCATTTTGTGTCGTATGGTGGGCCTTAGGAGGATATACTAGTACAGCGTCCAGCACTCGGACGTTTACCTTACCTAATTAAAAATCATAATACTAAACAAAAAACAAAAGACCGCGGCATCTACTGACACCAGATTCCTGACTGACATCAGATTGGGTATGATATGGAGCCGAGACAAAGCATCCATGTCGAACATATTGCTGCCGATCACGCAGATAACTAGCGAAGAAAGACAGTAATCTTTACGAAGAAAGACAGTAGACTTAGTTGTTACGGTACAAGTTTTCAAAGTAAATGAGGTAAATAAATAAATATTTGAGGACAATCTTACACAAATCGACCTAGTCCCAAACTAACAAAGCTTGTACTATGGGTACTAGATGACGATAAACATACATATGTATATAGATAAATAAATACTTAAATACATATAAAACATCCATGACTCAGGAACAAATATTTGTGCTCATCACACAAATAAATGCCCTTACTGGGATTCGAACTCGGGACCTCCGGCTTCGTAGGCAGGGTCACTACCAACTAGGCTACAGAGGTAGTCAAGCTTCAAGCTTACAAATTTAATAAGGTTTTTATTCACTTTCACACGACAATAGGCTTGTTGCATGGTGTTAAAATTGGTAACGTCGTGTTACTAAATTGATAGTAAACCATCAAATGATTGTAATAAAGTATAAATTACAAAATATAATTCAAATCATCAAAAGATATGAACCTTGAAAGTTTAGAAAAAAAAGTTTTTTTATTTATTGTCTAAGAGTAAATTTAAAGGTTATAATAGAATCCTTACGCTTTTATAGAAACAAATTTGTATGACAACTATGGACCTAAACGCAGTAATTCGCGACCGAAACAGCAATTTACTTCATTTTCCATGCAATGGTTAGTACAAATTGCACGGTGTGACGTCATACTTTAAAGCCAATCAGTATGAAGCGTTTCGGCTGCTGTCAGCGAGGTCCGTCTTTAACTCGATGTTTTGGGTATTAATGTCCTTTAAATATAGTTGCTTCCATACAAACAATTGTTCATCTACAAAAATTGGTTCGAGTGGCATCGTAAACAAATTTAAGGTCACAAGCCCATTGACATTACAAATGGGGATGCAGTTGGTAATATAATTATTATCATATAGCAGATACTCATAACTGCATCTTTGCCACGTTGAAAAAGCGGTCTGTGAGTAAGGATTTTAATTTTAACATTAAAACTGACGGCTTACCTGAGAGATGGTCTCAAACAGCTCATCAGGCTTCAGATTCGGCTCCCACAGCGCCTCGCACATACCATACAGCTGTTCTGCACATGTGCCTGCTACAACAAAATCGTCAGGCTCATTCGGACACCCAATCTGAAATCAAATGGCAAAGTTCTTACTTCAAATTTCCTAAAAAAAACTAGATAATATTTAATGGAGCTTAAAAACAAAGAGGAAAAACATGGAGGAGGCTTTTACCCTTGGGGACCACTAATCTGGAAATAAAACTATATTTGTGTTAGTGGACATAGGCTAGGCTATCTGTAAGTAAATAATATTGCCATGTGAATTTGCCTGCACCTTTTATAAAACGCAGGTGAGGTGGAGCTATGGACTCCTAGTATTTTTTGCTGCTTTATCAGGTTTTATTATTAATATAGAGGTTAGAGAAAACATTGATGGTAGAACAAAATTACCACTAAAATATTCATTGATTATGGGCGGGGATCAAGTGAAACAAATATTTCAAAAGCCACAATATTTGTGAGCACTCTTTTATCTACTGACTGCTTATACATTATATTTTATAAGAAATCTCACCAAATCCATATTGCACACATAAGGCTTGCCAGTGTTGTCCAGACCCGCAATGACTGGCTCAATGAAGTATGGTCCAAAGCGCCTCTCGTACAGCAAGTTGGACAGCATGGCTGAGAATGTTTTGGGGCTCATCACGCGATTTTCTTTCAGTTCATACAGGTTCATTCTAGAATAGTTATTAATATATTAAGAGTGGACTTGTAACTTCTGCTGTAAATATGTAAGATCAGTCTATAATATACAGTACCGGTCAAAAGTTTAAGTTCACTCTTTGTTTTAGGTACAAATGAGTACTTTTGGGCAATAATTTTTTGCAGTTCGGAAGCCGAAATTTGTTTCCAAATAATCCGTTATTGTTTCCAGAGATTTTTTTAATTAGTCAGACACAATTCACGTACATTTCTAAACAACGCATTCCCTAAAATCTTATAGGAATGACGGCAAAGGCTGGGCCATATGGCATTGCGCACTTAAAACGTACAATGCTCAGATACAATGTTGGTTTTTAGGGAATGAGTTGTTTAGAAATCTACGTAAATTGTGTCTGACTAATCAAACATATCTCTGTAAACAATAACGGATCATTTGAAAACAAATTTCGGCTTCCGAACTGCAAAAAATTATTGCCCAAAAGTACTCATTTGTACCTAAAACAAAGAGTGAACTTAAACTTTTGACCGGTACTGTAAGTATAACTTTTAAGTCGGAAATCTTTTAGCCGCCAAGGTCCACATAGTAACTAGCAAAATTGACACAAGGCAGATTTGTTAAAAATCTGCGACTTTTTCAGGCTATACGTACATAACCACATACAAAACAGCCAAGGAGGCTCGCGGGCCACCTGTTGCTGACTGCTGTTTTAAATGATTGATCCTTGAATTCAATTACTGTCTGCATTAAGGACTGGCCACACCTGACCGAGCTTTTATCATACAACTTGTCGGAAATATCTGCGAATCTTGCTGGGAGCTGGAAGTTCCCAGCGAGGTTTGCAAATATTTCCGACGAGTTGTACATATTCATAGTGTCTACATTCTGGTTGACCCTTCACCACTTGTGAGCCTTCAATCTTTTTTATGTGAGATTACAAACTGACAGTACAGAAAACAAATAGAAAAAAAGGTAGGTAAGGTTTGGTACACAAAATACTGAATCACATTTCCAATCAAATAACACTAAATTAGAATAGATCAAATACTACATGTAAATAATCCTACTATTATTATTAATCTCAGTCTTACCTAAACTTAAGCCTCTGAAACACACTCTGTGTGTCAGTAGCAAGTCCCGGAAGCCCCACATACAGAGTGGGCCCCATGCGCTCAACTTTGGGGAAGTTTGTGGACACCGTCTGCGCCTGGATACCGTAGCGCTTGTCTGTGGCGATGGCCACGCAGTCCTGGCCCTTCATGGCTACCACTGCACCTCCGTTGTAGGCTAAAATCGACTAGAGAAACAGAAAAAGATGTGATTACAAATGTAGTCCTAAAGAATAATCGTTGCTTTTAAAGGATAAGCTGTAGTAACACTCAATCAAGTACTTTTAGCCCACCGATAATTAAAGGATAAACTAAGTTTCGTTAATTTCTGAAGATATTTTGAACCAATATTGCATTGTAATGACGCTAACATAACCACAACCGGTGAACGAAATAAATGGGAATCTGTTAGTATATTGAACTTGACGCAGTTGAAATGGATTTTCTTACCATTTTAAGTTGTTTTACACTACTTTCTGTTGTTAATTAAAACGAATTATCTGAGTCGGACTGTGCAATTTACGGGACTCAAAAATGACATATCATTCGGAGAGAAACGACCACAGATAGTAAATTTGACAGTAATTCGAATTTCTAAACAAAAATGAAGTAGTAGGAATAGCCATGAGCTTAAGTCACTATCAACCACCTATCAACATACATAGCTAGCTAGCTGGCTACGGCTACGTTTCGTTCCCATGTTCCTCATATGGTCGCACCCCACTTGGCGGTGTTGTTTGCCCAAATATTCGTGTTGCATCTTTTTCCTTCCTACGGCAAATGAAAGAGAGGCAACAACGAAACGCGAACACGAACCCCAAGTGTAGTACGATCATATCAATGAAGTCGTGTTCAGTGTTCACATACTTTTTATCACTATGTCCGTTTCGACTGTAGGTACATTCCGTATCCTTAAAGATTACTGAGGGCCTACCGCCAACGTCATTCGAAGTTTTCCCTCTCACAATCTCGCAAGTCTGACAGAGAGGAAAAACTTGGAATGCCTTTCGCGGTTAGGCCCTCTGATGTGCCGACGGAAAGTTTCCTATGTTGCGAAATGTTTCTGCAATTTTACATAGGAAATTTTCCTAATTTTTGTATGTGAATTGAAACTTTACATTTTCAACATGGAAATTTACGTACTGAGAAGCTAAATTTCTTGTGAAAATTTCTAGAAATTTCCGAGGACTTTTCCTACTTTTTGGAAACTTTCCGCAATTCGCACATCACTATTAAAGATAAACGCCCGTGGTAAACAAGTGGTAAATAAACTGTTTCTTGCGTTTAGTTTCATCATGACTAATTTCGCATCGCGTTTTTCAAAAATAACAAACTTATAATACACACACTGGCGACGCCTGCGGTCGCGGTCAATAGTAAATTTCAGTGTAGCGCAACTAGGATCAAAAAGATGAATGAGGTCCAACTGCTCAAATTCAGCATCAAATCTGACAAGTTCTGACAAGTGACAAGTTTTATATCTGTGCTTTTGCTATGGCGGACTCATGCTATCTCCTACTTCCGTTCTTTTTCTTTCGGTCATTTTGTCATGATGACTTTGGCCGGTTACCATGGATATTATAACTTCACGAGAAAACATGTGTCTGTCAAACAAACAATGCTTTTGACGAAATAAAATTAATAATTATCTTAAAATAAAACACGTAAGTATTAATAACGAAATATCAAGCGCCAATATTGATTTACTTATGAAAAACAACGGTTGGTACTTGGATAAAACCTACAAGCGGCAGGTTTCTTAGTTCGAGAAGAATTCATTGCGACCCGCAAATATATGTGAACAGCGGCGCTACCACGAACTTCGAATCTCGAACTTCGTATATCTCCGTCTCTGTCGCTCGAGTACCATACATTATAAGTGCGATAGAGACGGAGATATACGAAGTTCGAGATTCAAAGTTCGTGGTAGCGCCGCAGATTGGTGAATTTTTGTAAATATACTGTGATTTGGAAATAAGTGTGAAATAAACTGTATTAAATATTTGTTCTCCTTTTATTATTTAATACCTAAATCGGATTAGTTTTAGATTTTGTTAAGCAATTTTCTGTTCATGCAGTGGGCCCAACGACGTCCCTAATCATAATTTATCGATATCGATAGCGTTGGGTTCTAATATTATCGATATCGATAACGTTAAGTACTACAACCCTACTATCATCCTCGTTCGTTAGGTTGGTTAGTCTACTTCCGTACTAGCGTTTGTTTTTATTGGTATTGTGGTATTTCAAACTAGCTAAAGTTCGAATGAGTTGTCATGTCAAAATCAAATGACAATGTCACTGTCATCCAAAACCTTGTTCGAAGTCCCGTCTCTTATTCTTATATTCTCTTTGGTAAATTTGACAATACCCGTCAAAATTACTACTAACCGCCACCGAATCATTAACCTTTTAACCGCCATAGTCTGATTTATAAGAATTATAAGACATTAAATATCCAGCTCATTTTGCCGCAGCAGTCAGATATCTAATGGTTGCACCAAACTTAGGGGTTCGTGTTCGCATTGCGTCGTTGCCTCTCTTTCATTTGCCGTAGGAAGGGAAAAGATGCAACACGAATATTTGGGCAAACATCGTCAAGTGTGGTACTATAGGAGAGCCTTCGGGCGGAGGATAATTAAACACAACTATTAACAGGTCTCCTATAATTCAATGAATATACTGAATTAATTATGTGACAACTAAATTACATAAAAACAACATTCACATGACATCCATGACATCGCTCCAACTCCATGACCATAGACAGGTGGCTGGCCGCCACACTACTCCCCCACCAAGACCGTTGCTTGCTACGGTCGATAGTCACGAAGATGAGCCGGGAAATGCACGGAACGACCACTGCGCGTTCTTATGGCTCCGACAGGCTCAGGTTGAATCAGCGTATTGGTGGGAGCAGCTACTTGGAGCTCAGACTCTAAAGGAAAACTCGATGTAGCGTCGGAATCAGTCCGGTCGTCATCGATGGCTATATATGCTGGCTTGAGTCTGTCTACTGTAACAGTGTTTGTCTTCCCTGCGATGTCAATCTTGAATGTTTTGCTTGCTCTGGCAACAACCTTATACGGCCCAGAGTACGGCGATTCTAATGATCCCTTTGCAGGCCCCTGACGCAGGAACACATATTCTGCAGAACTGAGACTTTTTGGGATGTAGAAAGCTCTCTGAGTATGACGTGAGCCTGGTACTGGATTGATTTTGGCTATATGATTGCGCAGTCTGGCTACAAAGCTTGAGTAGTCCACTGGAGTGTTCTCTGGAGCCTTGAAGAAATCACCCGGTAAACGTAATGGCTCGCCATAGACAAGCTCCGCTGCCGAAGATTGGATGTCTTCTTTATTGGATGAGGAAATCAGGATATCGTCCAAATACCCGTAGCAGAAGTCCAAACCTCTTAGCACTTCGTCCATGAATCGCTGGAACGTTTGCGCCGCGTTTTGGAGACCAAACGTCATATACGGGAACTGGAACAGGCCGAAGGGAGTTACAATGGCCGTCTTCGGGATATCAGCTTGGTTTACCGGTATCTGATTATATGCCTTGACGAGATCGACCTTTGAGAAAATTTTGCTTCCGGTCAGTTGCTGCGTAAAGTCTTGAATATGGCGTATTGGGTACTTGTCTGGGATGGTGCGCGCGTTTAGAGCGCGATAGTCGCCGCAAGGTCGCCAGCCGTCATCTTTTTTTGGAACAAGATGTAGTGGGGACGACCAGGGACTTTCAGACCTACAAGCTGTTCCGCTCTCCAGCATAGCTTCGAACTCCCTCTGCGCGATCTTCAAACGATCTGGGGGAAGGCGTCGTGGTCTGCTTGCAACTGGTGGTCCGGGTGTTGTGCGTATGTGGTGTACTGTATTATGCTTAGGCTTGGACTGTATCCCAGCGGGACGAGTGATGTCTGGGTACTGACGCAGGATATCGTGATAAACGGATTCTCCTGACATAACTTTGACCGAAGCTATAGCTTCCGCTGACGGGTGCGCTGGAACCGTGACGAAGGACGTGGTGCAGTTATCTATCAGGCGCTGGTTTCTACAGTCAACTAAAATGTTGTAGGATGACAGAAAGTCAACACCGATAATTGGCTTGGACACGTCGGCAACGACGAACTTCCAGCTGTAGGTACGACGAAGTCCCAGGTCTAGTTGTAAATGTACTGAGCCATATGTAGGTATGATCGAGCCATTAGCAGCGAAAAGTTCATAATTCGATTTTGTGCGGGTCCCTCTAATCATTGTGCGCGGATACACGCACAAATCTGATCCTGTGTCTACTAGGAAGAGAGCTTTAGAGGTGTGGTCCGTCACAAACAGGCGGCCCGGCGTAATATGGCAGACGCTGGCCGCTAATTTCGGCTGCCGCGGAAGTTTTCCGCTCCTGGGTGGCTGCAAGGCCTGGTGCATCTAGTAGCTCTATCGCCAAATCTGTTATGGTACCAGCATATTGACGTGTCCCTCGGTCTTGATGCGGAGCGTTCTCGATGGGCGTTTACAAATGGCGCTTGACCTCTACCACGGGAATTGAATCTCGATCCGTGTGCTTGGTTACCATACTGCACCTTTAGGGAAGCCACCTCTTTAGTAAGCTCCGCCATGTGTCTTGCAATCTCTGACATCTCTGTGACATGTTCACCGCTTTTCATGGCATGGACGTGCAGCGGCTGAGGGACAATATCATTTACTCTGTCCGCTGATACGGCCAACTCGTCCAATGATGCCTTGGTTTGAGACGCGATAAGAGCCTGTAAGTTGCCGGGCAAACGGCTGGACCACACGGTTTTCAAGAAATCCTCGGGTATTTGTTCTCCAGCCAGCGTGCGGAGGTGTCGCAAAAATTGGGATGGCTTTCTATCACCCAGTTCTTCGTATCTCAATAATTGAAGGAACCGTTGCTCTTTTGACACCGACAGCCTTGATATAAGTGCCGACTTAATTTGGTCGTATTTCATGACCGCTGGAGGGTTACTTATTATATCTTTAACTTCTACGGCATACTTGTGATCCAACTGACCAATAATGTGATTAAATTTCGTGGCGTCTGCGGTTATTCCGGACAGATCAAACTGAGCTTCCATTTGTGCGAACCATAATGCAGGTTCCTCAGGCCAGAAAGGCGGCGCTCGTACCGTTACCTTGCACACCATACTTGGGTCTTCCTTTACGTTTTCTAGTGGCATTTCGGTTTTTGTATTTATAATATATTATGCTTGCGAATTAGTTCAAAAACGGGGTCACCAATATAGGAGAGCCTTCGGGCGGAGGATAATTAAACACAACTATTAACAGGTCTCCTATAATTCAATGAATATACTGAATTAATTATGTGACAACTAAATTACATAAAAACAACATTCACATGACATCCATGACATCGCTCCAACTCCATGACCATAGACAGGTGGCTGGCCGCCACAGTACGACCATTGTTTTTTCATATAGGTATTTGTTAATACTAGCCGTAGGCTAAAATTTAGCCTTACACTTTGTTAGAAGAATAATTAATTTTGTTTGTTATTCGTTCTCGTGTTGTTATAATTTTCATTTGTTTATTTCTCGTTCTTGTGCGGTTGCGCTAGTGTGTAGCATTATACCTATAGCTAGAACCTAAGTTAAAATACAATGTGACTATACCTGTGAGTTCCTATAATTGGCTCTTTGTATCTACTGTCAATGATTAATGATTATTGTGTGTATATAGCTGTTGGTTCTCCTAAATAAAATAAATAAATAAATTAACTATACCTTCGTATCGGCGGCATGCCCGATGAAAAATTCTAAGCGGTTTAAGGGTCGGGAAAGTGTAATGAAAAACAAATTGCGACATTATGTCTTTATTTTATGCAGTTCTGCAGCATACATGTCCAACCGTGCAGTCATATTGAAACCCCAGTAATCTTTTATTTGTCTGCATAGATTTAAGTCAAATTCTGTAATAAGGAGACCGTCTTTCACTCTCGATAAGCTTGGAGTTCTGCATCCGTTAGGAGCAGTCACATAACTGGATCCATAATAACTTCTAGTCACTTTATTAATTCCACCCTGAATAGTGAACTCTTCTGTTCCAACTCTGTTAATGCTGCATGTGAAGTAACTGTTTGCTACAGCAGCATTTCGGGCTTCTATCCCCCAAAAAGATTCACCAAACTCTGATATTGTCGCAGATGGATTAAAGACAATTTCAGCGCCGTTTAATGCAAACATTAGCCAATTTAACGCTTGGTGGCGTCCGTAGCAAATGTTAATAGCAATTTTCCCAAATGTAGTCTCGAAAACTGGATGGCCTGTGTCGCCCGGCGAATAATACGACGTCTCACTAAAGCTACCCACACTTGGTAAATGATTCTTGCGATGTTTACCCATCACTATACCTTTTTCATCAATGACAACCGCTGTATTCCACCACACTCCATGATGATCTACTTCTAGAATCGGCGATACGATAACCATCCCATGTTTGTTTGATAATTTAGTAAGAAACGTGATTGTTGTTCCATTTTCAGCTGATTCAGCAAATTCCAACCACCTTTCCTTCTCTCTCGTGCACAGAAAGAAGGGCATCGACCATGTTTCTTGCAAGCAAAGAATCTGCACTCCTTCTTTAGCTGCTATTTGTATTACCTTCTCTACTTTATCGAAGATCGCTTGCTTCTGCTGCTTACTAGGTGCATTCGTTGGCAAAACAATTGAATGTTGAATCATGCCCACTTTCACTAACCTCGATTTTCTCGTTTCTTCTTTTGCAGCATGGAAATAATATGCCGCAATATCAAGGTTATTTTCCTCACCGGCCTGAATAGTTGATTTCTTCAGATTCAACTCACAATGATCTACCCGGCCATAGAATATTCTGTTGAATTCCTTCACATGTTCTGGTGGTAAATATTGTTTCATTAAACTGTCAATAGACCGATTGGGCTCCATGTTTTTGATACAGTGTGAGGATAAATCTTTAACAAGTCAATATCTTATTACAAAGTTATATGATTCGTTCGCACTGTCGCTACAGAGGATCGCTACACATGGATTTCGTATTTGGTAACTTTAGTTCGTGTCTTGACCACTGTTGGAGATAACTTTGTAGGTAGTCAGGTTACGTAAGTCTTTGCCTAGTAAATAACTGATTGCATGTTTAATGTATTAATGGAAACTGCAACCTTTATTTTGTTGAGTTTTACGCTTTTCGTACTTCGAGATACGGTAGGAAATTGCTTGCTAGCTCAAGAATTTAAGCACACGTAGGTTTGTTATTAACATAGTGGCTCGCGACACTTTATCCATATTTACCTACCGGTCCATCGAGTGATTAACTGGGCATTATTCAGATTAATGCTAGTTGATTGATAAGTATTCTAAAAAAAATAGCTGCAGACCTGTTACAACATAAGTAGGTACCTACCTGGCCTACCTGCCCGCTATTGTATCATACTGGAATTAAGCCTAGACTATTTCATACAGCTAGACTAAGTAGGCACACTACCTATCTATTCTAACCATAGATAACCTCCTAGGAGGTTATCTATGATTCTAACTGATATTTTTTTTACTCTAAGTAGGTACATAAAAAAAAACTGGCCTACGAAAACAACTTCAAGATTAATATTTTTGATTGCAAATTTTGTGTTCGTGCCGTTCTCTAACTTTAAACCCAAATTTTTATTTAGGTATTGGGATTGAAATTTATTTAGAACAATTTTTTAAGTTCTAGCTGCATAATAACCGTCCTCAAACAAAATCCGGCCCGCCGTAATCGTATCAAACGACGGTAGGTAAGTACCTACCTACCTTGAAACTTTCTCATATTAGAATGGCTTGTAAAGCCGAACTTTGTTGTTAGGTTGCATTTTCCTATGCACAGTCAGCTGCAGAGAAAAGGTAGCCCCCCTTCATACAAACTGCATACAAAGTTTGTATGAATGGGGGTATTCTTTGGGGCAATAGCACACACATAAATTTAATGATCTATACATTTTACAAAAAAAATGTGTACGTATATTAGCCAACTTTAAAAACATAGATAGCTGTAGACCTTAGGTACTTCATCGAGTACCTATGAATTTTTGACATTAAAATTTGTGAGGAAATTAGTAAATTTTTGAGGAAAATACCCGCAATTTTTCTCACAAATTTAGGTTTTTAAACACACTTTAGCACCAGCGTCGCGCTCAAACCTTAAAAACTATATAAGTAAACCGTTATGGCAGTAAGTATATATATACCTATTTAATAAAAATAAATAAGCAACGACATAAAACAAGAAGTGACTGAAAAGCAGTTCAATCGACGGTTGAAGGACTTATTTACGGTTAAGATTTTTTTGACGATAAAATGTAGGTAAACGAATTAGTAATAATAATATCTATTGACATGATACAATTATCGACGTGCTTCATTATTTTATTGATTTAATTGACTTGACTTCACTTACAAGCTTCTTACCTTCTTCTAACTTGTGTGACAAAAAAATAATTTCTAATTAGGTAGGTAATTAATTTATTGTATTGATAACCTGCGCTGACATATATTACTTAATTCAATTAGATTTAAGACTACATTGCTGTGTCCTATCAGGGTCCATGTGAATCCAAACACTAAGTATATATCATGTAAGACCTATGTATGAACCATGCATGCAATAAATGATGATTATGATTATGATTACCTTTTCTCTGCAGCTGACCGTACCTACAATAGGTACCTATAGTACCTATACCTACTCGTATTAGAGTTTGTAAATACCCTATTTTTCGAGAACTCGTGGAGGTATCCAGTTGTATTCATCGTCAATCATCATCACCATCAGCCTATACCTATACGTCCCGCTGCTGGGCACAGGCCATGTGAGGGAACGGGCAGTAGTCCCCACGCTGGCACAGTGCGGGTTGGGGACTTCACATGCACCTTTGAATCTAGTTGTAGGTAATTAATATCAAATTCTCATGCCTGCAGTCCCTTGGAGCTGTGAAAAAAAAAAGTTAATAACGCCATCAAATATCCCTCGTATATTTTGGTATGAAACCCTACTTATAGAGTATTTCCCATTCTAAAACATTAATATAATTTACAAGTATCTACAGGAATAATTCCGAAAAATTCCGAAATAAGTAGGTAGGCGCTAGTAAGTTGTCGTCTTTTAAGTAACAAGGTAAGTAAATAATATCGCATAAAAATACTGTTTGACTGTAACCAGTTCAAAGGGACACCCAGACGTCGCCGGTAAACATTGCGTGACGGAGCTCATGTTACACTAAAGATGCCCCAAAATTAAGTTTAATTAGCTACAAATCATGCGAGTACGCCATTTAATTAAGTACCATCTAGTTCATAAGATACCTACCTACTTGCTGTTTTGTAGGAAGAGATTTTAATTTAATCCACCTATCTGGCTAGGTATTCAATGGCACATTTTCCTTATTATTGTGTAACAAATCGAGTCACACAAGACTAGATCACAACCACGTGCAGGTAGGTATTAGATAGGTAGATATTATCTACCATTAATCACAAATATTGAACGCATTCAATTATATTTACATAGGTAAGTATACCTACCCTTCTTTTACTATTGATATTAGTAGGCAAGCAGGTATAGTAGAATTACATTCGTAGGTAGACACACAAGACAATAGGCAAATAGAAGCTGTGTTCATAACGACCAGGTTATTTAAGTCACTTATCCAAGTTGTTTTGTTAGACCAAATATTTTTCACTCGGATATCGTATCGTATTATCACATTAGGTTGAAGGTCGTCAAGAAAACAGTCGACCACACAGACCCGTTGCACACGCTGTATCTACCTATCGGAGACCTATATAAGGCAGAGCGTAACCAGCGCCCGCCACTGCCGACTGATCATTCACTCGGGCACCATGGACGGGGAAACGCTTAGCTTGGAAGCCGTTATCAACAACAACCTCAGCGGCCGAGACCTTGACGAGTTCAACCGGATTTACTACGGAAGAAAGGACCATCATGAAGTAAAGCTGAAGGAATCTTCCATCGCCGCTGCCAAGGATGCCGACTTCGAAATCGCTGCCTACGCTTTCCCGGCTAAGAAGGAGCAAACCCGAGCCCCCAGGATCGTCAAAGTCGGTATCATCCAACACTCCATCGCCATACCGACTGACCGCCCGATCAACGAGCAGAAAAAAGCTATGTTTGATAAAGTGAAGAAGATCATTGATGTCGCTGGTCAAGAGGGCGTGAACATCCTCTGTTTCCAAGAGCTGTGGAACATGCCTTTTGCTTTCTGCACTCGGGAGAAGCAGCCGTGGTGCGAGTTCGCCGAATCAGCTGAAGACGGGGCCACCACGAGATTCCTACGCGAGCTGGCCATCAAGTACTCAATGGTAATCATCTCGTCAATCCTTGAGAGGGATGAAAAGCACGCAGATATTCTCTGGAACACCGCCGTAGTCATCAGCGATTCCGGCAACGTCATCGGCACACAACGCAAGAACCACATCCCCAGAGTTGGAGACTTTAACGAATCCAACTACTACATGGAAGGTAACTCCGGGCATCCAGTATTCGCCACCCGCTATGGCAAAATCGCTATTAACATTTGCTTCGACCGCCACCATGTTCTGAACTGGATGATGTTCGGTCAAAACGGGGCTGAGATCGTGTTTAATCCGTCGGCTACGATCGCTGCTGAGGCTGGTAGCGAGTACATGTGGAATATTGAGGCAAGGAACGCCGCTATCACTAACTGCTACTTCACTGCCGCGATTAATAGGGTGGGCTACGAGGAGTTCCCTAATGAGTTCACGTCAGCGGATGGGAAGCCGGCCCATAAAGACTTGGGGCTATTCTATGGTTCGAGCTACTTCACTGGTCCGGATGGGGTGAGGTGCCCGGGTTTGTCGCGTACGAGGGACGGTCTGCTGATCGGAGTGATGGATCTGAACCAGAATCGGCAGATCAAGGACCGCCGCTGCTACTACATGACCCAGCGCTTGGATATGTACGTCAACAGCCTGACCAGAGTACTGGACCTGGATTTCAAGCCACAAGTTGTGCACGAGCATGAATCAGAGAAGTGATTGATTGATTAAGGCCTCAAGGCTTTTGTTTATTGTTAATGGTAACGTTTTTTTTATTAAAATATATAAAAACATATATCTACCTACTATATTATTTATGCTTGTTGTGTTCCTTGTATAGTCGAGGAAATTGAATGTTTAGCACTTTTGGACCTTAAAACCATTCAAATAGAGTTGACATGTGCTAAACCTTAATTTTCCTCGAACGTACGGTCAGCCTCACAAAAGGCTTAACACCTTTGTACCATTTCGCATTAAACGTCATGTTAAACTGCCATATGAAGTTGACAAACGAGTGAAAACGACAAGGTACTCAGGTGTTCAGCAACTTACGAGGCCGACTGTACCTACCTAACTATAAGTCAATATTTTTAAGGGGCCAGCAATGCGCGTGTGGCACCCTGCACCCCTCTGGAGACGGACTGTACGCTAGTTGCCACCAACGTTTAGTAAAAAAACGAAATTAAAATAATTTTTGCTAAGCTAAATTCGTGCTAAGTATAAATTAGTTTAGCAATACGAAAACGAACGTAACAAAGACCTCGTAGGTAACAAACGGGCAGAGGCCAAATGCAATATACAGTAGTAGGTAAGATATGGAAATCAAAAGTAGTACTTTTACTATCTCATATTAATTAACTCTGAAATTAGGTCTAATTACTTATGGTTAAGAAACTCATAAATACGTAAGTATATTTACAAAAGCAAAGTTGATTGGCGTTACAGTCCGTACCTACCTATATATTTTTTAATTTAGATAACACAAATACCGCATGAGTACTAAAGAAAAACAGCATGAATGTTTACTACGCTTAGGTATCATTTCTTAGGTTTGTGGGTATCAACGGTAGAAAAAGCCATATAATTAGGCTTAACGGTAGAAGAATTCTAGCAATTTTATTTAAAAATGTTTTCACTAAGTACAGAGTTATATAGTTAATTAACAACTTAAAAAAGTTGAAAAACCCTCGAAATTTTCATTTTAAAGTTCAATACTTATCTCAAAAACGGCTGAACGGATTTTGTTGAAACGTGACTATGACCATCTCGATCACGTCAGCTTTCGGATAAAACAACCGCATTCAAATCGGTCCATTCGTTTAGGAGCTACGCTGCCACAGCCAGACACACAGACGGACATATACACAGATACACAGACACGTCAAACTTATATTATAACACCCCTCTTTTTGCGTCGGGGGTTAAAAACTAACAAAAGTTGCCTTTTTTTTTTAAATTTATTTCTTACTCAACAAAAATTACGATAAACTTAATCTAAATCTTCGCCAAACTGCATAACAGTTTGTTGGCGAATATACACTCTTTATAATTATGTTTTGGTACAAAAGTTATGTGTACAATCTACATATGATTTTATTTTTAATTTCCTGATGTTATGAAAAACAGCCTAGCTAGGCGTGCACGCATCGCAAGCACGTTTTGACTGAGTCGTAGCCAGTCGTAGGTACAGTACAGTCAACCAATTTGATTCCTAGGCCACCGTAGAACCTTGTCATTTTAACTGCTACATAGCGACGCAATGATCCTACTAACCCGTATTGACATAGCATTTACAACGGCAAGGTTCTATGATGGCCTAGGAATCAAATTGGTTGGTTGACCGTACATAAAGGATTCGTCCCGATCACTACAGCTAGTACCTATTATGCTTTATGCCAGATATACATGCGAACGGCTTACTTACCTAGGGCGGTTAAACAAAGAATGTCTCAGATCGCAGGTATTTGACGCCCGAGCCGAAGGCAAGGGCGATAAATATGCGCTCTGAGGCTTTCTTTATTACCGCCCGTGGTGGGTACAAAATTTTACGTCTCTATCTGGCCAGGAAGTGGGGTTTTCCGCACGCAAAGCGTGCGGTAATTCCTATACTTTATGGCCAGGTATGACGTAAAGTACGTTTATCTACGCACATATAATTAGTGCTCTAAAATGCGTTTAGAAACCGTCGGTAATGACTAATGACCAGCATTATTACAACCAATTTTACTATGACAACTTTCTTGTCTGTGGTAGTAGGTAAAATCTGTACTGTAATGTTATTACAGTACAGATTATCGGTATCGTTATGAGTTTAAATTTGGAACAGCTGTCAAAACTCAAGTAGGTCTCTAGTCTAGTATCTATAGATATTAAAACAGTTACCGATACGAAACGACAATTTATTATGTTTTTTCATTTTACTTTTTTACTTTTTTAACTTTTTTTTTTACTTTTTTTTTCCGCTTTTTAGTTATTTTGCACTTTTTTTTATTCTTTTTTTAATTTTTTGCACGTTTTTTTTACATTTTACAACTTTTTTTAACTATTTTTTAAATAAAAAAAATATCACTTTTTTCATTTTTTTTCCCTTTTTTTTTATAAAGATAACTTACAGGTAGCACTAGTAGCAATGCAGGTCATTTTCCTACGGCTTCTGAACCCATCTTAGAGTACTTATGATATGTGTTTAGATAAAGTAGTGTATGCAACTGTACAATACAATACAATACAATTATTTATTGATAACATAAGTTACAGGTCACTTGGCATGTTCAAAACACTTTACTTTAAACTTATCAAATTCAGATTTGACTTAAATACATAAATAATAAAAAGTAAAAAAATAAGTAACAATAATTTAGGCAAATAAAATACAATCACAATTCAATTACAAATGTCAAATTTTAAAAACAAATTAATTTACTTAGAGCTACTAGGTATTATAATCATAAGAATTAAAATTAATAGGTACTTAATTGTTTGTTAAAAATTCATCGAGGCTATAATAGGCTTTTTCTGTGAGGAAGTCCTTTAGTTCTTTAACAAATGCACTCTCAGAAATTTTAGCCTCTTTTACATTGCTTGGTAGGCGATTATAAATTTTGGGACCAATGAACCAGTAACACTGCTCAGATTTTTTAATTTTGTGTATGTTGACCAAAAGTACATAATTAGGCCTTAAAACACTCGTGTGATCCTATTATGAAACTCGCTGACGCTCGTTTCATAAAACCACACTCGTGATTTAAGGCCTCTCATTATGTATCAGTAGCATAAACTACTATAAATCTCTGTAGGTATGACCCTTGAATGCGCGGCCTTAACTAACATGCCACACGCGTGGTTTCTAATGAATTAATTAATACGTAGGTTATCATCGTTTTAAGCTTCATTTAATCTCATTAATGCGCATTCAACTGCATATATGCTTGTAGACGATAAATTCATTATAATTATGGAGGTACCCTATACGAAGAGAATATCAGCTAAACACAAGCATATCGCTTAATTATACTTGCCCCCCTATTCTGTAGCTTGTGTTAGGCTCTGGTGACCTAAGAAGAAACACAACGCACAACCAGCAGAGGCTCTAGTATAAGTTTCATCCATACAATACGTTTTCGAATGCGTTTGCGTTTAGTTTCAATTTGTATTTAGGCCACACAAAACTACTATAGAAAGTGTTTTTTATGCATGACAATATTCTCGCATCAATTGTGGCTAACTTAACGCCGTTTACGGTATTTCGTTACAGTGCAGTGACAGCACGTGTTTTGGATTGCCTTGGCGGAACTTTGTTATAAATAGTAGTATTGTTTTTTAACTAACTTATTTGTATACGTCGCAATCGATTAAAATGTAATTGAGGTCATGTTCCGGCCAGCTTGTAGCTACACTTCGCCTCCCCCTAGGGTTGTCAATCCAAGTGTGTGATAGAAATATGTATGTTCCTGTACCTATGTTATGGCAATTTTTAAGTCATATAATATTAATATTTTTGATTCATGTTTATCTTTACCTACTATTATGATAGAAGGCTGTGATGATTGAGATGATTAGTTAGATGTACCTACTAAATTTTTAATTTAACTGATTTGAGCTGATTGTGATTTTAGCATAATATAAAATAAGATAAGTACTTCATTTTTCACAAGTATATTTTATTAGTCCTATAACATTATCCTTTTTTTTGTTGTCGAGTAAGTTAATATGATTTTTGACAGCCCATCGAAAAAACACTAAATGTATGAAACTAACTTCAGATCGTAACCTCTCTTCGCCTACCATCGTTTTTTTTATAAATATGACTTACCTGAGGGCCTACCGCGAACGGCATTCGAAGTTTTCCCTCTCTGTCGCACTTACATACGAGCTCGTAAGTATGACAGAGAGGGGAAACTTCGAATGCATTTCCCGGTAGGCCCTCAGGGATAGTTAAGGTCCGTAATCGAAAACACGTTAAAAACTAATAAGATTATAGTTGGCGGCAACTTCAAATTTTGTCTATAACTGACGCTCTGGCAGTATGTACACACGAAAACAAGGCATTTTGTCTACACTTCGCCTACCACCTTTAGAGTCCAATTGTAGCCATTCCTTAGCGAAATTTAGACCGTAAGTTACGGCAAATTAAAGTCCCATATAGATAATATATAACACGTGTTTTTGATCTTAACAAGCAAAAACACGTGTACTAAATCTGTGAGAATTTTTCAAAAAACTGCGAAATCCAGGCGAAGTCACGGGGTTCTACGGTCGGTATACCTTTCTTACTCAGTTAGGCTGCTCCAAATATAAGTCAGATACTTAACATTAACCTTTCTAAAACTTGTACATGTAAGAGTAGGATTGTAGATTTCTATGGGGCGAGAACGCGGGCCGGGCATCACTATCGCGGGTACACTATGCCATAACTTTGGGATGAAAATCCTAAGTTTGGCTTACGTAAGAATTTTAATCAAGCTCAGGGTCACTAATGAACAGATACATTTTGTTAATTATTTTCCTTAGTTATCTAAATGTAAATATTTATTTATAAATTGTCGATAACAGAGTTTTGAACTCGTATTGCAACATATTAATCAACTAAAAAACAAGTTTGAAACATAATAAATAACGAATTTAGATAACTGTTACTTACAGTTGATTAGGCCAGTCCATTAAAAATAAGATGAATAGGAAAGTTTTTACTTGTCTTTACTTTACCTGAGTATATGTATACTATTATAATATTATGATTATTTCCCCCATATACATACTCGTAATGTAGGTACGCTAGGATGGCGATAGCCTATATCTTAGCACGCGACTCGGCCTTTTTTTTTTTTTTTTTTTTTTTTTTTACTTGGGGAAATGCCTTTACGCATCCCACCTAGCCGAGTTACTAGGATGGGTATGACGGGCTCCCGGGAACCCCCCGGACTACCGTCTAAAACCACCAAGGTATGCCCTCTCTGCCGTGTAGTAGGGGCGTCATGGGATCGCGAACATTTCACCACGACGCCCCTCGGCAACAGCCGCAGCTGCCCTCACTACTGAGGCAAAAGCCCCCCCTCTCGTCGTAAGCGTGCAGGGCGACACCACACGCTTCCCGACCCGACTAAAGGACCTCTACGCCGGGAGAGGGTGATAGACCTCGGTTTCACCCTCTCAGGTCCCCTTGTAACTTTTTATAGAGGTTTTCTCCCTCGCAGCCACAACTCGGCCCCGGCCTGGCAGTCGCAGCCCCCGCGCCTAACATGAATCCTCTGATAGCAGAGGATTTGTCAGGGTTCCGGGTCCGTTATTTATTATAGAGGCAAACGGCAATGGCCTCTCCCTCAAGCCGCACCTGGGGAATCTTGCGATTCCCTGGGCAGAACCCCCCGATCCCCCCCGTGTCGGGTTATTGGTAACACCAGCAAGCGATAACTTAGGGTTCACTAAATTATCACTTGCCGTTGTCTCCAGGGCGCACCGGCCAAGACACTACCCATTCCTGCGGATCAACCGAATCAAGAGGAATCGGTAGAGTCCAGACACTCGAGGAGGTTACCCGACCTAGCACCCCACGCGACTCGGCCTGGAGTGAGCCGTGCGGCAGTTAGTAATATTTATACTGACTACCTAGATCAGTGTTCTTCGACCTGCGGGTCGGGGGGTCGCGAAGCGTCTTGAAGAGGGTCGCCGCTACTTGAATTTTGTAAGTTAAAATATGTGTGGATTTCATATTTGTAAAATAGAAAATAAAATATAAGAACAGCGGACCCGTAGCATGGATGGCGTTATCACGCGATAAGTGATAGGATAAGCGCGTCGTCTCATTCTATCGAACGGTGTCAGCCAGGGACGGATGCTCTATCCTATCACTTATCCGTGCTACGGGGCCTGGTCGCAAAATATTTTCTTACTGTAGGGGGGGTCGTGCCATGAAAAAGGTTGAAAAACACTGGACTAGATTGATTTGTGTAAGCTTGTCCCCTAATATTTATTTATAAGTTGCTTATGTTCATCTAAGAATTCTTAGACTTACGTAGGTACCTACATTGTAAGTGAAATTTCCTTTAATTGTATACAATATTATTCTTTCATCATCATCATATTAGCCGGAAGACGTCCACTGCGGGTGTTATTCGCTACTTACGGGGGCTCACCCCGCCGGTCACCCGTTACGAAACTAGACCTCTAGACCTCTACCTACGCTTACGAGTAATTACTACGCATCGCGGTGTCAAGGTATCATTGTGGGTGAGCGTTGAGGTGAGCTAAAAACAAGTTACATAAGTAATAGGGGGGCTGGACACAGGCTTCCCCCAAAGCGTACTACAATGACCGGTCCGGCGCCACGCCATTTTTCTTTACGCAGTCTGCAGTAAGCTCCCATACAAACGGAATTTCGTTCTCATTTTAAAACTACGTGTTGGAACTGTTGGATTGTAACTTTGCATATACAATACACATGAGGTACATCTAGGTCTGTAATTAGTTTATTTGGCTCCAGTTTATAAAACAAACGAAATACAGCAAAAACAAGTTTTGTATGAAAAACTTAAATTTGCTGTATTTTTTTTACTATGGTATCTGATGCTAAATAAACTAATTATAGACCTGGATGGTATTTAACTTATTTTAAGTACAAAGTTTCAGAACAAGCAGTTGTTAAACAACGAAAATCCAAGGAAAAACATGTATGTCATTATCAAAATCCGTTCCGAAGGACCATATATCTGTAGGTACATAAGTTGTTGTTTATTGTGTGTGCCATGACCATGACATTCTTTTCCACCAATACTTGAACGTATTTTATGCTCAAAGCACGTCATGTCAGGTAATGTAGACCGTAAACGATCAAACATATTTGACAAATTTTACGTTTTGTTTGTACGTTTTCATCAAACATCAGCGCACACGTTTGTCAAACAAGACTTCAGCGGCGCTACCCCGAAAATCGAAGCTCGAAATTCATATACATGCATCCCTGTCACTCGAGTAATGTAAGTGCGACAGAGATCGAGATACCCAAATTTCGAAGTTCGTGGTCATAGTCCAGTTTCAAAGCGGCGATCGCGCGAAAATGGCGAGTTTGTTTGACAAACATGACCGTACACCTTCAAACATTATGCCAAACACGCCGTCAATCAAATCTCTCAAATAAACAGCCAAACACGTAGTTTGTTTGACAAACACGTCAAACATGACCGCAGACGTTCAAATAATGCCAAGCACGTAAAATTTGACAAATTATTTGAACGTCTGCGGTCTACTTTACACGGTTTGGAGGCTCACGGCAGTAGTACCTACCTAGTCATATTTTTTTTTGAAACAAAAAAAAACTATTTTATTAACTTAAACTAAAGATTCATATTCAAGCGCTTAATTTCCAAAACCATTGACAGTAAGTACAGTGCGTCAATAAAGACTAGAAATGGAATAAAATGGAACAATTTTTTTTCCATACAAAATTGTTTCCATGTTTAAGCATTTTACGTCAAAAATGTGACAGTTACGAAGAAAATGGCGCCCTTTTTTAATTTCTAGTTTTTATTGACGCACTGTACCAACGCCGTGAGTATATTAAGCCGGACTAAGGCCGGCCACGGACACACGGAATTTTCATCCGGTTTCCGTACGGAATGACATGTGCAAGTGAGACACCGCTATACATGTGTAGAGCGACGATCCGTTCCCACCTGTCATTCCGTACGGAAACCGAATGAAAACTCCGTGTGTCCGTGGCCGGCCTAAACGAGGTTTCCGTAAAATAAACCTAGCTAGATCGATTGCTGTAGGTAGACTGGTTAGTTGACATGAAAAACATCATTTAAATGTACATTGCCTAGGCTTGGTATAGGCGCCTACGTAACTGGATTATTCGCTTAACACGTACCCTCATTTAACACTTTCAATGCCAGGATCCCGCCTAGCGCATAGCGATTTCCTACGCCGTAGTTGCTTTCCGCTACCTAGGGGGAAAACCACGGCATCAGCAAGGAGCGTAGCGCGTAACGATTCTTGGCAGAGAATGTGTAAAAACGACAGCTTTACCAATAGGGGTGTAGACACCAAATAAAATAACCAATAATGATACATTTTCTCGAAAAAGGATTAAAAATATTGTCAAATGGAGAAAAAAGTAAAGCAAGGGATTTAATAATCACGAAGTTATAAGTGTCCAAAGTTTTAAGAGGGGGTATACTCTGTCCCTTTTCCGCAAAACGCACCTTCATATGAAACGATTGTCATAAATTTACTAATGACGCTCGTGGATCGTGACATCACGATCCCCTAGCGTCTTCTCTCTCTAACAAGCAATATTAAAAAGGTTGTAGCTTCGTAATTGTTTGAAATATCTGAATGGGATTTTTGTCACTGGGCATATTTTTTTGTCTTCTTTCTTTTGGAGTAATAATACAGTTTGAGTCTACAGTGTCTACACCCCTATTTTATTACCAATACAAACTAAAGTTCTCTCCGTTCGCAAGTTAGTACCTCTAGCCTATCACTTAGCCTAGTTAGCAGTACGAAGCTAGGGGTCCTGGGTTCGAATCCCAGTAAGGGCAAATATTTGTGTTATCTTTACTTACTGTGGAACTGGGTCATACATAAATTAAATCCGAGTCTATTGTGCAGAGATTGCCGAAAGAAATATTATATAGGTATTCAAAATACAAAAATCTTTTTATGATAAAAAACACATAAAATATGATAAGGGATGGAGGGGCGATAGATATTCAGCGTTTTTAAAGCGTTTTTTTTCGTCATTGTCGTCGTCAGCAAAAACTATTGAAAGAGACGAATTCAGAGTCCACTTTTGATGAAGACGTAAGCCAATACTGGTGCTGAGTCTGTTTTGAATAAAGTTTCCGCGGTATGTTTTACCGCTGCTGAAATAATCTTGAGCCGACAATGACATTAGAACCGAGCGGTTGAAACGCTCGGAGATTGGCCCGCCGAGCCACCCTGTAAGCAAAGAAAAGCCTGGTAGGTATTATGTACAGTCGCCATCACATACATCGGAGCAAACAAGCAGCTCACAAACATCGGAACACACCTCTATTTTCAAGGCATTAGGGTGCATGTGCCGATATTTTTGAACACCTATAGTGTAACTATGTATGTGATGGCGACTGTACGTACCTATTACACGTATTGACTGATTGATTGACTTAACTGATTGATTTTATTTTTATGTCTGTGGTTTTTGGTACCTACATTGGAATGTCATCTCGTTTATATCTGGAATCTTTTCCAGTCCTGTCTCACATCACATTACAGTCACATACGTATAGGCAACTAGGTGTGTAGCTAGGTAGGTAGAAAGGGCTTTCCATAACTTCACCGACACCGAGGGCGTAGATAATTCATGACATCTAAACACAAGTGCAGGCGTTAAAAGCGTGCAACATTTCTCAACACAATTTCAGCGCAATCTTCCCACTCGCTAAGAGATGTCGCTAATGTGTGCATCGTTGCGCCATCTAGTCCTCCGCGGCACTAACTTATCTAGACATGTCTAGACGACTCTATTTACTGGGTGGCAAGTGTGATTTTCCAACGTTTTGTGGCGCGGTGAGTTAGTAGGCCTACTACTTTGGAGAGCACTTGAGTTGCAGCCTGTGACATCCATTACAATAATGATGTCTTTGCTTTAGGGCTGTGCAAAAATTATGAATATTAAATAACAAAAGTAGGTTTAGTGGGGACAATGTTAACGTTAACCGCAGAAGTTAAGGATAGATTATTAGGGAGTTTGACATCTGAAAGCTGCTTTGAAACAACAAGAAAAGCAACGGCTGCCGCAATCAGTGTTAGAAATATGTAACTTGTTTTCACTTAATGTAAAGTTTTTAAATCATGCCAAACTTGATCTAAATATTCTAAATCTGACTTTATGCTTCAGAAAAGATAATCATCTAAAGTCTACGATTGCCCGATTTAATCGAGACATCTCTACACCATGCCAAACATTTTTTCCTCGGCAGAGCCAGGCGCTATGCGCATCTATTGCCTCCACCGTAGTGGAATTGATTAAAGCAAATCAAATAAAATAACAAGTTTATTCTACGAAGTTTTATTGTGCGTGTGGCCTGTTAGGCCCAATTATCTTACGACGACCTCTGTAGCCTAGTTGGGAGTGACCTAGTCACCCTGCCTACGAAGCCAGAGGTCCCGGGTTCTAATCCCAGTAAAGGCATTTATTCGTGTGATAGGCACACATATTTGTTCCTGAGTCATGGATGTTTTCTATGTACCTATTTAAGTATTTATTTTATTTATCGGCGTCTAGTACCCATAGTACAAGCTTTGCTTAGTTTGGGACTAGGTCGATTTGTGTAAGATTGTCCCCAAATATTTATTTATTTATCTTAGTCTTAAAAAAAAACTTTATGCACTCAATGCTCTAGTGACTAGTATTGACACTAGTGACTAGATCATAAAAGGGGCAATTTATGCAGCTTACATCCAGCACAAAGGCAAACTTTGCACGCATGAGTGTAAATAATGTTGCCTAGAGGCAACCCTGTTAGTGTCCGTGAGTACCTACAGTCGAAATATGTGCACGGACATAGTGATAAAAAGTATGTGCACACGACTTTATTGATATGGTCGCACTACACTTGGGGTTCGTGTTCGCGTTGCGTCGTTGCCTCTCTTTCATTTGCCGTAGGAAGAAAAAAGATGCAACACGAATATTTGGGCAAATACCGCCAAGTGTAATATTGACACTAGTGACTATAGAGCATAAAATATGCAATTTATGCAGCTTACATCCAGCACAAAGGCGAACTTTGCACGCATGAGTGTAAATAATGTTGCCTAGAGGCAACCCTGTCCAACTGGGCCTCGTTTAGTGTCAGTGAGGAGCCGAGGACACTGCGAAAGCATTTAAGGATACGGAATGTACCTACAGTCGAAATATGTGCACGGACATAGTGATAAAAAGTATGTGAACACGACTTTATTGATATGGTCGCACTACACTTGGGGTTCGTGTTCGCGTTGCGTCGTTGCCTCTCTTTCATTTGCCGTAGGAAGAAAAAAGATGCAACACGAATATTTGGGCAAATACCGCCAAGTGTAATGCCACCATTAAGTGTAAGGTTACTCAGATATTTGTGAACCTTTGGGAACTTACGTATATTTACGAAGTCGACTGTACTTTAAGCCGCATTGCGAACAATCGCTATGCGCTTTCGCGCTACGCTCGTAGCCAATCCCGTGGTTTTCCCGGTAAGTAGCGAAAAGCGCTTATGGCGTAGGCACCCGCTAGGCAGGTTCATGGGGGACCAATGCTATATGTTCGGTATAAAATCGATCATTCTAGCTAGTAAGTTACAGTTTTAAGTAAGTACTTTGTAACATAATTTATTGCACAGAACATCATTACGAAAAACAATGTTTCTCATTTCTAAAATAATCATCAATCATCTGGATAATTATCAACATTTTTCCTATTTCCCGTGAAATGCCCGGGGCATAACGTGACCAACTTTAATGAGAAATTAAAAGGAAAAATTGAAATCACCGGGCGTAAATGAAAAATTAAAAACTCGACGGAAACGGAAGGCGGCCATGTTTCACGGAACCTAATGGCCTTAATTACAGCGTGGAATACTTTATGGTATTTAATCGAGTTATGGTTTAAAAAACAACACAGAACAAAGTTCTTCTGTGCTTCAATTTGTAATCAAGTCTGTATTTTATATGATAGTCTTATGTTATAGTCAGTTCAGCCATGCGTAATCCACATAAACAAAGCTGCAAAAATGATCAATCGCTTATTATCATTAATTAACAGTACCTACTATCAACATAGTGTTTGCCCTGTTTATTTTGAAATAATATAAATAGAAATAAACCGAAAAGCAGTTTGGTTTCAAATATCTAGTAGGTACATCTCAAAAGTCTATGTTTTAAGTCGTTCACAATATCACAATAAAGGATGACTTACAGTGCACCGTGCCGAGCCCGACGGACTTGTCCGAGCAGCCCCCCTATTCTGTAACTCACATCAACGCTCACCCACAATTATACCTTGACACCGCGATGCGTAGTAATTAAGCGTAGGTAGAGGTCTAGTTTCGCAACGGGTGACCGGCGGGGTGAGCCGCATTAACGAGTATTAGCGAAGACTAAACTCTGTGAGCTGACTCACGAACTTTTTCTTTATCGAATCGGTTGAGAAATGCGCCCTGTAGAGAAAAACAGCCGGACATACGAAATATTTTTTGCCCACGCTGAAACGGAGCACTTCGTTCGATTCGCTCACTCTTTCAATAGGCTTGTTGCGTGGTGTTAAAATTGATAACGTCGTGTTGCTAGATGGATAGTAAACCATCAAATGATTGTAATAAAGTATAAATTACCAAATATAATTCAACTCATAAAAAGATATGAACCTTGAAAGTTTAGAAAAAAAAGTTTTTTTATTTATTGTCCAAGAGTAAATTTAAAGGTACCAATAGAATCCTTACGCTTTTATAAAAACAAATTTGTATGACAACTATGGACGTAAACGCAGTATTTCGCGACCGAAACAGCAATTTACTTCATTTTCCATGCAACGGTTAGTATAAATTGCACGGTGTGACGTCATACTTTAAAGCCAATCAGTATGAAGCGTTTCGGCTGCTGTCAGCGAGGTCCGTCTTTAACTCGATTTTTAAGGTATTAATGTCTTTTAAATGTAGTTGCTTCCATAAAAACATTTGTTCATCTACAAAAACTGGTTCGAATGGCATCGTAAACAAATTTAAGGTCACAAGCCCATTATAGGTAAAAAGAAAACGTTGTAAGTTTGTATGTAAGACGTAATCTCATTATCAGTTAGTACTTATTGCTTATAAAATTGTGCTAAAATAAGAAGCCTACAAGGGTCTACAGCCACTAGTATTGATATAGGTACACACCACAATCTAATATAGTAAATGTATATTTCTACAAAACCCCGGAACTCAATGCTAGGGACACGCGTCATAAAATGTGACACGTACGCTAAACTAAATTGGTAAAAGGATTTCGCAGTTTGGGAGGGGAACGCGGTGGGTCCATAAAGCGCATATGTGAATGAAATGAATAACATTGTATAAAAGAACATGTATGCGCATTTCAGTGTTGGATTAAGGAAATGCTTTGTATTCAATAGCGTGAAGTGCAAGCAAAAATATTTAATGTAACATTTACTTGTTTTTAAATTGACGAACCATCTTACTACCTACCTACGTACGAGTATAATAACGCCGTGCTCTGCTTGCTGCAGCAAGTTCGGTTCTCCATACAAACGTAGTTACGCTCTCATTTTAAAACGGCTAGCTAGTTTCCTCTGAAACTTTGTACTTAGAATAAGTTAAGGTATATCCAGGTCTGCGCTTCAGATACCATAGTAAAAAAAATACAGCCAATTTAAGTTTTTCATACAAAACAGTTTATAAACTAATTACAGACCTAGATATAGCTCATGTCATTGCATATGCAAAGTTTCGTTACAATCCAACACGTAGTTTTAAAATGAGAACGAAACTCCGTTTGTTTTTAAATATACTACTTACTTGTTTACTTCTCGACTCGACACAGCGCTCGCTTAGGAGGCGTTGCTAGGCTATTTGTGCAGCAATCTTTTGTAAATGTACCTACATTTAACAAGTTTGTTACCATTTAAATAGATATGTTTTTATGGGTACTAATAGTTAAGGACAGTGAATCCTGATCCACCGTTATACAGTTCATAATACTAGTACGGGGATCAGTTGAAGCTTACTTGGCTCATACTTAGTTACCTTCTTGTATTACTACTAAAATGTAACTATGTACACGTATTATTTTAATAAACGTTGTTGGTTGTTGTTTGTTATTGTTTGTTTTATAGGAAGGTGAAACACTGGCGCAGCCTGCGGTGGCGGTCAATAGTAAACTTGACAGTTATTGTTGTTGCAGTTGGCCATGAAGCTGGTCGGACCTCGAAAATGGTCAGTCAAGATTTACTGAACGAGTGAGCGAAGCGAATGGAGTTCTCCGTTTCATCATCATCATCATTGTTAGCCCGTAATCGCCCACTGCTGAGCATAGGCCTCTCTTCGAGTACGCCACCCGTCCCGATCCTGAGCTAATCTTATCCAGAAGTGACCCGCGATCTTTCTAATATCGTCCACCTATCGAGCTGGTGGACGACCGACGCTTCTTTTACCTAGAAGTGGCCACCACTCTGACACCTTTTTGGTCCACCTATTATAATTCTGCCTGGCAAGGTGTCCAGTCCTGCCCATCAATTGAGTTTGGTAATGGAATCTCCAACGTCGCGCACTTTAGTGCGACTTCCGATCTCAACATTCCTCACTCGGTCTTGTAGTTTAATGCCAAGCATGGCGCGCTCCATTAGCTATCTGTGCTACTCTTATTTTGTGTTCAGTCTCATTTGTTAGCGTCCATGTCTCGGCACCGTACGTAATGGTGGGCAGGTCATATTGGTTAGCGGCGAGTCTTTTCAGGCTTTGTGGAACTTCAGTGGACTTGAGGATGTCGACCAGTTTATTAAATGCTGCCTAACCCAGGTGTTTTCTCCTAGAGATCTCCTTATGTTGATGCTCTTTGTCAAAGGATAGATATGTCCAAGATTATTGGTATTATTAAGATAATGGCTTGGGCCCGTTTCAGCTTGGGCCAAAATTCTTTCGTATGTCCGGATGTCCGACTGTTCTCCTCTACAGGTCGCATTTCTCAACCGATTCTTGTGAAATTTTGCGAGCAAGTTCAATAATTTGATTTTTTTGACGATTTACTCTGTCAAAATTAAAATAATTTTTTTTGGGAAAAAGACAGTTTTCTACAGCTCACAGAGAGTAGTGTTTTTTTTTTAAATTGTAAGTATATGGCTGAAGTTAGGACAAATATAAACCCACCCATAAATTTAATGCAGCTAACAAATTAAATTCAACTAAAAAAATAGGTACCTAATACTCTGTGATTGAATCCCGCAAAACTGTTGCTATGGCCATGGTGAATCACTAGCATTTCATAGACGAAAAATACACATTTATGAGTTTTTTATCGCAACAACGTTGTTTCCGCGAATGTCAAATTTTAAAACGATAAAGTCGTATTCACATGTGGGGCGCCATTGTCGGGTGACTACCAAAGGGTTTTTTCGAGTGTACTTTTCAATTTGCTACCACCCTAACTGCCGAACAAGGTTTGTGTGGAGTTGCAATGATTTTATTATATAACGACTCGTATCTATATAATATATATATATATCATAGCTATAGCTAGATGACCAAAAATTTTAATAATTCAGTGCTCACACTTGCTAGCTTTGCGAATCAATTTCATCAGAAAACTAAATATTTATGTAAACTAGTACTTAGGGCGGGTTGCAGCAACTTACGATTACAGAACGATCAACGTTAAATATGGCACCGCCAGCTGTCATTCCATAGAAACTTGTCAAACTTTCCATATATTTACATTTTAATGAACACCGCTTACGTTTAATGCAACCCACCCTGAGACTAGTGGTGGCAATAATAATTTTCCTAATCTAAATACCTGTAGGTAATACGTATTTAAACCAAATTAAAATCTTGTCACCTCTCCCAGGTTTTCTGTTCTTGGTCAAATCAAGTTCGTGTAATAGTGAAACATTTTTTTCAATGGTCTGTTGAAAGTCGTATGGGGTGCAGCGGAAATGAAACGGAACGTGCCGATGGAATCGTCCGAACTATTGTGGCCGGCGAAACTGCGTGGAACGAAACGCAGCTGTCAAACGTGGCGGAGAATTTAGAAAAAATAATCAGTGGGAATCAAAAAGGGAACGCACCTGTGTTCAAGAAATTGAATCTTGAGTGCGGGGGGTGAATCAGGCTTTTAATTCATGTTGCCTAGGTACGAGGTCCTAATATACCTCTTTCGTTTCAATTTTGTTCACAAGCAGAAGTTTCAGAAAATTCTTTTCACAATTAAACAATATTTTAAGACAAAAAGTTTTTAACGAGAAAATTACGTATATTTTATTATTTTTGAAAGTAACTCGATGCAGCGGTGGCACAGGCGATCCATCACGACTATTGCATTAGATCCCCTCCAATTATAACAGGACTAGGTAATTATAATTACTGCACGTCGAGCCCTCTTTGTCTCCTACATTTTTGTTATTAGCTTTATTTTAGCTAGTGGTTTTTATTTTTATTATTTATATTTAAGACAAATTTTTATTTACCGAAACTCAAGGTGCTAAGCTGAGTGGAGGATACGTAATGCAATTTTTTATTCGAATATAATATTTTTTATACCACTGGAAATAATCTTATTAGGTATATTAAAGGATTGTACCACTAAAACTTGTCTACTCTCCTGTACTAGGTACCATACACAATGTTTCATTTTTGTAACAATTGTGTGATAAGGTGAAGGGGTGCATACGTATGACATTAGTAACATCTTAATTCTGTAAACCCCCATTGTAGGTACATACATACACATAGCCTATGACAGAACAAATTCGTCACATTTTCGATAAAACAACGTTACTTTTCACCTTAAATGCTTAAAACTATCTTAAAAGACCTTTACGAGAAGGTGTATCGCTTCAAATTGGAACGGGCTATGTGTAAAAGTAAACTTGCAGAGAGAACAAGCTAACAATTTTGTTTTTAACCGTCGAATAATTGCGGAACACTCTAAATGCTCAATGAATAAGTGCGAATTCAGTTTGTGTGATAGGAAATGCTGTGTTGGTTGGGAGTTCAGAGTTGATCACCCTCACGGGTGCCATACGTCATCGGAGCTCATGGGACGATCGGACAGTTTAAATTTCGAATCCATTTTCAAAATTCGCTTGTTTGTTACATTTGAACTTGGAATGACGTGTGTTTACTAACGGATGAAAACTTACCTTCTCTTGTTTTCACAGCTGTGCCCCTGCATGCACAATAAGCGTCTTTTGTTTTCTGTAACATATAGACATCGTGAAATATTTGCAGTTTTGCAGCGATTCAACTATTTCATATACTTTTTCTACATGTTTGTCAGGATACAGAGTTTCTTCGAAAAAAAATATAATTCATCTATACACTAGGTACTGCTTAGAACTACTCGTAGTCCACAAAAAAGTTGTCGAAATTTTGTCAAGAAAACCCTTTTCTTTTTTTTTTTTTCCCAGGGGAAATCCTTTATGGATCCCACTCGGCTCGGGAGAAACCAAGTGGGTATGTCCGACTCTCACGGACTAAAACCCCTGGGGTGTTCCACTGCTCGCTACATTAACCTTACATAAAATTCCAGTTTTTTAAAGTGACTTAGGAGACGTCATTGAACTAGCGTCAGAAAAGCGTTCATTCACCCAGGTAATTTTTTAGGGTTCCGTAGCCAAATGGCAAAAAACGGAACCCTTATAGATTCGTCATGTCCGTCCGTCTGTCTGTCTGTCTGTCCGTCCGTATGTCACAGCTACTTTTTTCCGAAACTATAAGAGCTATACTGTTGAAACTTGGTAAGTAGATGAATTCTGTGAACCGCATTAAGATTTTCACACAAAAATCGAAAAAAAACATTAAGTTTTAGAGGTCCCCATACTCAGAATTGAAACTCAAAAAAATTGTTTTCATCAAACCCATACGTGTGGGGTATTTATGGATAGGTCTTCAAAAATGATATTGAGGTTTTTAACATCATTTTTTTCTAAACTGAATAGTTTGCGCGAGATACACTTCCAAAGTGGTAAAATGTGTGTCCCCCCCCTGTAACTTCTAAAATAAGAGAATGATAAAACTAAAAAAAATATATGATGTACCATGTAAACATCCACCGAAAATTGGTTTGAACGAGATCTAATAAATAGTTTTTTTTTAATACGTCATAAATCGTAAACCGCAATTTATTTCACGGAACCCTTCATGTGCGAGTCCGACTCGCACTTGGCCGCTTTTTTTTAATTTACCACTGACAGATGGTGTTAAGCCAGTATTCCACTACACAGTCAGAATAAATATTTCTATTCACGACTTAACCTATTCATGGGCAATGACTCACATGTGAGGCATGCAGACGTGCGATTTCTGCTATAAAGCGGAAAAACGCTGCTACGTTCTACGGCGTAGCAGACGTAGCGTTGCGTGTCAAAGGGATAGTCATACAAAATTGCTGCGGTATAGGAACTTGTTCTCCTGTCTACCAATTTATACACTATATCTTATGTTATGCCAGTTTTTAACTTTTCCCCAAACAGTCATAGACGGTAGTGTGTTGTCCCTGGAGAACTAAAGGCCACGACATTTGCTACGACCTTTCGGTGACGAAGGGCGGCAGGCCATAAACTGTGTGGTTGCGATATTTTTCCTACTTAATGACTGTTTTAACAGGCATCAGAACTAACATTACGGGTGTTTGAATGGAACTAGAAATATGGTATTGATTATTTAAGTTGAAGCCTTGACGCCTTGACTAAAGAAGATACAAATTTGACGGCAGGTTGTCATTTGTCCTAGTCTGGAAGTCCAACTGTTCGAAGACCCGTGGACCGTACCGGTGGAGTGACTAAATCTTGATCAAACTCCGAGCCGTTGATTGGACAGAAATGACTTTGGACAGGGATGCCTGGCGGTCTTTAGTGTCGGCCAAGATCCACTTTGGGTTGTTGCGCCACAGCAGTAGGTATTACATTAGTAAGTTCTTATTTATTTCCATCAGATGAGACTAGGAAAATTACCTGTTCAGTTGGTACTAAAAAAATGCAAAGTTTCCGAATTAAATTCTTAGTATGTTCAACTGAGATAAATTGTTTTTTTATAATTGCATCGGTTGAATTGGTTTGTCGAATAATACAAGCCAAAACAAACAAATACAAATTAAAGGCTTGCTACCAAAGAAGCGAATATTACGACATAATCTTACAAAATGCTCTCAAATTCCCATAAAAAGCAACAATAACACCAAAACGCTGCTCGACTGCGTCAGGTGCCAATAATAGTCCCACCGCAGCCGAAGGGTTATTTCCTCCCTTGCAAAAGAGTTACTCAATTTACTCAAGTTATTTTACCACTGCAACCACTCTTGTTGCTTTAGAAATATGGTTTAATTTCGCTTCATGGAATGCAAGCACAGACTAAAATTACCATAGTATCATGACCTTTGATATGTCTTAACCACAACGATAAGAGAGGTCAGGTTTTAATGGATGTTTGGCTAGCTTCTTAGTAAGTACAAATTAAAGTTAATGGTTAGAAATGATAGCTACATAATGGTCACAGATTTATGATGATAATCCACGTTTTATTCTTAATAAGAGCTTTGTCAATGGTACATTTTTAATAACCTTTTATCTCCATTAGATTATGCGGAATGTTAAATGAAATTTTGGCGTTTGTTGTCTACCAAATCTTTGATATTTTTTTTTTTTTTTTTTTATTGGACAGTATTTACACAAATCGAACTAGCTCCATAGTAAGCTCAATAAGGCTTGTGTTATGGGTACTAGACGACGATATATTTAATGGATATAAATACTTAAATACATAGAAAACATCCAAGACTCAGAAACAAATATTCGTGCTCATCACACAAATATTTGTCCTTACCGGGATTCGAACCCAGGACCTTCAGCTTCGTAGGCAAGGTCTCTACCCACTAGGCTAACCGGTCGTCAAAATTATATGTGTGCAATAAATATTTTGGATTTGAGTGAGAACTAATCTTGGAGCCTACCTGCCGTTTGCCGTCCCATACATTTGACTTACAGATCTCGTTTCGCGAAGTTACAAATTAATATTTTACAAGTTAAGGTTAGGAAAGGCTTTCGGCAGGATGAGAGACGTGTCATCAAACAAGTATGAAAAGCTCACGCCTATATACATAGCATAAACACTTCAAGACAACGTCAATGGTGAGGAAACCGATCTAATCCCAATACGGTCTAGTTTTCCCTCTGAGTTGGAAGGTCAGACGGCATTCGCTTTCGTAAAACTAGTGCCTAAATGTCAAATCTTGGGATTAGTTGTCAAAGTGGACCCCGGGCTCCTTTAGGGCACATCCGGGAATAACGCTAGGAGGATGATGAAACATTTCCAGACAACGCCATACGTTTGTGTTAGAGCGGTTACATCAGACGCGACTTTTTAACGGTTAAACGCGCGACTGTCGCGCGACCCTTGCCTTTTGACAGATGATCTATAGATCATCTGTCAAAATCACCTCTGTCAAAAAGTCGCCGTGTGTAACCCGCTCTAAGTGTGTGCCGCACATAACCTCGATTGTGTAAATACAGCCAAATGACCGCTTTGTTATTATCTTTCTTGTATCGGTACCAGCTTCACTACATAGTATAAAACAAAGTCGCTTCCCGCTGTATGTCCCTATGTATGCTTAGATCTTTAAAACTACGCAACGGATTTTGATGCGGTTTTTTATTATAGATAGATTGATCCAAGAGGAAGGTTTATATGTATAATACATACCCGTGCAAAGCCGGGGCGGGTCGCTAGTATATTATATGGGAAAGTAAAGAAAGTTGCCAAATCTCGAGTTAGTCTATTTGTCGTATTAAAATTTAAACCCTCTCCCCTCCAGCCAAGCTTAATGAATTAGGAAGTTAACGAGAAACAAGCTTTCAAATTGTTCGACTTGTTTGGAGTCTCTCGATAAATATAGGGTTAGGCGGCATTTCATTTGTTAGCGTTAATAAGGAGGATCTTTCGAACTTATACAGGATGTTCGGAATAACGTTGTACTGACTTAAGGAGGTGATAATACACTGGACTATTAGTAAGAGTTTCAACCTTTTATGTCTTAGTCCAATCTTTGATAGTTTTTTTTAATCGATTTTATAAAAAGTTTATTAAGTAAGTTAATTCTAAATCATTAGTTTATGTGACTGTACATAATGAAGGGCATTAAACACATATTACATACACTACTGTATCTGTCCACATAAGTATCATAAGCCTCCATGATGCATTCAGGAGCCGCATATTATGACAGGCATCGCGGGGTTGTTTTCTGGCAGCTATCATAGTTTTTTTCTTAATTCAGAAATAACTAGAGTCGGATTCTATCGTTCGATATCTTACTTACGTGCGACATTAGTCAAATTTGTATGCAAATTGACAATTCATTTCGAACTAAACGTCATCTCGACTGATATTAGAATAGAGGTCAAATCAAATTTCTTTGATTTCAGAGATGTTCGAAATTTGAATGAAATTATATAATCGATGTTATTATTTAGCAATAATACAATTTTCACAGATAAGAAATTTGTTCTAACAAAACAGTCTATTTTTATGGTGGTCATAATGTTCTTGAACGCATCATGGAGGGTTTATGATATTTGGATAACTAAAAAATACGATTAGACTAAGACGTATAAGGTTCAAACTCTTCCTAATAATCTAGTGTATCATCTCTAAATGGGTTCCTACATCTTTATTCCGAACATCCTGTATATTGAAGTAGGTATTAATTTCATTCAAATACTTATTCAATATTCAATTGTCCAGATGTAGGACAAACCTAGATTAGTTTTAAAAGCAAACATTTATTTTCCCGCCGTTGAGTTCACCATTCTTCACAAAAGTAGCCTTACGGCCGAGTCCCAAGCTGTTTGAACAAAACAAATGGAACGACGATGATTTCTCTGCCCGTGCCCGTTGATTGTCCCCGGGAAGCAGGTGGCTAACTTTTTGTCAAACGAGATGTGGCTGCCCCGGCACGTGTCAGCCTCAGTTTACGAGAGTACTCGAGATTAAAAATTTACCAGAATGCATAATACAATGTACCTATTTAAGAGCTAGGCTCTTTTCGGCGGAGTAATTTCCTACTTATTCTATATTATTCCATTACTCAGATTTAGAGAAATGTAGTGTGCGGGTTTGATAAAAAATCACGCTATAATTTGGAGTAGCCTAACTAGGGAACTAGATACCTCTCCATCTTTCATTCTTACTTGTTACCTAGGTAGATATTGTGTTTTTGGTGGTGAGTTAGGTCACCAAACGTCTGGAGAATTGCAAGTAAAAAAAATCTTCGCGTCTCGCATTGCTTCGACATCGCGGCATGATTGCGGCTTAGGTACTAACATATATATAGGTACGCAGTGAAAGGGTTACGGAATTGAAATAAACGCTTCATTCAAAGAAAAAAGACTTGCGGTTATTTACAAATAAATAAAACCACTCAATAAACCCCCAAACGCTTGCTATATTAACTCGAAATTACAAAACGGCATCACTCTCCCTCAGAAAAGTGTTATTTGGTGTTTTTTGCGAACGCTGTTTACAGCTGAGTGGTTACCCCTTCCTACCTTTACAATGAATGTCGTAAGAGACGTAATTTTCGTAGTGAGATAAAGCTTTTTTTGTAGACCGGGCTGGTTTGTGGGTAATCGAGTGAGATGGTAAACGGATTAAAGTTTTTGTCATCCTTCGCATTGAAAGGCAGTCTTATTCCTTAAACATAAAAGTTCTTAGGTAAATCCTCGTAGTTTTACGCGCGTTGCGTTGCCAACTTGCCACTTGCATTAGCATGGTTTTCCGCTTTGTATCGAAAATTCGCTATGAAATACTCCGAATACAGAACCTGCGGGTCGATTTTTGACTTTCGAGCGCTCAAAAATTCCATAAAAGTAAATATGATTGTAGTGTCAAAATTGCGGGAAATTACTTTCTACCGATATAAATGGATACGAGTGGTCAATACCACTCGTTTTACAATTTTCTATCGCTATTTTCAAAATAGCATTTCAACATTTTTGACAGTTTTACAAGCTACGGTAGCGGTAGTGGTTGAGGCATGCGGCTGTCAAGCGGCGGTCGTGGGTTCGAATCCCGGCTCGTACCAATGAGTTTTTCGGAACTTATGTACGGAAATTACCGTTAGCTTTTCGGTGAAGGAAAACATCGTGCGGAAACCGGTCTAATCCCAATAAGGTCTAGTTTTCCCTCTGGGTTGGAAGGTCAGATGGCAGTTACTTTCGTAAAACTAGTGCCTATGCCAAATCTTGGGATTAGGTGTCAAAGCGGACTCCGGCCCCCGGGCTCCTTTAGGGGCACAACCGGGAATAATAACGCTAGGAGGATGATGAACATTTTTGACAGTTTTCCAGAAATTGATTCGAGCGGCCGAAAGTCAAAAATCGGTCCCGTGATCTCCGGCATCGTACGTGATTAGTGCGACATAAACTTAAATTACATATTGTACACACGTAATATTGTACACAATAGTGTACACATGTAATTAAATATAGGTAACCTGGCACCTGGGTAGGCTTCTTCTAAAATAGACGCTTCCTTTCAAAACAAACCACTGGCGCAAAACACTGCCTGGTTAAAATTAAAAAAAAAAAACTTTAAGTTTTCAAATGGCAGACGAAGGAAGTAAAATTTAAAGCTTATTCACCCACTTAAGTGCAAATTTACACCTTTTAAAAACCCATTTAGACAATAAAAAGAATGACAAGACAATTCTCGCATAACATCCAAACCGCCTTAACTAACCTATACTGCAACGCACATACAGCGTTTTGCCTCCAAGATATCAGAGTAAGTAAAAGAAAGATGTTGGACAATGAAGAGTGACAAGAACTGGGGTAACCGGATAAGGCACTGACATTAGTTATGGCACTCCTGATGTTTTTTCCTCGAGATTTTTTCAAGAAAGGAAACGTCACCTGTATAGTGCGAAAATACTTGGTACTAGCAACACAAAATGTTGAAAATATGACACGTTGATAATTTACTTTAAAGCAAAGTTTAACCGACTTCAAATCAGTATCTTCAAGTGTGCATATAAAATTTGAACAGTTCCTATATCTCCAGGATCCCATCATCAGAGCCTGACTTCATGACCATGGGACTACCAGGGAATAATACCCTTTTAAACAATTATCTCGAAAACCCAAAAGCTTTTAAATTTTTTAAATACTTATGACGTAGAACCCATAAGGTTAGGTTAGGTTTGTTTTATAATCATCCTGAAAATGTCATGGCTTCACAGAAAAACGGCTTTTAGGACAAATGAAAATTAGGACAAACGATACAGTTGGGAAATGAAATTTAGTGATTCAGATAGGTAACCGGGGAACATACATAAGATTTGTTTGGGCACGTTTTTACAAATTTGCTTATTTGCCAGATTTGCATTTCCTTGCTATATGACGTCTTCAGCAATAGGGAACATTACTGCAATGTTCTGCCGCCAGAGTGCAGCACTAACACAATTAGTAAACAGTTTTTTTGACAACTTTGACAAGTCCTTCAAAGCTCTGGATCAAATAGTGAAGAAAATATTTAAATGAAGAAAATGCATCAGTGCCGCGTAATTGGATGCAAGAATGAAGGGCATCATTCATTTCCGAAGGAAACGATGATATGAAAACTATGGGAAGCGGCAATACGTCGTAAAGCAAAAAAAAGCCCTCATCCACCTTTAAATGGCTATAGGATGCCATTTTAATATCACAGTACAGGTATTTTACACACGAATGATAATAAAACGATTGTAGTTTAACGCGTTTTCATCAATTATTCGTTATTGTTTTGTTTGTTAGGTAAATAAATATGACATTGTACGTCATGGCGGTTTGTTGGTGCCGGTTAATGTACGGCCCGATAATACGCGTCCATCTATCGTTATCTCTCTCTTTTTGTATAAGTTAAAAAGAGACATAGATATAGAGGATGCCAATTATTGGGCCGTACATTAACCGGCACCGGTTTGTTTACGGGTTGTGTTAGTGTCGCCCCCTACGCAGAGCTTTGCGTAATGTTCCCTATTCTACGGGACGCTGATATTGGTTAGAGGGAGAGAAGAGGGAGGCATTTCATTCTAACGTACATGGGACTGCGTTCCAGCCGCTTGCCGAGGTTGACCCAACATGCAATTTCTGGTGTCAGGATAGGAGAAGAGGGATTGAGGATGGATCAAAGGCAAGTCGACACAATCATGACATTAGCAACTCTTGAAACCTGAAAATCGCTGCCAAACCAGAAACTTCAAACTGTTGCCAGATTTTTAAGGGTGTCTCTGTCTGTGTTTTTCGTGGTTGCCAAATGCAGATAAATTGATTCTGGGTCAACTTACCCCGTCATCCTTTTTTTTGACGGCAGAGCCGAAAGGTAGGGATATGTTTTAGCAGTCTATGTTTGTATCTACGTGTGTTCCGCAGTAGCGTTTAAGATACTGAACCGATTTTGATAAATGAGGTGTCAATCGATTCATAATTTTGCTCCGAGTGACATAGGCTACCTTTTGCATGAAAAAAAGCATCAGTTCGTTATTCGTAATCGGGTCGGGTAACTTTTTACAAGCTTTATATTAACTTGCACTGTTCGTATGTATGTAAATATGTAAGTATGTAAGTTGTCCGTCAAAATTTGCAATCAATTTTTCAGTCACTTCACGTTATCCAATTGAGCTGAAATTTTGCAAGCATATGTTTATCGCATGACAATACAATATTATGATGACTTGGAGCTGATCTGATGCTGGAGCTGGAAGGTGGCCATAGGAACTCCGCAATAAAACGACACAACCCCATCGAGTTTGGGGTCGATATAATCGTCTCTATGAGTAGTTGATGATGGTATGCAGAAAAGTACAGTCGGCAGTAAAAGATTGTACCAAAAATGAAATTTTTGACAGAAACTTATTATTATGTTTGTACATAATCTAGTATCAAAACTATGCAAGCGCTCTATCCGCGCAATGCAAATAGCTCCGAACAATAATCGCACAAGTAAGCGATACGCATAAAAACGCGAAAACTCCCCTCCCTCCCACTTCGGCCCCCTGAGGCCCCGGATTTAACATATCTAATGCGGTTTACGTGTCGCTCTCCCTCAGTAATCGTTTTAAGACTTGTCACTGGATTCGTTTCTTTATTTGGGTTTTAAGCGTTTTTTTGAGACGGTGGCGGTGTTGAGGAAGTATGCTTTGAATGTGCGTGTTTTCATTGTGTCCTGGTAAAGTTGGTGTTGAACGTGAAATGATCGGCGTTTGGCGCTTAAAAGTATTTGAGTTACGTAGTATCAGTAACTGTGATTATAGGTGGTAATAGTTTAATAGTTCACTCACAGTATGCTTAGAACATTCAGCAGACATGCCTGTCAAGCAGCTACAACAGTTTTTCCACTAAGTATTTTCTAGAGTTCTAAAACTTATGGATCGCTGCGGCGTAGCACAGGAGACTTAACCAATTCGACGCCTCGCATTGCTACGTGTGCTACGCCGTAGCACGTAGCAGCGTTTTTCCGCTCTGTAGCGGCAATCGCACGTAGAGACATTCACACACGCAGCGTCGTTGGCTATGATGGCTATGAATGGGTGGCGGACCATAAACAAATCAACATTACTATTTTAACACTCTCGGTGTCATGCAGGACCTCGCTAGAACGTTCTGTTCTCTACAGAGCAAAACAACCATGGTATTATATATATACGAGCGTAGCACAAAATCTTTGGCAAAAAGAGAGAGAGAGAGTTGGCAGAGTTGTATTAACACTCTCAGCAAATTGTCTAATTCGCCGTCCTAAACCCAAAACGTAAGTGAGAAAACTGTTTATATTTTTCAAAAAATATTTACGCAGCTGAAAAGTCTGCAACTTTTTTCTGGTGCTATCTTAGGAAGGTTATTCCTATCACCAAAAAAATAATCAGGCATTTCTAAAATTTTAATTTATTCCCGGAAAAAAGTCAAGAGAGTGAACGTCTTGGGATTGAGTTCTTTCACATTTTCATTATTTTTCCATATAGGTAAGTAGATGGATGGATGGACTGTGTGAGAGACGATATGAAGAGAAAAGAAGTGAGTGATGAGATGACGGCTGACAGAGAAGTATGGAAGAATAAGAGATGCTGTGCCGACCCCAAGTAAATGGGATAAGGGCAAGGAAATGATGATGATGATAGGTAAGTAGATGGATAAACTATGAACTGAAATGAATAATAAATTGTTAATTGTCAGTCCATACCAGTATGTAACAGTAACTAAACGTCACTCTAATAGTCTAAAACGATTCTAATAGGCCTAGCGAATAAAGCTGTTGGCACACTCGGCGCCAGAATTAAGTGATACCCGCAATGGCAGGTGTACGCTGGAGCAGTGTACTGGCTTAAGTAATTGGCCTAGCCCTAGGGTTGTCAACGAGGTTGGCGTGTTGAAAGTAATTAGTTCGCGGAAATCGTCACTTTTAACTCATTTTCACCACAGGCTTCTGTCAACACAGGCTTGTCCGTGCTGTTTGCAGATGACACTACGGTCATAGTTAGTGCGCAAACGCACGAGAGAGAAGATAAGTGACGCATGAACGCAGTTGCAGCAGTGGTTTTGTACAAATGGGTTACTTTTAAACGTCATTAAATCGAACGTCATGATTTTTTCGTGACGGAAATTAACTGTGTATCCAATTGTCCAATGCCAATTGAAGAAAGTTAAAACCCCTAATTACGAATGTATCATTAAAATCGGTGTACTATGCCCATTTTCATTCTTTAATGACATATGGAGTACTCATTTGGGGAAACACAACGGATGCCAATCGAGTCTTCTTAATGCAAAAACGGGCATTACGAACGCTGGCCGGTGTGAAACCTCGTGATTCATGCAGGAAACTCTTCGTAACGAACAAAATTATGACGCACTTCTCCACATACTTATTTGAAATTCTGGTGTTTGTGAGACGTAACTTACTCGTGTCGGGGTATCAGGTAAGACTATTCGTTCAACAGGGCGACAAATAAGAACAGTCTCACGTCGCATGGCACTTGCAGAAAAAAACCCGCGCGTCATAGGCCCAACTTATTATGAACGTCTATCCGCTGAAGTACGAATGGAAACATCGGTAACAATATTCAAGCGTCGATTAAGAAAATTTCTATTGGAAAATCCATTGTATTATATAAGTGAATTTTTTGACATAACCGTATAATTCTGATTTATTGTTTTTGATATTATTAAACTATGGTTATATGTAATGACGATCCTTTTAGGTGAACTTTGATATCTATGACATTATAAATTTAAATTAAGTGGACATAGTTAGTTATATTTAAATTGTTATTATTCTTCTGTTTTGATTGAATATTCTTGACGATCACAATAAGGATTCTTGTAAATTGACCTATGAACCTAATCTTATATTGTGAATAAGTAAATGAATCTGAATCTGAATCTGATACCATAGTAAAAAAAATACAGCGAATTTTAGTTTTTCAAACTTGTTTTTGCTGTTTTATAAACTAATTACAGACCTATAGATATACCTCATGTCATTGTATTTGCAAAGTTTCGTTACACTCCAACACGTAGTTTTAAAATGAGACCGAAACTCCGTTTGTATGGGAAAGTGAAATTTGGCCGAGCTTGCCGGGGACTCTTAATCGTTGGAGACCTACGTAACCTACGTAAATTTATATTTATATATTTGTGGACAATCTTACACAAATCAACCTAGTCCCAAACTAAGCAAAGCTTGTACTATGGGTACTAGACGACGATATACATACTTATATAGAGAAATAAATACTTAAATAGATAGAAAACATCCATGACTCAGGAACAAATATTCGTGCTCATCACACAAGTTAATGTAATGTCGTATCAGGAGCTCTAAACAGTGGCAGAAAGAAGAACAGAATGGCGATTACTCCACCGACAAGAGCCTGGCTCTTAAATTTATGATGATGATGATCACACAAATAAATGCCCTTACCGGGATTCGAACCCAGGACCTCTTGCTTCGTAGGCAGGGTCACTACCAACTAGGCTAAAGCGGTCGTACAATGTTGGTATATTAACTGATGTAGTCAGAATCGCTATCTTAACAGCAGTGCCAACCCTAGCAGGCAGGGCGCGGCTAGGTCGTCCTCAATGCCCTCCCATTACAATGAGTGGCGCCTTCATTATTTACAAATGAGAGCATAAATCTTCCTCATCGTTGTCAAACAATCGCATCCGTCCCTCTTCCACCCGCGACAAACGTGCTCCGCGCGACAAAGACACTGGTAATTATTATGTAACCTGTAGTTAGCCGTCTTCAAAATTTATGAGTTGTATGATTACTGTGTTTGTGTGAGGATGGTGATTTGTATGCTAGGCGCCTAGGCTTTGTATGGTAAATTTTGATTGTTGAAACGATCTGTTATTAGGGAAGTGTCGTCTCTATAACTATTAGGGATAATAATGGGCTACTTAAGTGTGATGCTTTTAATTTTAATGGTTTTAATAACGTATTGTATGTAGGCATTCCATACATTGATTGGAGTGTTTTAGTAAAATTATCAAATTGTGTTTTTTTGTATTTTTTTTTAGGAAGTGAAGAGCCTTGTTTCGCTTAGTAGCACTGATACAAAATACACTTTGCTATTGTATTATCTTAGGCACTTAGTTTAGAAAATATTTATGGATTTTTACACTAAACAGCGATATAAAATTAACAATTATCTACAGTACAATATTCATTTATTTTCATCATAAATTCACTTGTATTTTTTGTGCACTGTTTAAGTAATGCCTAAAAGTCAGATAATGAAATGGGTCCATTGCATTTGCTGATCCGTTTTGTTTTATTCAATACGGTACCTACTTGACCGATAGTCTAATTAAAACTTAATGAAACATCAACCCTGGACCATCAGGACCGGTCACTTTGGCACTCTTTGGGGGAGGCATATGTCCAGCAGTGGACGTCTTTCGGCTGATAATTATGATGATGATTTGATGAAACATCAACTACGCTCTGTTACTTAATTCTGTTAGTATCTTAGTGTAAGGATCAGTCTGAGATTAATATGATTTTTTTAGGAAAATACAGTCTACATAGTGATGTCTCAGTATTCTGTGATCAAACAGCCCTTCCGTACTCAAAGAGTAAAACGGGACCCTATTACTGACACCGCTGTCCGTCTGTCTGTCTGTCTGTCTGTTCGTCTGTCACCAGGCTGTATCTCAACAAATGTTGAAATTTTTACAGATGATGTATTTCTGTTGCCGCTATAACAACAGATACTAAAAAACTGAACGAATAATTAATTTTTTGTACTTTTTTTTCTTTTTTTTTCACATAAAATCTTACACAAATCGGCTTAGTCCCAAACTAAGCAAAGCTACTATCGGTACTAGACGACGATAAACATACTTATATAGATAAATAAATACTTAAATACATACTTAGAAAACATCCATGACTCAGGAAAAAATATTTGTGCTCATCACACAAATAAATGCCCTTACCCGGGACCTCCGGCTTCGTAATAGGCAGGGTCACCACCAACTAGGCTACAGGAGGCTCCCATACAACAAACGTGATTTATTTGCCGTTTTTATAGATCATGGTACGGAACCCTTCGTGCGCGAGTCCGACTTGCACTTGGCTAGTTTTTTTTGGTTTATATGTATTTAAAACCAGCCACTTTAGCCGAGCAGGTGACTTTCAACCTGGAAGTTTGGACCCCGGTTCGTATTACCTCTAGTTTTTATCAAAAAACTTCCGTACGAAATATCGTGGCTTTACGGTGAAGGAAAACATCGTGAGGAAACCGGTCTAATCCCAATAAGGTCTAGTTTTCCCTGTGGGTTGCAAGGTCAGATGGCAGTCGCTTTCGTAAAATTAGTGCCTACGCCAAATCTTGGGATTAGGTGTTAACACGGACCCCGAGCTCCTTTAGGGCACAACCAGGAAAACGATAGGATGATGATGATGTTTTTAAAAAAGCCTAAATAATTTGTAGCTTAATATTTACCGAGTATTTTCGTAATTTTTGTTGGTAATGTAAAAAATATATAATTTTGCTGTAGTAATACGTACCCTACGACATTGACAATGAGCAATGACATGTCCTAACCTAACCCTGTCGCCGCAATAACTAACATCGGACTAATCCGGCTGTGTCCAAATTGTTGTGCCGACGCGCCCGGGGCCGGGGAGGGAATTTCATTATGCGCCCAGAATACCCATTGTCCATTGAGTTATGGCGGGCAGTGGCAGATTAGGCTGTTGGCCGTTTTGCGAAGTGGCTGAAACTCAGAAGTATAGCCTCCAAAGGCCCAGCAGACATTACAATAGCTACAACTTAGGAAAGTTGAAAATCTCCCGACATTTTCATTTCAAAGTTAACTATCTCAAAAACGGCTCAACCGATTTTGTTGAAACGTAGCTAAGAACCATCTCGATCACGTCAGCTTTCGGATTAAAAAACCGCATTGAAATAGGCATTCCTTTAGGAGCTACGATGCCACAGACAGACACACACACAGACAGACAAACACACAGACAGACAGACACACAGACACTTCAAACTTATAACACCCCCTCTTTTTTAATAAAATAAATAATAATAATAAATAAATATTACGGGACAATCTTACACAAATCAACCTAGCGTATGTATGTAGGTATGTAAGTATGTATGTATGTGTGTATGTTTTATTCTTTGACACGCCCTGCAGCCTAAACTGTTTGACGGATTCCTCATAATCGTGGGAGTGACATAGGCAAAAAAAGCAGTTGGGTTCTTTGAAAAATCATTTGATTTCACTTGTTCCGTTGGGAGTTAAAAAGGCATTGAAAGAATCAACTATTGTAGGAAATTGAAGTTCTTCTGTTTCAAAAAGCGATCGAAACAAAACAAATGCAACTCTTTCCCAATGGAAAACGATTTAAATTCATTTAGTTAGAGAAGGAATAAGTCCTTTCAGTAGGCCCTTGGGCCTAAGGAGGTTATTGTGATGTTGATAGGATCGTTGGATCAGGCTTGATAATTCAGAGGACTATAAAGTTCCTAGTAGTGATTGCGAGTCCCTAATAGTAAATTATTGGATACATACTTAATGATCTAAGTTCTCTAGGCGGAATGCGAATCGGTGACGCGAACTCACGAAACAATCAAATTGGGCGTGGCACAGTGTGCCGTTCGTATCAGTACAGTCAAGGTCATCAATATGTATACACCACAAACTTACAGAAATATGTATACAGACCTTATTACTACGGAAGTAAGGTTGTTGTATACCACTAACTTTTTTTTTTTTTGGAATTAAAATGAAAATACAATTTTATTAACTTAACCTAAAGATTCGCCAAACTGCGAAGCAGTTTGTTGGCGATGCGCTCACTTAAATAAAAAAAAAAGTAAATAATTATTAACGCGGTACCTACACCGCAACAGTAAACTACCACCCCAACCAAAAGGCCGGAACTCTGGGTCTCAATTCTGCTGGAACAAAGCGTTCTGTATCGAGATTCGATAAGAATATTATTGGTTGGTGCATTCTAACTTACGCTGGCGTGTAGGAAACTGATCAGTAACACAAGGTGTCGAATTTTCGTCGCTGAATTACGCTTAGAATTTTTAGACGTTTCAGATATTACCCGAATCTCCGCAGCCCCGTGGCACTGACCGCGGTACGAATTGGTCGTGATTGCTTGTCTAATTGTCTGAAATATGCGCGGAATAGTTCTACGCCGATAATGGGGTCATAAAATTCAAATTATGGGGGGATATTATTTTCAGCCGTAGTTCAGGTTGTCTTATTCATGGTTGCCGTTAAATAGGACCGAATGCGTGGTTTAGAGGACGGATGATTTAAAGGTATGCCTTTTATCTGTATATCTGTATAAATTACCTCTTGCCGTAGTTTTGGCCAATAGGTACCAAAACTGAGGATGTGGACCGTGTGTGTTTCTATCAACTTTAAATTTTTAAAGCTGCAGATATTTTCGCAAAAACTGCTATTCTGCTGTCTCGGACGACGAAAATTTAAAGGGTTGCGTAAAATATTTAACTTATTAATATTATATGTATATCTACTGCCTACTGAATATTAGGTAAACCTATTTTCTTGAAGTAATTTAATCGTTTTCAATTAAAATGTACTTAAGTAGTTATATTTGTTTATTACGGTCGTTTTTTCAAACAATAGAAATAATATTCTATATCCTACATAAGTTGTTTTTTTAACCCCCGACGCAAAAATAGCGGAATTTTTATCGGAAAGCTGGCGGGATCGAGATTGTTCTTAGCTACGTTTCAACAAAAACCGAGTCGTCCGTTTTTGAGATATTGAACTTTGAGATGAAAATGTCGGGGGTATTTAAATTTTTTTAAGTTGTAGGTAGACGTTGTACTACAAAGGTGGCCAACAAGCACACAATCAACCTGATCGTAAGCAGATACCAGCCTATGGACGCTATCGACCCTTTATTGATTTGAAGATTCGTTGGTGAGTCTGGAGGTTAAACATCACATCAACGTCATAATGTCCAAAATGCCTAATGGCATATCATCAAATCTCAACCGTCCTCAGTCACACCACACTTCCCAAATAAATCGCCACCCTCGCACCTGGCCGATCGTCAATTGTTCGCGTAATTAAAAAAAAACACCGGAAGTAGTTCCGCACTGGTTCCCCCGCTTCCTGTGCGATTGGTCGGTCACCTTTGACCCCTCCCCACCTGTGTATATAGAGTATATAATGTGTATAACTCACCCCATTCTACCCTTGCGTGGGTGGTACTTTCTCACCCTTTTTTATGGGAGTTAAAGTGTGCAAATGTTACTTTTCCCAGAGTCATAATATATTCTGTTACCAACACATAGGTACTTACCTACATGTGTTTTACACATATAAGTAAGTCGGCACGCAGTCGAAAATAATATGTTTTCATGAAATGCAGCCAATGCCGTTCACTCTATATACTTACTATAAATACTATTGTTTGACCATGTGGACCTATATTATAATTATGTAGCTAATTGTTATCCCCATGTTGTTTCTAAATATTAATATGTTAGCGTTCTGGAATCTGGGTCGTAATCATAAATATACCACGACATACATTCAAATGGCTCTCTTTTTGGCCTAGCGTTAGAATTAATATATTTTACTCTACTGTTAGAATTGATAGACTAAGTATATAACCTCTCTACCTCTAGCCGACTCATACCTGGGCCATTCGCATCTGTGTACACACATTGAATGTACCATGTACCTAATATATCGCTTATTTTTCTAAGCAAATGAGCAAAATTCTAAATAACAAGAGCGTAAAATCACACACATGGTAGTGACAGCGACGGCTGTCATGTGACAGTGTACAAAAATATGAGAATGGTTCACAGGCACCTAGTTAACAAGACATATAGAAGATATATTTTACTCTACTACTTATTTGAATTGATCTAAGTATATAACCTCTCTACCTCTAGCCCGACTCTTACCTGGGCCATTCGCATTTGTGTACTTATATCGCTTACTTTTCTAAGCAAATGAGTAAAATTCTAAATAACAAGAGCGTAAAATCACACACATGGTAGTGACAGTGTGCATAAATATGAGAATGGTTCACAGGCACCTAGTTAACAAGACAAATGCATCATACAGCAGAAACACCTGTCCAAAACACCCCCGTTTAACTGACAAAATCTCGCCATAAATTCGGATGACTTTTCCTCGACTCGCGTTATCAGGGCGCGTCGTTTTTCACGCGCCATCTGGGGGTCTCTCTCGATATCTGTCCCAGGGGAGCCTGTTACACTCCTTTAATTACACCACACCTATCTGCCTCAATTAGAACTGGTTTGCCTGCAACACTTGAAACCTTGTCGCGTTATCCGAGGGTCGTTTCACTAAGGATTGCGACGGAGAGTTTACTGCGACAGGGTGGCTCAGGAAAATCTTGGGTTTCCGAGCAAACAGGGGCTGTTTAAATTATGGGGTTGAGTTGTCAACGGGTTGAAAGTTAGGAGCGATAATGTTTAAAAATAAGTAAAAAGTATGGAGGAACAAAGGAAGAACATCGGTCGTTCAGCCAAAATTAAGTCTTTGGTCGATGGTAGAAGAGTTTTTAGAATAGGTAGGTACTTGAACTTATCCATTAAGCTATCTTTTTCCAAGGCAGGTTAAGTGAAATTGAAGTGCTTGTACTTAATTTTTCCTTAATGAATACTTAATGTGATTAAAATAATTAATTTCTGTTTTAATATTTTTAGGGTTCCGTTACTCAAAAGAAAAAACGGAACTCTTATAGGATCACTTTGTTGGCCGTCTGTCTGTCTGTCAAGACCCTTTATCTCGGATATGCGTGGAGATATCGTGTTGAAATTAAAACCATATCTGGGGGTACGGCAGTGCCCCCGCCAAGTCAAGCAAAACAAAGAGGCACCGGCCGTACCATCCTTAATTCTCTCGAAGCCATTCAGGCCATTTTCAACATTCTGTAATTTTGTGCTGGCTAAAGCTAGAACCCTGAATTTTCAGGAATATGGCTAACATATAATATTAATAACATTCAATTTGAACTTTTAGTTTAAGAACTATTGTCCGTCAAAGTTCGTTAGTTTTGTCACTGACATACCTACTCACTTATATACTGATAATGATCACGCTAATTCTAAGGTTCTTCTAGCAGACCCACAAGGTCCAAATTTCAAACGTAATTAGTTTTTAGCCTAATAATTCATAAAAATCCTAAAAATATTGCAATTTCAGTCATGTTTCAGAGATATACAAACTGCATAAGTAAGTTACTTTTGCAGTTCCTTCCTGCAAAACTATACAAACGTTATTTGCGGTTAGAAAAATAACATTTTCATACAAAGTCTACATAAAGAAATGAGATCCCATAAAAAAACATTCCATGTAAAAAATAGGCCAAGTCTCGAAACTCTTTCACAGTAAAAAGTGGTGAGATATTTCGTAGAGCCAAGTCAGGCATTCTTATTGATCTTTATTTGCTTGCTAAATAAAATTTTGTGACTTGGCAATCACACTTACTTACATAGTTTTAGGTACCTATGCAAACATTAGTAAATGCAGTAGTGTGATTCCCAAGTTGCAAAATTTTATTTAACAAGCAAATAAAGATTAATAAGAATGCCTGATTTGGCTCTACGAAATATCTCACCACTTTTTACTGTGAAAGAGTTTCGAGACTTGGCCTATTTTTTACATGGAATGTTTTTTATGGGATACTTACCTACTCAAGTTTATAGTACCTTGAAGCTGTGAAAAAAACAGACTTCTAAGTTAACGTAAAAAAAAGATACGACCGTTTTTTGCCGCAAAAACGTATATTTCGACACTCTCAACGGAATCAAAATTTATAGGGTACCTATATTTTCCGTTGACCTTTATGAAATTTGACAAGTAACAACTCTCAAGTGACTAAATACAAGTACATGGAGAAATCTGAAACTATACATTTGTAATTTTGTACGGAACCCTCGGTGGGCGAGTCCGACTCGCACTTGTCCGTTTTTTTGTTTTAGTGTTAATATTTGTCTTAGTTTTTGTTGTAAATATATACAATACAATACAAATACTTTTTATTGCACGCCTCACACAAACAAAGCTGTTACAAAGAGAAACAACATAAAACATGTAGGTAGAGGTAGACAACAGGCGGTTTTATCGCTGAAGAGCGATCTCTTCCAGACAAGACAACCTTTGGGTATCGGGTATACCTGCTTAGGGTAAAAAAACTGCTTATTTGTGCTTCTTTATGGTAATATTCTTGTCTGTCTCGCTCTAATCCTGATCCTTTTATTTTAAATCCAAGTAAGAATCACTACCGAAATACCTATTTATCATATGTACCTATGTACCTTTATGAAATCCGAGAATAAAACATTAGTGAATGCGTCTCATAAAAATACATTGCTTTAGGTACCTCATCATCATATCAGCCGAAAGACGTCCACTGCTGCTGGGCATAGACCTCCCCCAAAGAGTGCCAAAATGACCGGTCCAGCGCCACCCGCATCCAGCGGACTTTAGGTACCTATTAACTATTAATAGACCCGGAAAGTTAGAACACGTTATGAGTAAACTACTATTGGATCTGGCTACGTTAAATCATACGTATTAGTACAAAAGTTATTAGTAGTAGGTAAGTAGTATTCTGTAAATATATGTTTGTTGCTGTTCAAACAAAACATTTCCACAACCATGATATCTCCAAGTAAAAAACAAGAGGCTAATTTTAAAGCGCAGTATCTTCATGAATTATGGCCGAAACATTATCAGTTCTAATTTGTTTATCAGCCCGAGGATATTTATGACCACTTATTGTGGTTTCTTTGCTTGCTTTGATCTTCATGGTTTTCAGGATGTAAGTGGTTTGGGGTGAGTTCGGCGTCTGTGGATTTTGGGAACTTTGACTTGTTAATTACGAGATTCTGCAGTTATGAGTAATGAAAAATATTTGTAATAGTGTGGTAAGCAGTGACTGATGAAGAATACTCAGTAGCTTAACTATTTTTCTGGAGCAACTGCGTGTCAAACAATAGTACCTATCTTAAAACTTGAACGAGTAAGAATGACATTCGATTCTCGCTTTTTAACTATCGGCGCCGGCGTAAAGAAGGATCAATGACTAGTAGGTCTATCCATTTTGCCACCCGAAGCCAGTGTTTTTAACCCCCGACGCAAAAAGAGGGGTGTTATAAGTTTGACGTGTCTCTGTATGTGTGTCTGGCTGTGGCATCGTAGCTCCTAAACGAATGGACCGATTTGAATGCGGTTTTTTTCTTCCAAAAGCTGACGTGATCGAGATGGTTCTATAGCTAGCTATAGCTAACGTTTAATCACAATCTGTTCAGCCGTCTTTGAGATATTGAACTTTGAAATAAAAATATCGGGTTTTTTCAACTTTTCTAAGTTGTTAATTGAATAACTTTTTTGGTACTCCGCGGGGGTTTGGGTTTGGGTGTGACGACCTGGCTTCAAAGTCTGTTTATAAATTTTATGATAAAAAGCCAAAACACATTTTAGGTGCATTTGCTATAAATATAAAATTTACTTGAAACACAGCTATAATTAGGCCGGATTTTAATTCCACCGCGCGGCCTAATATCTTCATCACACTATTTGCTGTAATTTATTTACTAACCTCCCTGCGGATTCCTGGCAACCCCGCATTGTTTCCAAGAAATTGGACGGTGTGATTAATTTGTTTAACTCCCCTTTCGTGCAATTTGTCACCACCCACTATACCCTGACCTACCGCCCTTCCCTCCGGCGAACAATGATCTGTTCGAGAGAGGAAATACTCCGGTCTTTCCGAGCTCTTGTTATAGTGGTGTGGTGCCAAAATTCCTTGGCTTTTATTTGGTTAGTTGCCATCGTCAATAAATAGTGAATCTTGAGCATGAGATGTTTGCGAAATTAATGCCGTGGTTTGTTTACGCTTGCTTATTGTTAACTGAAGTATCTATCCCGCGTGTCAGGAATTACCAGACAGCCAAGCGAGGAGCAGAAGGGTACATAGTTTAATTGTTTTACTCTTCGGGTTTAATGTTTACTAACATATGACGCCTAGTTTAGCCTAGTGAGTTGTACCCCGCCTGCGAAGCTGACGGTCCTAGGTTCAAATTTCAAATCCCCGTAAGGGAAATATTTGCACGATGAGCATGAATTTTGAGGTTTCGATGATTTATATGTACATATTTCAAAATGTATGTTTATTTAATATATCGTCGTGGGTACTTGACCCAAATGCTGGTTCCATTTGTTTGAGACATCCCTAATATTTAAATTATATCTGCTATCAAAGACGTGACCATTACTACATATGTAATACCTACTATTAACTGTTCTGTGCCATTACTAAGTAAGTTTCATTCACTCCTAAGATGCACAATAATTAAAAGACTGTGCAAAAAGATACAGTCGGTAATAAAAGCTGGATCCAATAATAACATGTTGAGCAGAAATTGCTTCTGTTGTTTGTACTTGTGTTTAGGTACGGTACAGGAACCAACTGTTCATTGAGACGATTCGGTTGCGGTTGCGTCTTTATTATGATGTCTCTAACCTACATAAGTACCTGTCGTATGGCAAATTCAGCTCAATTAAACGCCAGGAATTGTTTCTGTCTTTCAAAGATTGAAAACTTTTGTAGTTTTAAATAAAATATTATAAAATCGTCAGCTAGATATACATATACACCGTGGCCGTAAATAACCCGAAAGATTTAAACCACGTATTTTTGACGACAGTACGAGTAAATAATGTTGTATCAACATGGGTCTAATTATGTGTCTTAATTAAATTACTATTTCAGTACAAATTAAATCTTATTAATTGCCCGCTTCTTTGTGAACAACTCTTTAGTTGAGAAACTCAAGTTGAAGAACAGAGAGCGAGCATAACACTTCACGAATCGCTCCGAAATCATACGACGAACGGCGAATGCCGTGACTTGTGTTCCATGACAAGAAGCGTCAAGTTATGCTCAAGCCTTTAGGGTGTGTTAGACTGGAGATTTTTTAACTTTTGATTTGTTTCAAATAATTAATATCTCCTTAATTATGAGTTTTTGGACTATATGTTACATAACTTTATATACTCTAATTAGGCTCTAGTATCGTTAGCTTAAATCTTTCGGGTTATTCACGGCCACGGTGTATAAGTTAAATAATTTCGTTTGGGAAACAGTTCATCAGTGCTTCCTTCCAAACGAGTAAAGTGCACAAAACAAGACATGCGTGGAGTCTTATTGGATAATAGCTTACATCCGGCAAGATGGTACATTTTATTTAATCTCGCCGAACTATTTACTTGTGAGCATAAACTCATTGTAGGGTTGCAAAGTTACTGTTGTTATTATTATATTTTTTTATCGTATGGCATACATTATTTGGCCTTTTGAGTTTGTCACTCTTTAGTACCACCCAGATGACACGTGCAGGGTTGTGGTGGGTAGCTCCCGCGGACGCAAGTGACAGTTGTCCCCCCTTTGTCAAGTGAGTGGGCAACTCGACTGTTAGGCCGCCCGAAGGCCTCTAGCTCGGCTTAACGGCTGCTGTCATGGACAGCAGCCGGGATTAATTTCTTACTGTTGTTATGATTCACCTACTGTAAGTTTTTGTTCGAATATGGTGGCTGATGGTAGGAAGGCACATTTATAGCCTATGGAGGAAGAGTCATGTGCACGTTGCCGATCCTTTATCCATTTGAGGATTCGTTGGTCGACTGCTGGAGAGGGTCCGTCACTGTGCACCCTAGGGAACTCTGACGTCCTTACTCACACCACTACTACGAATTTGAAAGTACGAACCTACTGGCCAGAATTTTGTAAAACTACCCTAGATACAGCGGTTTTCACGGTAAAGCCGCAAACCGCATTTGATGGATAGGGTGAGTGCACCAGTGAATGAACGGATCCAGTGAATGAACGAAAACCTGCTTATTTGCTTAAATTAAGAGTTCTGTATATTTCTAGCATACCTGGTATTTTTCTCAACTCAGTCGCACGCAACAGTTACTAAATGAGCGAAACTTAAAGTTGACGGCCTATGGGCGTTAATTTTTTGTATGAGCCGGTAATAAGGGGACAAGATTGTCACCTTTTATTTGATGTGCCATTGTACTAGTTTTATAAACTTGAAACTTATGGTGTGTGGTTTTTGGAAACCATAAGAGCGAAATTGTGCTATTTAAACATCGTTTTAAGTTATTTAAGTTTAGATTCTCGATTTTTAGAAGGTGTTCTATAACTAGAATTATAAACCGCCTAAATCCAGTGAATGAACTGGAGTGTTCATTCACTGGCAACGCCTGTTTTCATGTTTTCGCAAAATCTTATGTTCTAGTGATTGTAATAGGATTTAGTTTTTAGAAACATAACCACCAATGGTTTGTCCATCGTTGGTCCAGTGTTCGAACAAACCTCATTTTTGAACATAAAGTTAGTTCATTCACTGGTGTATAGATTTCCAGTAAATGAACATCTACCGATAATTACCTAGTTCATTTATTGGTTTTTTGGAACCAGTTAATGAACGAACATTTGTTACAGTCTTATAATTGTTTTAGAAAAAGTAAACCATTAACTACTATCCCGTGTGTTGGTATATCGAGATACTCCAAACAAAATGGCTAAACAGCCCATATAAACGAATAAACCATAACTATAACAATAGTTCATTCATTGGTTTTTAGTTGTTCATTTACTAGAAAACCGGGTTCATTTACTCGTGATTTTTCATTCTTCTACCTAAAAGGTCATAACTTAAAATAATGGAAACTAATTGTAAAAGCAAAGTAATTTAAGCAAACTAGAATACTTGTTTGAGCTGTACAAACAGTCATGGTCGATATTAAGTATAGCTATCTTACATAAAACAATTTTTGAAGTCAAAAATATCCTTAAGCGTTCATTCACTGGTGCACTTACCCTAGGTATTTAACTAAATGTAAACAAAAAAAACACACGTGAGTTGGTAATTCAACCAATCATAGCAACCTTTTGTATGGTATTATCTTAATGGCTGAATCACCAAGTCACGTGGTTTTTTTTGTTTACATTTAGTTAAATACCTACCTATCCAAATAGAGTAAATCTCACTATATTTTATGGAGACCCTGGCGACAGAAAGGATTGTATTAATTTGTATTTCCGCCACAATGCCGTGCCACACGCATTCAATTGTACATGAGAACTTTTACAGCGCAGAACACTTAAATATGTCTACCTACCTAATGACTATTACTGTCATTAGGTAGGTAGACATATTTTTTTCACGGAACTAACTTACCCTTATGAAGACCTTTTTAACCCCCGACGGAAAAAGAGGGGTGTTATAAGTTTGACGTGTCTGTGTGTCTGTCTGTCTGTGTGTCTGTGTGTGTGTGTCTGTCTGTGGCATCATAGCTCCTAAACGAATATACTTAGAGAATAGAATTTTAATGCGATTTTTTTATCCGAAAGCTGACGTGATCGAGGTGGTTCTTAGCTACGTTACAACAAAATCGGTTCAGCCGTTTTTGAGATATTGAACTTTGAAATGAAGATGTCGTTGGTTTTTCAACTTTTCTAAGTTAACTAGGTACTACCCGAATATCCACCCTCATGAATTGTACTCCAGGCAAAATACGGTCTTGAAAAACATTAATTTATAATAGCGTTTTTTTTCTTTATATCATTTTAAAACATTGATCTAAGATGCTTTATTCAAGAATCCAACAAACTTACCATCCGGAAGTATTTATATAGATTTAAAAAAAGAATGAATTGTTTTTTTTTTATTATTTATCTTGAATATTATAGAGCAAATGTAAATGAACCAAAATAAAGATAAAACCATTTATTAATATTTTTTCTGACTTTTCAGAAGCTAGTTAAGTTATAATTTTTTTGATGTCTGAAATTTTGTTGGATTTTGTCACTAAGTAACTATTTAATGGATAATATATCCATTACATAAAAAAAATCTGCTATTATAAATTATTTCCAAATTTGACATATTTTTCATACAAGCTGTCAGTTCATTGCCTGGACTATTGCTAGGTTGTCAAGAGAGCTTGTTTGTATTTCCAACATTACACTATGAATAAGGCGGAGGCCGCACTGCGGGGCTAGCACAACTGACAACTGACACAACAAGCGCGACGCGAGTCGAGAGAATCTACCCACCTCTTTCTAATTTGCACAATACGAGTGAGACAGGAGTCGCTGAGTCGCGCGGTGGTCGCGCGCGACACGACTTAGCAGCAAGTTGTGCTAGACGTATGGGGTGATTGGCGCCGCGGCTGCGATTTCAGCCCCCCTATTCTGTAACTTGTTTTAAACTCACCTTAACGCTCACCCACAATAATACCTTGACACCGCGATGCGTAGTAACTAAGCGTATGTAGAGGTCTAGTTTCGTAACGGGTGACCGGCGGGGTGAGCCGCATTAACGCGTAGCGAATAACAGCCCAGTACAAGTTGGGCGACTTGATGTATGAAGATCACCGTCGCGTCGCTAAACTCGCTAATCGCTCTACAAGAGCGGCCCCAGCCAACTAAAATATTTCTCAATAGGTTTAAAATGGCCACACATTTTGCGTTTCAACTTAGTCCATTTTTGTTCTAAACGGCCAATTTTTCCTAACCCTGCAAATTCCATATGTCCAGCGTAAAAATGCTAATGTGTCCCCACGACACTTTGTCACGGGGATTTGTCCCGGACAGTGTAATCCGACCGGGTATAGCGATAAATCAGAGGTGAACTCCGACCCGCCTGGTTTATGTTTATTTAATTTTGTGGGATTATTGGAGAACTGTATCAATTTAGAAGTGGGCGCGACCTAGGCTGTTACGAGTACAGGTAGGGAATATTGTTACATTATGTGTAGGTACATATTTTTAAGTACTCATTCATAAAAATATAATGTATGTTAGGGCAAATAAGTATATTGGAAAAAAAGTTTGCCTTTTGATGCGATCATATAAATGATATATATATAGGGTCGGCAACGCGCATGTAACACCCCTGGAGTTGCAAGCGTCCATAGGCTACGGTAACCACTTACCATCAGGTTAGCTTGGCACCGAAGTGGTATAAAAAAATGACAATCGCTAACTTTTAAGTAACTTTTAAAAAATTTATGAATACTGTCTATCGCTAGACTGTAAACAGTTAATAACAGGCGTACAATAAACTAATAATATAAAGAACACACCTACCTACAGTGATGCTAGTTACGTAGCAGCCCTAATACAATTAAAAATTACCACCATTCAGTATCATTACTACAAATCGCACAGACAATATCTCATGACAGTAAATTACCTCCTTTTACTACCAATTACTTATTGCATCACTAATAGACCAGACCGCCATAAATACTGACCAGCCCGGGATGGGGTAATGTTGTAGGATTACGCGCGATTGTGGCGCTAATACCCGATTGACACGGGATTATCGGACAAATCGAGTGGATTCCTTAATTTACGGACGGCATGGACACCCTAGCTAACGTTCGCGTCTGGCGGAATTGGGTGCAGATTAATTGCAAAGTACCCTCTTGCGCTGAATGTTTCAAGTGATATCGATACCTAGGTTATTATTTTTAAGTGGTGTTTCATAGCAAAACATGTATATAAGTATCCTAATCTAGTTAGGAACTCCTGATACTTGAAGAAAGGTAGAGGTAGTACTAGGCCCAGATGCAACAACAAAAGTCGTCCACAAATGCACGGATTTCACTTCGCAGCGCGGCGTTGACGCGTTGCACTGACGTCACGCAGCCCACTGTAACGAGTCATGTCGATTGCGCCACAGAATAAGTAATAGTACTACGTACAGAAGGTTCTCTGTTAACAAATTCCCTGTTTAGGTACGCCAAACGTGCCTAAATGTGGCCATCCCGTTCTATCGCATGCAACGCGCTGCGACCCGTGCGAGCGTCCTGTACCAACACGTGGCAGCCACTGAATAGAGCCCTTCGAAGGGGCGACCGGCATGTACTTGTAGCGATAAACACAAATCGCGAGTGAGCCGCGCCTGTTTGCGCCTATCGCACTTAACAAGTGCCAGGTTGTACTTCAGACAAGAGCCATGGCCTATCAAATAAAGTAGAGTACTGCGCACCACTCCGCTCGCCCGCCCCGCGAGAACCCAGGCGGAGGTTATAGTATTAGTACGGACTAGTAATAATGGACAACGTAAAAGCATCAACCAGTTCATTATGTACATGGTACATGCATAGGACATTTCCTTGAAAATAAACATGAAAAAAATCAGTAGGTACAATCAAATTCTCAAGCTATAGTCTGAACAAAAACATCAAGAAAAACCTGTAAAAATTAGTAAAAACTGAAAAATTCGCGCAAGTTCAATGACATATCCCCCGCGATATTTATCATTGTACATCTATATCGTTATCCGGTTATTATTTATTCATATCCGGGTCCCGAAAAGTCCGTCCAATTTGCTAAGTGGTGGAGTAATGACAGATTACGAAGCGGCGTAGCACCTGCGGGCCGAAATATGCAATAATTCACTGCCCGCTGCCCGGGTTACCAGGGCCAATAAATTCGTCAGTGATTAACCGGGAGTCGGCTCATTGTGTACCATGCTCAAGGGCAATGGAAATGGGTGGGTTTTGGGTTTATATTATATACAACACAAGCTTTTGCCCGCGACTTCGTTTGCGTATACCTTACTCGTACTCGTTAACTGCCTTTTTACAAGCTTTATATTATCTCGCACTGTTCGAGTTGTCCGTCAAAATTTGCAATCCATTTTTCAGTCACTTCCCGTTATCCAATTGAGCTGAAATTTTGCAAGCATATTTATGTATATCGCATGACAATGCAATATTATGATGACTTGATGGAATGTGGCCATAGGAACTCCGCAATAAAACGATACAACCCCATCGAGTTTGGGCTCGTTAGAATCGTCTCAATGAGTAGTTGATGATGGTATGCAGAAAAGTACAGTGGGCAATAAAAGCTTGTACCAATAATTTACTTTAAAAACAAAGTTTAAAAAAAAAAAATCTTCCCCTATTTTCCTACCCTTTTTTTTCTCTTTATTTAAGGAGCTTGTCACACAGGTGAACATGTCGCTCCGTTATAGTCAACATAACATATTTTCCTAATGATGAATAATTCTGTTAATAACACACTTTCGAGCTAACTGCAATAGTGCTGTGGCCGCGTCTGACAACGGGGTGGCCAGGGCAACATTGCAGGTCCCGACATCATAACTGGTGTTAAATGGCAGACTTCTCCCTTAAGGTTGGTTTTTTTTCCAAACGAATATGGGATCAACTTCGGGGTATACCCTTTATAATAAAAAAATAATTATCAAAATCAAACTGCTCTATAAAAAGTTATGCGTGGTCATACATAAAAAATAAAAAATATACGCGTCGACTTGAGAACCTCCTCCGTTTTTTTCGTCGGTTGAAAATGAAATTTTTGTCAGAAACTTTTTTGTTAAATGCCTTACGAAATCTAATAGCAAATATGCTATTAGACTTCCCAATTATCGCACTCTCATAGAAACTTCCACTCCACTTTTCATCCCTTTATGATTACCGGGGTAAAGACTATTATACTATGTCCTTTCTAGTGTCTAAATCGGTTCAGCGGTTTAAGAGTAAAGACAGAGATTTGTATGGATATATGGATGTTTTAGAATAGCAATTCAATACATCTGGCTATTTTAGATGATACTGCACGGCAGTTTCTTTGTAAAATTTTGAAAGGTAACATTTAGGTAAAGGAGGCAGAGACTGGTGCATTCACTAAAAAGAGTAAAATGGCGAAAAAAAAAGAAATAAAAATGTATCTAAGCCAGTTTATGTCGGCTTATTTCATTTTTCAACCGACGAAAAAAACGGAGGAGGTTCTCAAGTCAACGCGTATATATATTTTTTTTATGTATGACCACGCATAACTTTTTACAGAGCAGTTCGATTTTGATAATTCTTTTTTTATTGGAAAGGGTATACCCCGAAGTTGGTCCCATGTATATTTGGAAAAAAGGGTAGGAAAATAGGGGATGATTGATTTTTCGTCGGTTAAAACTTTGTTTTCAAAGTAAATTATGTATGTTATCTTACATACCTTTACAACGTTCCACCTATCAGCTTTGGCGGCGACGACGGCAGCTCACTGACGGACGACAATACCGTTAGCAACTGCAGTGCAGTGGCACAACTACTTTCACACAGTGCTTAAAGAGCACAGAGGGTCATACAGGGATTTAGTTTCTCGTTCTCTTTGGTTGCGTCTCTTCTGTGGACATTGCCAAAGTTAAGGGCCTCATTTTTGGTAGGAATCTTAAAAGCCCAGTAATTGATAGTTTATAAACTAACGAAAAATAATGCGTTAAATTGTCAACGGTTTTGACAGTTCACAATTTTTCGACAGTTTATAATATATCGCGAGTAAGATTATAAACTGACAGTGTTCATAATCTGACGCTAACATAAGTAACATATACCTATATATATATAGTAGAACTCGCTTTGTTTCGAAATGGCGGAAAAGTATTTGAATTTACAAGAGTTCAAGATACAGTGGGATAGACCGCTTGCTAATAAGACCATCTGACTTTTAGACCACTTGCTAATTAGACCAGTTGCTACTTAGACCATTTGCTTTTTAGACCAGTTGCTACTTAGACCAGCTGCGTTTATAGACGAGATGATACTAATCCTAAGTACGGTTGGCAACCTTGTGGCCTGTGGCTGACTCCGTCTATATGCCGTGAACAGACTGTAGCAATAAATAAGCAAGTATTACTATACAATAATCTAATTATAAAGTAAAGTTACAGTGTCACGTTGAGTTTCTTGTCCCGAGGAGTTATTACGCCGTGTATCACGCTGTCGTCCAATGCTCGGTCCAGTTTGGGGATTTTGCTCTTCCATCGTGGACCTTCTGGCTCTCTCCTTGTAGGCCTGAAATAATCGAATAGTAAATCCAAATCGTATAGTGCGCGCTCAAAGGAATATTGCGTATGAAAGAAAGAAAAATATTTATTCATGACATTAAAAGCTAACTGAGATAAAAGTGTACAAGAAAAAAAATAGAAATAAAACAAAACGTCTGCTAGTGTCACGAAAAGGTCCCGCCTCAGCATATATAGATAGATAGATTCATATATTTCATAGTAAGATAACATTGTAAATTAAATTAGTATGTCAATTTACATGAAGTTATTATTATGATCGTCAAAAAGCAAATAGATACATAATTATGTCAATAAAATTATTTGAATAATCAAGAACAGGTAGATAATGCCGACTCAAGAGCCGGCGGGACCTAAAGAGTGTAACGGTGTTTGCGTATGCTCTGGACATCATTCCAAAAAAGCGCATAATGAACCTTAAGTACTTCAAAGCATTAACCCTTTAATTTGAAAAAAAACAGCGATGGTCCTTAGTTTAAATCTCGGTGACGCTGGAATCGCTGGATAGTCCAAACGATTCTGGCAATAAAAATATACAAAAAGACGGTCTACTAGTGTGTTAAGTTAAGTTGGATGTTACGAATTAAAGGGTCAACATGAACAATACAATACGCGACACCTTTAGGTGCTTTTCGCATTCAAATGGTTAAGAGCCCGTTCACGTGCTCACTAGCGCCACTGGTAAATAATTGAGATTATTTAAATTTAACGATAGATATTTAAAAAAGTAAGCCGCTACACACTGTTTTTTGTATTTAAGTATCTTTTATTTATATCATAATAGTTTTTACGTTGATGGATTCGTCATTCTATGCGTCCAAAGCAGGGACTGCATAACCGAAAAATACCGGTATTCTATTTTAACGGTATGACGTCATATCGGTTGTCAAATAGCGGTTTCGGTAGTGGAACCTTAATATTTCGCTACCGAAATATAAAGGTACCTTTATTTTTTCCGGTACCGTAACCGCTTTGGCCTGGCGTTATTGCCAAACCGCTGGCAAAGGCACTGCCGTTTTGTCTTTTAGTCTTTAAATGTTTAGTAGCCAATGCTTCCTCTGTAGAGTGCCAGCTCGCTTACTTTTCTCGATAACCTTTATAATACCGGTATTATAAAGGTTACGGTATCGTTTAAAACTGTTACCGCTAACCGTTATTTCAAAACGGTTACGGCACCGTTATGTTCGCGCGGCGCGCTTAACCTTTACGACATAACGGTACCGTAATGGAATACCGGTTTCATACCGGTATAACCGTAACCGAAATCAGTCCCTGGTCGTTTTCTTTTGAGTTCATATATCGACGAATCCAGCAACATAAAAACTTGTTTGATGAGTTCACAAGATACTTAAACACAAAATACAGTGTGTAGCGGCCTACTTTTTTAAATATCAATAGTTAAACTTAAATCATCTCAATTATTTACCAGTTGTGCTAGTGAGCACATCAACTGGCTCTTAAAACGAGCTATTAAGATGAAACTCCTGAATAAAATTGAGTTTTGTAGCTTACTTAATAGAATCATTCTAATAAGTACGAGTAGGCTACAAAACTCAATTTCATTTGGGAGTTTGATCTTAAAATGTAAAGAATAGTACATTACTTACCTAGGGCGGTTAAACAAAGAATGTCTCAGATCGCAGGTATTTGACGCCCGAGCCGAAGGCAAGGGCGATAAATATGCGCTCTGAGGCTTTCTTTATTACCGCCCGTGGTAAGTACAAAATTTTACGTCTCTATCTGGCCAGGAAGTGGGGTTTTCCGCACGCATAGCGTGCGGTAATTCCTACTTTATGGCCAGGTATGACGTAAAATTAATTATTGTGTGATATGTGCCTGTGCCTAGTGTGGCTGTCGCTGTACCTAAGAAAATTGTTGTAAATAAATTATTCTTATATATAATTTCTTATAAATGATGTATGCTGATTACCTCGGGCCATCACCAGGAGGGCCAGGTGAACTCGTTTTCTTTGGGATTTTGCTTGTTTTTGCTTTCGCTTTCTTCTTCTCTTCACCAGCCTTTAATATCCCTTTCCTAATTTTTGGTACTTCACTATCCATAGGTATTCCTTGTTTTGATATTGTCCCACTTATCCGTTGTCTGAGTCTATCTATTCTCACATCCGTTAAGGAATCTTGATTTTCAACCATCTGTATCTTATGATCATCTACAACTTTAAATGTTCTTGTGCTGTCTTTTCTAGTACACTTGCTTGGTTGCGATTTCAGCGATCGATTGCAGCTCATTTCACTATTTTTAGTGCGAGTTTCCGTACCAATGTGTGGTGTAGCAAAGTCAACCATTTTTCCACAATCAAATCGCATTAGAGATATATTACTTAATCTATCACCAAATAATTCCAGCTTCAAATCCTCAACAGTGTTAGAAGCTTTGCCATGTTCATGTACCCTGACGTTACCAGTAGAAGGGAATGGATTGTATGTTTCAGGTTTGAGTGATTCTATCAGGTGACGTGGTTTGAATCGCTTGGATTTTCTTAGTACTTTCGAACAACTCTTGTCTTGTGGAAGAACTGTTGACAGGGTAATAGTTTCACCGGTGTCATTTGAGGTATTAATTTTCGATAAAGTACGAGTAATAAGGTTTATTGCAGTACTGGTTGAATTTGTTCTTGGTAATAAAGGCCATTCGGAAACCTGGGTTTGATTTTGACTTACTTTGATCTTGTCCGTTTCTGTTTGCTTGTAACGGAGCTGTTGTTGACTTGCAGACAAAATCGTTTCGCGCTTCTTGAAATATTTCTTTGTTAAAGCTTCGTCTGCGGTGGCGGTGGCGTCTGTTATTGAAGAGTATGAGCGTCGAGACACCGAGGCAGTGGACAAGTCGGAATTAGCTTCATTTGTCATAAACTTGTTATAATTATTAAAAGTTACCTTCGAATTTAACTTAGTTGGACTATCAAAGGAGGAACTACGTGAACTTAGCTCATAGAAAACAGTTTTATCATTATAAGCTACTTTTTTCGATCCTGATAAGTTCAATTTAGAGAATGCAGATTCTGGACACGATGCGGCGGAACAAGACCGTTTAGACTTTTTCTTTTTCAGTACACAATACAGAAGAGTTGGGATACAACATAGTAATTCGAGAACCAATATGCTTACTATTATAATTTTTTTCTTTGACATTTGATGAAAAAAATGCGTAATGAAATCGACGCCCGGCATACATGTGTGGGGGCCGGAGACTAAGTTGGAGTTCTCTATTAAGCACAAAATGCCTTTGAAGGCTGTGTACAAGTCGTCGTCACTAAGGTGTGGCAGCACGGCCTCGTTAACCCAGTCCTCGAACGTCCCTTGGAAAGAGCGGTGTTGAGGGTTTATGGAGCGCTCGCAGGCGGTTGCGGTCTGGTGAAATTGCTGCAAAACACTACTTATGTACGGCGACCGCAGATCGATAATTGGTTGGTTCGTTAAAGGTACGAACATCATGCGCTTTTTCCAGTCTATAGAGGGAATAGGCATTGTAAGATTTTGTTGATTATTTTGTAGGTACAGCCGCTGGCAGGGGTTCTTAATTTTCAGCAACGAAGTGTCCGAGCGAGTGCCACGAATGTTATTCGATTTGATAATATTCGTAAGCTGTTCGGACCAACCCTGCCCGCTAGTGCCCAACTGTTCTTTGATATCATCGTAATATTTGAACAATTTTAAAGCGTCCTGCGTCGGCAGTTCGCCTCTGTAGTAAGCACTTTTTGCGACTGGTAGGGCCACCATCTTCAGATAACCCCCAAGAACGTCGGAGAGGGCTACTGTAAGTATTGTTTCTGTTTCGCTATCAAAAGCCTCTCTGTTTATAGATGCGTAGCAATTTTCTATGTAACGAATTAAAGAGTGAACATATTCAGGGGTCTGAGAGAACTCCATGGGTGGTACCAAGCCCTGAAAGTGCATACGGGCACTGAGAAGGGCTACATCTCTTCTGTTCCACCGTTTCCTCGCCAGATCAGCAGACGTGAATAACGTAGTACGAACATTGAGTGTCAAAGACTCTGTCACAACCAGGGTTTGCAACACTACAAGCGATATTATAAAAATGTAGATCATTACAAAGCTAGTATAAAATATGTTTATAAAACACAGAGCACATACTTAATGACAGAATTCACACAAAGACGTCTGTCAACTTTAAAAAGTCAAACGACGATTCAAATTATTTCAAACCAACAAGATCAAGAAGTTGTTAAAGAGTAATATGCGCCAAGTGCGAGTCGGTCAAAGTTCGCTTTTACAATTTAAATACGTGATTTTAAGGTCGACTATTACTTACTCGTTAACTTGTACGATGCGACAGTCTTCCTTAAAAATGAATTCAAATATTGCTTGTTTTTTACGTCCCAAGAGCATAAGTCTCGCTTTCCCTTTCATTCTCCGTATCACAAATGCCACTTTTGAGCCGTATGTTATGTAGTGCGTATTAATTCTGAAACTGGGTTATTGATTTAAGGCACGTATAATCCGGCACAAGCATATTGCGTTTCACACATCATTATGCCTAATGGAAGGAAGGGTTGCCTTTGTCGATCATTGCTTCGCGCTGATTGATCATTACTGTTTGTGATATTGATAGTAATTCATTAATAAAGTTTAGCTGCAAGTACTCTTTAACAATATAGTATACATATTTATCGATTGAAACTTGGCTATAGGACACATGATAACTCCTAACATCAACATTTTAAGAACTCTCCAAATTCGCCACTTTCTGAATGAATTCGTAACAGTTATTTAGGGTGGTTATAACTACTGCAACAGAACTGCATTAAAACTGCACACTTGCAGCCTGAAACCAGATTGGTGTTGCATTCCTTACCATAAGGCACTGGTCCCACCGCCGGCGAGTAAGCGATGAGCTATCGGCGATTTTCTCGCCCAAGAAACGAACAAAAAATAATCGCTCCCGTGTAAATACAAGAGAGAGATATATATGTATTTATAGTTCATCGCTGGCTGTTCACACCGTGCCGATAGCTCAATGCTCGTCGCCGGCGGTGGGACCAGTGCCTAATTACTTACCTGAGGTACTGTATGAATAAACGCAATAACATGTCTGGGCAAATACGTGTGTAGGTACAGTCGGACTCATAAGTTGCTGAACACCTAAGCACCTTGTCGTTTTCACTCGTTTGACAACTTCAAATAGCAGTTTAACATGAAGTTTAATGCGACACAGTACAAAGGTGTTAAGCCCCTTGTGATGTGAGGCTGACCGTACCTAACCTAAATGGCTAGTTTATAGACTGTGGAGTCGCAGTTTTTAAGAAAATCTAGACTACCTACACAAGTCCGACAATTTACAAAAAAAACTTACTGCGATAAGTACCTAATGGAAATGCAAAATAAAATTAAGTCGGATGTCTAATAGTTAGTCAGATTTGTTGGTTGTTTCCTAATACTCTACTCTTGTTCTGTTCATACCTGCAGTTAACTAGTAATTCAGCTCGAATGTAGGTAAGTGTGCAAGTAATTAGGAAGTATATTTTACACTAATTGCCGAGGGTTTGAGTTAGTGCTCGCGAGATTTATCGCCTTTTACCCAATCCGCCTTATGATTGGAGAAGCGCGGAGCTGTGGGCGACTGGATAAGACTTTGTTAATACCATGTCAGTAGCAAACAAGCGTACGGCCCATCTGAATGAAGCTTGTAACACCAGGAGTGTCACGTGCGCGTTGTTGACACTATAGACTCGTGTGATAGTACAGTTTTCGGTACAGGCAACGACGTATAGTCTCTATACGTCGTTGCCTGTACCGAAAACTGCATGAGCTTTCATAATCTGATCCTGATGTGATTGCTAGCCACTTTTTTACTGGTAGCTAATAGGTATTTATTGTTCTTGAGACTACGTTGATTTAAGTCTCATTTCGATTTAATCAATCAAAAGTGCGTCAGGTTTACATTGAAAACGTAGACCTGCCTATGGTCGGTAAAGCTACCATTTAAAATTAGATTAAGAAAATACTACAAATCGGCATGTGGCTATCCCACCTTATTGCTGAACTGAATGTAACAATGGTGTATGTCGATAGTTTGAGTAATAGGAATGAATATAGATTAGGTATTTTTTATGCCGGAAGTCATCTCCGAAGAGTGTAACATTAAACTCCCCATTTACGCCTTGCCTTGGATTGGTGGAGGGAATTCATCCGGACGAAATTGGCAAATAGTAGTCGTAGAATAAAATCGATTCGAAAAACAATATAAAATATATTTTTAAGGGGGGCTCCCATACAAAAAACGTGATTTTTTGCCGTTTTTATAGATAATCTGTCACGAGGCTGTATCTCAAGAACCGTGATAGCTAGAGAGTTTAAAATTTCACAGATTATGTATTTCTGTTGCCGCTATAACAAAATTTACTAAAAACAAAATAAAATATTTTCTTAAGGGGGGCTCCCATACAACAAACGTGATTTTTATGCCGTTTTTATAGATAATGGTACGGAACCCTTCGTGCGCGAGTCCAACTCGCACTTGGCCGGTTTTTTCCTATATCTGTGCAAACAAGCACACGTTAGACGTTGCTTCATATCAAATTTCAAGATTCTGTGTTCACGGGAAGTACCCCGTAGGTTTTGATTCCCTTGCGAGTTTCGAAATTTGCTGCATAAACAGCTGTATCTTTTGATTGCGTTGGCTTAGAAGTTTGATTTTTTCACAGATTCAAGGAACAGTAAACTTGAGTATTCGATATAAATTTCAGCTTGATACCTTCACGCGTTCCTGAGAAAAAGGGTCTTGACAGACGGATGGACGGACAACAAAGTGATCCTATAAGGGTTCTGCTTTTTCCTTTTGAGGTGCGGAACCCTACAAAAAACAAAAGAAGACCATTAAAAAGAGAAAAAAAAACATATAAAAACATTTAAAAAGAAAAAAAATGAAATAACATTTATAATATAGACAAAAAAAAAACAAACAAAAAAAGAATATAAGTCAAAAAAAGAAACAAAGAATAAAGAGAAACATTTAAAAAAATGGTAAAAAAGGTAAAATATTGATAAAAATAAGAATCACAGTCCGTGTAAAAAGCTCTCCACTAATGGGGATGATCATTATTCAGCTTGAGATAACGGACACCATATTTATAGGTAAGCGTTACTATAGTCATCTCCAAAAGCACTCGACCATTTTTACTGCCTTGTCGCAGTAACGTAACTATACCGCGGTAGTTACGGTGGTTCGTATTGGTGAAGATGACAAAGTTTTAAGTTTCATACAGACTTTGATTATACGTTCACAAATTTATAGCTTTCTTAACACAATCTTGGCTCGTGCCGAGTCTAATTTGAATAAAAATATATCTTATTTAACAGTCAACCTAATAATAACTACTATAATACATCTTTGGTTGTTTAATTTATTTCCATAACGAGTTGTTTCAACATAAGCGAGCAAGCATAGCTAGAAGACGAATCGTTAGAGTTCCTTAGTCAGTAGGTTAACCGTTGGTAGTGTAGAGATTATCTAATGTGGCCGAATAAAAAAAAAAAACTGAATTTGGAATTGGAACTTTCTGCCTAAGGCGGTAGAGTAGCTTTTTGAAAAGACTACTTTGATGAAACTCGGCCAACTCAAATAATCTCAAGTACACGGTGTTTCAAGGAAATCAGCAAGGAAAACAAATTCTTGGCTATGCCAACGGATTGACTTCAAATAATGCCTAAGACCGTACAAAGTGGAATACAATATTTAAGGAAAGCTGAATAACAAGGAAATAACAGCCGGGTAGATAGATGTTCCTTCCCTGCCCATACCGTAACACGCTCAAAAATGGTTCACTATCAGCAAATCGTTTCCAATGAAACTATAGAGTATAGAGTAGCGATGTGCTGTTGCCGTCTTAGAGCATATTATGCTCTAAGGTTACCTTAATATAACATTTCCGGCAACGGCCGGCAGCTTTGAGTATGACAGCGATAGACTGTCATCGCATAATTTTATGCCACCAATTTCACAGAAACATTAATCGTACTTACCTATATACCTAAAGGTACAGAAGGTCCACTGTCTTAAGCCTGCATCACACTGGCGCGGAATGCAATGGCGACCATGGTAAATTTGACAGCTAATGACATATTTTCTATTGTCCGCCGCGGCCAGGCCACGTCAGTCTGTGAGAATCCTTAAGCCTGCATCACACTGGCGCGGCCTGCGGTGGCGGACCATAGTAAATTTGACAGCTAATGACAAGTTTTCTATTGACCGCCGCGACCAAGCCGCGCCTGTCTGTGAGAGGCCTTAGTGAGGACGTTAGCTGTAAATTTTTTTGCAATACTTAAGCCGCGTCCGCTGCGCCATGTTTTCGTGGTTTTAAACGTCAAAAATGTTTTGACAATCAAAACAATACCCTATTTGTTTGCCGAAACTGACGGAAAACATGTTAGATGTTTGCAAACTCCGAAAACACGGCGCAGCGGACCCGGCTTTAGTCAATCATAGAGTGAGATAGGGTTGTTGACGTACCACATAACTGAACAACCAAAATTATAACTATTGTAGTTCCTATGTTTGTTATCGAAATGATCATCCATTCTGGAAATAATAATATGATAATCTTAATAGTAAAAAAGCGGCCAAGTGCGAGTCGGACTCGCACATGAAGAGTTCCGTTAAATAAATTGCTTTTCACGATTTATGACGTATTAAAAAAAAATACTTACTAGATCTCGTTCAAACCAATTTTTGTTGAAAGTTTGCATGGTAATGTACATCATATATTTTTTTAGATTTATCATTCTCTTATTTTAGAAGTTACAGGGGGGGGGGGGGGACACACATTTTACCACTTTGGAAGTGTCTCTCGCGCAAACTATTCAGTTTAGAAAAAAAATATGTTAAAAACCTCAATATAATTTTTGAAGACCTATCCATAGATAACCCACACGTATGGGTTTGATGAAAAAAAAATTTTTGAGTTTCAGTTCTTAGTATGGGGAACCCCAAAATTTATTGTTTTTTTTTTATATTTTCGTGTGAAAATCTTAATGCGGTTTACAGAATAGGTACATCTACTTACAGTAGACGGCAAACTTCATGCGCAAATGAGGGGAAGTGGGGGGGCAGCTTGCACGTACAATTCGCCTTTGCGCAGGCAAGGTCATTTGCGCACGAAGTTTGCCGTCTACTGTACCAAGTTTCAACAGTATAGCTCTTATAGTTTCGGAAAAAAGTGGCTGTGACATACGGACGGACAGACAGACAGACAGACAGACAGACAGACGGACAGACATGACGAATCATAATGGTTCCGTTTTTTGCCATTTGGCTACGGAACCCTAAAAAGGGAAGAAATCAGTATTAAGTAAAAAAAATACATGAATACTGATTAAGTTCATTTTTTGCAATGGAATTACTTTGTACGTCATGCTAGCAAAATGCTGTAAAATTGAAATTCGTATTACGGTGTGCGATCAATGAAATTATGTTGTACCTACTACGTACAAAGGAACGTATACATGAAACGTGATTGTGTGCGATACGCTGTGCGGCTACACCCTTGAATAATCTTCATTTCCCGCCAAAATGACGGTGTTATGGGCCTGCTAATATAATGTCGGGTGACAAGCAAAACTCACTAAGTAACAAATACCTACTTAAATCTAAGGTCGTATCTCGATATCGAGTACGTAACGAGATACGAGGTTTTGAAGAGCAGTGACAGTTTTGGTAGTGACTTTTGCTTGTCACCCGACGAATTATTATATAGTACTTTACTTATATATAGAAAAGTACTCTGTGTGTGACCGAGGCTGGGAAAAAGTTCGCAATGGGTGTACGCGATGGCATATACCTACACATTTTTTCAGTATCACATTCACATTCTTGTACAAGCAACATTGCCAGCAACACAGGCAATTGCCAGTGGCAGTATTTCCGGGACTGGAAATATTGGCAATGGCATATCAGTAAACTAGAGTAAGTATCAAGTAGTTTTTAATGCGTTTGTAGTAAAGACATTTCTACAGCTGACTGTTCCTACATACTAGTTATTACTAGCGCCACGCAAAAAAATCTCAGCGCTCAATAGGGTGTGTATGATTGACAGCTAATAACCGCAGATTTCCCCCGGGACTCGGCAATTTGTCCCGCCGACAACCCCAGTGCAGGCACTCTAGTGAGCACGGCGGGTGACAATCCCCGAAAGATGATTTGCTGTGACTTTTCTAATACTTGGCAATTTTCTAAGGCATACCCACTTATTTTAAGCCAAAAACTACATAAAAAAAAAAAAAACATCCCTAACACAACCAACTTAAGGTAAGAACTAAAAACTATCTCGACCTCAGAGCATATACTACTAGAGAGATGACAAGCCGCCGGCGGCCGTGTCGCAACTGTTAGCTCAATGGGCATACTCTGCCATACTGTGCACGCGTGCTGATCGCAGAGAATATTTTATTCCCAAAATACCTGATATGATGCGCGTGTATTGTCCAATAAGCGCGTAGGTATACAAGTGTGTGTGTTTTAGATGTGTGCGTGCTTTGTATTGTCAATTACTTGGGCGTGTGTGGGCTAATGAACTTGCGACAGGCGTACTCAATACAAATCGGCCGGCATGTCCGATCTCCTTATATTCATACATCTGTGATCTCGACAGTCAATAACTTCGACACCTATTAAAACCGCACTAAAATCGACACGACACGATACAAATGTAAAACTTATATTATAACACCCGTCGCTGTCAGGGGGTTAAAGTTGTCTGTCCTAAGCTCAAGTTTGACTGACGAGTTATCCCAAATACGCTCGACATCTCCACTTATAATAAATCTCTAAATTAAAAAAAGAATCAGCCAGTTTGAAACTAAGCTTTGCGCGGTTCGAATGTTCTCAGCATCCCATGAACGGAAAAATATGAAACATTTTATATAGGTACATTATTATTCTAGCTGCAACTTAGGATAGTTTTTATCCGACTGCGACACTTAATTAATTTTCCGAAATATACGACTTCATTTAATTTTTCATTTATTTTTATTGAAATCAAACGATGCTCCAACTGTCAGCTATAAGAACCGTCAAATTTTCGTCAAAATGGCGGAATTGCTTTGCCTTTCACTTATTAATAATTTAAATCCCGTCTACGATAGACCTTTACGAGACAAATGCTAAAATATAAACCATAAAAAAATATTCGATTCTGATATGAGAACTTATATGCGCAAATGTCGTTTTATGTCGTAATTTCAATAAATGAAATCAACAAATTTGAACAATATAATTAACACGAATTTGTTTTTTTTGAATGACAATGGCACGCGCTCGGCGCATTCAGCCAAAGTACCTGCGGCGCTACCACGAAAACCTCAATGTTCATATATTTGCATCCCTGTCACTCGAGTATGGTTAGTGCGATAGAGATAGAGATACCCGAATATTTTCGAATTCCGAAGTTCGTGGTTATAGCTCAGGAATCGAAAATATGGTAAATAATCATAATGTATTTTCTCGAAAAAGAATTTAAAATAAATATAGTCAAATGGAGAAAAAAACAAAGCAAGAGGTTATATAGGTAATGATTAAGTTATAAGAGTCCAAAGTTTTAAGAGGGGGTATGTTCTGTCCCTTTTCCGCAAAACGCACCTTCATATGAAACGATTGTTTTTTACTATGACGCTCGAGTATATTGACGTCACAGTCCCTCATCGTTTTCTCACTCTAACAAGCGACATTAAAACGGATGTAGCTTCATAATTTTTTGAGATATTTGAATGGGAGTTTCATTATCTTCTATCTATTTATACATAATAAATGCCTATGTCCTAACTGCACTCACTCACTCATCAACGCACAGCCGAAACTACTAATCTTAGAGAGTTGATTTTTGCACAGTATGTTGCTTTTATAACGTGGGCTAGGGATAAAAAGGGATTTTTGAAAATTCTACCCCTAACGGGGTAAAATGGGGGTGCAAAGTTTGTATGGGAGAACCTTTTTTTTTGAGCTATAGACTTAAACTTTGTAGAAAAATTAGTTATTAGAATACAAATGAAACACTTTCAGCGTTTTGGAAAATTCCACCCCTACGGGGGTAAAATAGGGGTGCAAGGTTTGTATGGGGGAAACATTTTTTTTTAAATAGAGACTTAAAACTTTGTAGAAAGATCAGTCATTAGAATACAAATAAAGAACTTTCAGGGTTTTAGAAAATTCTACCCCTAAAGGGGTAAAATAGAGTGCAAAGTTTGTATGGGAAAAACTACTTTTTTTTAAATAGAGACTTAAAACTTTGTAGAGAAATTATTCATTAGAATACAAATAAAGTACCTAGATTCAGTGTTTTAAAAAAATCTACCCCTAAGGGGGTACAATAGGGGTGCAAATTTTGTATGGGGGAAACAATATTTTTTTTAAATAGAGACTTAAAAGTTTGTAGAAAGATTAGTCATCAGAATACAAATTAAGTACTTTCAGCGTTTTGGAAAATTTCACCCCTAAGGGGGTAAAATAGGGTGCAAAGTTTGTATGGGAAAAACATATATTTTTTAATAGAGACTTAAAATTTTGACGAAAAATTACTTATTAGAACATGAAAAATACTGCATTCGGCGTTTTACAAAAATCATTCCCTAAGGGGGTTAAAAAAGGGTGCAAGGTTTGTATGGGGAACACTTTTTCTGAGCTAGACACTTAAAACTTTGTAGAAAGATTACTTATAAAAATACAAAAAAAAAGACTTTCAGCGTTTTGAAAAAATCTATCCCTAAGGGGGATAAAAAGGGGTGCAAAGTTTTTATCAGGGAAAGTTTATGTTTTTGAGTTAGAGACTTGAAACTTTGTAGAAAGATTACTTATTAAAATACAAAAAAAGAACACAAATCTTTTTAGAAAATTCCACCCCTAATAGGGTTAAAAAGGAGAAGAAGCTTTGCATGGGCAACACTTTTTTTTGAGTTAGACTTAAAACTTTGCAAAAAGATTACTTATTAGAATACTAAAAAAGAACTTTCAGCGTTTTAGAAAACTCCATCCCTAAGGGGATCCTTAAGATCCTTAAGAAGGGTAGCCAGTGTTGTGTGGGAAAAACTTTTTTTTTTACTAGACTTAAAACTATTCAAAATGTTACTTATTAAAATTAATAATAAAGTACTTTCAGAGTTTTAGAAAATTCCACCCCTAAGGGGGTTAAGAAAGCTTTGTATGGGCAACACTTTTTTTGAGCTAGAGACTTAAAAGTTTACGAAAAAAGTTCTTTCAGCGATTAGAAAAATTCAACCTCTAAGGGGGTTTAAAAGGGGGTTCAAATTTTAAATGGCGAGCAATAAAATTTTAAAGTGTGAGTAAGAGATTTTTAACTTCGGTCTTATTCTGTACGTTAAAAGACTACAAAACTGATTTCAGAGTTTTTCCAAATTCATCCCCTAAGAGTGTTAAAATTGGTTCAAAGTTTGAGTATTTCAAGGCATTTTTAAAGTATGAGATTTTTAACTTTGGTTTTAGACTGTTTGTTCACAAACTAGAAAATGAACATCAACTTTTTTTTTAATTATCCCCTAAAAGAGGGTTCAAATTTTGTATTGAGAGAAATCATTTCCTAAGACGATAAAAAGTTCTACGCGGACGAAGTCGCGGGCAACAGCTAGTAAACAATATATTTAGGTACAGTCAGGGACATTCCCGGTCGACCAGTTAAGAAATTTTTTCCTTGTTCGGCGCAACTAGCTAATCCCCGCCCGTTTTGTTCAATGACCAATTAGGGTGCATTTAAGAAAGTGTGCGTGCAAACCATATTTAATGTAAACATTGAAAAAGCCGAAAGGAAGGATTAGTCGCTTCGCAACCTACGTTACGACCTCACGACTGTTCGCGTTTCAAAAACGCACACGCTCAAAGAACAGGTAGAAGCCGCTCCCTGATTGGTTGCGGATACGAGCCTTCGGATCGTTACGCGGTGATCGGACAAACGAATATCGCCCTTAGGGTGGTCGACCGGGAATATCCCTGACTGTACAGGTGGAGATGTCAGTAGCCAATGACAACCTTTGGGTCAGTTCTTAATATTACTGATCAGTTTACTTATGAAGGCACATCCCTCTCCTCATTTCGTACCAAGTAAATACCTAGGTATGATATAAGTTACACAATGGAGTTAAATCGTCGCTGGATCGATGATACGAAGAGCCTGCCTTATACTATGTATAGGTAAAAGAGGCTTTCTTAAATTCTACTTCGTACAAAATTAACCTCTTTATAAACTTATTAGTATTGATTACCAAACCAACATGGGTTGTCACTAAATACTTAACTCATCTATGGGCACAGACGTATTCTGACAGCCTGATTTAATCTGTCAAAACAGAAAACACGCCGCTATACCTACTTGATATATGCTTTTATTGTTTCTACCTATAATTGGGTATAAAATTATGTCAAGAAGTGAATAAATAGTGCATAAGTGATATTCATTGACTGCACAATACCCGAGTGATAACCAAATTGATAGACCAAAGTGATGGTTGCATGGTGCGTCATTCAAAGTACGGCTCGATCCTTTACATTGCTGCTAGTTTTGGAAAATGTGGAAGTCGGTAAGTATTAATTATTTAATAATAGGACGGAAAGAGAAGAATCGGCACACAATACGCCTATCAGATTACAACTCTGTGCAAACAGGGTAAATACAACCAACCTCCTAACCAAGTTGTTTCATGGTAGTCGCTGTTGTGGATACTCGTAGGTAAACCGTTAGACTGGGAGCTGGTATTTAGGGTGCCAAAATAATAATTAGTAATAACTAATCTGCCTTTAATGATAAGTATTAATAACATCCCTATGGACAGTTTGGCACCTTGGTTATCTTTACGCACCTCATTACGGAAGGTTGCTGATGTGGTGTCAGTTATCTAGTCCCCGTTCCCATTATTCCAGTGCCAGTGCCCATTCTTATTACTTTCTACTTATACCTTTAATACACATACATTTAAAGTGAATATAATGGTGATTATATATCATCATTATATTACAATTCTGGAAATGTAGGTGTGCTTTATCAGACTTCCAATATAATCATCATCATCATCATATCAGCCGAAAGACGTCCACTGCTGGACATAGGCCTCCCCCAAAGAGTTCCAAAGTAACCGGTCCTGCGCCACCCGCATCCAGCATACATAATATAAAATACTATAAGTAGTTCCAGAAGTAGGTGACTACCACTATTACCTCTGATGCTTTTCTAATAGTCTATTGACTGATGAATGAGTAATCAATAAAACCAAACCTTAGTCAGTTTGGATTTTACTAGAAATATAGGTACTGATATTTTGAACATAAACCTAAGAGCGTAAGTACCTATCTTTTGTCTGGCCAGTCAAACTTCGTCAAGATCCGCTTTCAAGAGTTCCAACTAACAGGCAAAGGAAACAATACCCGTACAATAGGTATTGATCGGGTTTTCGGCGGCTGATGAAGCCGTACTCATCCGATATTCCATTTGGCCTGACATTTGGGCTGATCAACTATTCATTTGGATGTACTAATGGGCTTTACCTTTAGAGATGGCATTTGAGCGTGTCGTGCATAGTTCATGGTTTTTTGGGGCGGTTTTTGTTGTCGAATTTAGTATGGCTGTTATTTTGGTAACGTGGTTAACTGCCTATTTTTCAGTTCAGATGTCGTGCTGCTAAAACGTACTGTTACTGACATGTCATACTGCTCCAAATTGGTAAGAAAACTAAGGGTAGGGAGGGAGATCGATGAAAATATGTTTGAAGCTAACGTTTTTTTTAAAGGCAAATAAGTTACTTCGTCTGACCGGTATTTTGCCATTCGTTAGAAGCAGTTGGTACTATATAGAAGGTAGGTTGGAGGAATATCGGTAATAAATTCGTTAGTACATACCTACATATAGTCGCATTATTTGTACGCGGCGATGTTAACTACCTACTGTTTTCTGTATACAATATACAGACACATATCATGAAATCTAAGGAATCTCTTAGCATATTTAATTACATTTATTTCATTATTAATTCACTTAACGTAAAATCACGATATTTTACATTATATCTATTCTACCTATTCGTTTTATATTCTGTATCGTAACATTTTGGCACAAATCGTTCCGTATCAGATCTCAATATTTTTAGAAACGTAGGTAACTATACCTACCTATACACACATATTTAGAAGTAGATTCTCAATTACTTTATAATATACGTAGATCGGTAAGCCAGCACCATATTCCCGCCACACAAAAAGGCAAAGGGGGTAAGATAGGAGTTTAGATTTCCGGCGGATCGGCTGGAAATCGAGGCGCGACTCAATTTCCTGGCTGCCGGGGCTACCTAGCTGCTTTAAAAAATCATTGCGTCAAATTTAAAAGAGGAATTTATTTTCCAAGTTTTATAACTTGGTTTACCTACCCATTACCTGTTTATTAAGACTCCATTTGATCAACAAAATAAATCACGTAGTATTAACGAATAAAGGCGGCCAAGTGCGAGTCGGACTCGCACATGCAGGGTTCCGTTAAATAAATTGCGATTAACGATTTATGACGTATTAAAAAAAAACTACTTACTAGATCTCGTTCAAACTAATTTTCGGTGGAAGTTTACATGGTAATGTACATCATATATTTTTTTTAGTTTTATCATTCTCTTATTTTAGAAGTTACAGGGGGGGTTACACATTTTACCACTTTGGAAGTGTCTCTCGCGCAAACTATTCAGTTTAGAAAACAATGATATTAAAAACCTCAATGTCATTTTTGAAGACCTATCCTATCGATAAGGGTTCCGTTTTTTGCCATTTGGCTAAGGAACCCTAATAAAAAAATGCTTGTGTAGTTATTGAAACCAATTCATAATCCCATTCGGAGCCACGAAACCCTACGTGTGCTACGCCGTAGCGCGTAGCAGGATGTTTCCGCTTTCTACCGGAAATCTCACGTAGAGTCATGCCTAAGAGTAATTGGACTTGAATGGGTCAAGAGCAGTCTTTACTCAGCGAATCAAAGTAGGTACCTAAAATTATATATGTGGCAAACCATCCGTGCACGTTACGTTTGATACGCTCTCCCAATGCAGAAAAAAATATCAATATTTGTTTTCGGCTTCTCTGCTACTGACACGGATGGGTACCTATATGTTGTTTCACGTTGTTTAGGTATATACAAGAATTTACTTTTAAAACAAAGTTTTAACCGACTTCAAGTCGGTTATTTATTTATTATTTAATTATTTGAAGAGTTCTCTCAATTTCTGCTAATCATCAGATTATGACCCAATGACCATGGGACCGTCCGGAAAGGATACAATTTCAATTATTTCAAACAAAAAAAAAACCAAATCGGTCGAGTAATCGGGGAATATAAAAATTCCGACGAATTGAGATCCTCCTCCTTTTTTGAAGTCGGTAAAAAAATGCCATTTACAAAATAGAACTTCATACCTCTGACATGAAATGAGTTTGATATCTATAACTCGCAAGAGTTAACTTGAGACCTCGTTCGTATGAGGTTAGTACAGTAGCCATCAGATACATCTGTACACTTCAGGGTGTTCAAAAATATCTGGCCATGCACCCTAATGCCTGGAAAATAGAGTTGTGTTCAGATGTTTGTGAGTAGCTTGTTTGCTCTGATGTATGTGATGGCGCTCGAGTCTCAAGTTAACTCTTGCGGGATATATGTACCTATTTCTGTCAGAAGAGATTGCGGAACAATAAAATGACTTAAATTTGAATGTGTGACATTTTGTCTTGAATCACCAGTGTGCCTCAGCGCCTGGCAAAATAATTATAGCAAAGTTCTGCGTACAATAAAAATCACAGCAGCTGTATGTCAATCATTCATTAATATTTTAATGTTGACCGCAATTTGTTCACAATAACGCCACGTGCCGGCGCGCTCTATTGACTCGAAAAATCATCGGTCCCTGAAATCATTGAAATTTTTGAAAGAAAACGAATTTTTAATCAATTACAATTATTTCGCTTCGTCATTGAGTGTTAACGGAGTGTAAAAGGAAACAATCGAAATCTTTTGGAAATTATTTTGTGAAATTATTATTATATTAAATTGCGATAAATGCACTGATTCTGAAACAGAAAATGTGAAAAAAAAATACAAAAAGAATTCATTTGGAGATGCTGGGATTTGAACCCAGGACTTTCAGCATGCGAAGCAGACACTCTACCACTGAGTTACATCCCCGCTTGAACACTGTAACAAAATTAACTATCGGTTGACGCAAGCTATGACGTCATCGTCATAAGAGCTCTACCAAAACAACAGCGCATGGATAATTTTTTTCTGTATGTCTGAACTGCAGCAGTGTTTCTACATTCTTTGTGACTGGTATTTTTTTATAGTTTTAATAAAAGAAAATGACCTATAAAGTAGGTTTTGTGTTTGTGCTTCGCAATTTAATTCAATTAGATACTTAATAGAGTCAGATTTATGTAAAATGTCTTTGTCACTATTTGTAGATTACTTAAATGCTCAAATATGTATATTTTAGGAAAGTAGTTATTATACAATTATTAGATATACATGTTTATAGCAATGTAGATCGCTTTCTCACACGATTTCTGTTAGTATCAAAAAGACCTCAAGCCTATTAAAGTTCGCGAGTTGCGATCGGCGCTCGCTAGATGGCGTAAAACATAATACTGTGATTGCCCTTTGGAACAACTCGCTCGTACGCGATAACCGAACTCATTCCCACGAGTTACTTCGATAACCTCATATCTCGGCCGATTCAAAACACACTATAACGACTATAATAGCTTTGTTTAGGGTTGACGTTGCAATGAATTATAAAACCGTGAATCATGCGTTTGGAAGTAACGCATGAAAGCTCTGTAATGTTTTGTCAGTTTCCCCTTTTAATTAACTAGTGAAAATATTGTTAATTTATTACGATTTTAATCCTCCGCGTTGTCAATACGTGGTTTGTTACCGATTGTAGTTAATTTGGCAGATATGAGTGAAATAAATTTCGCGATTAATAAGGACATTGCGTTGACAAATATCATGACTTGTTGCTCAAAACTGTGCTACCTAATAATAACGGGTAATGTTTGTGAAATGTATGTTTTTAAGTTTAAACGTAGGGGTAATACGCTCGTGAGCTAGTAGTTGCAGTATATATCTCAAATAAGTACTTTAAATACTTATCCAGTGTGTCCCATGCATATTATGTGCACAAATAGATACGGATGAAAGCAGATGTGTAAGAAATTTTATCATCAGACGTGGTTTTTTTTTAAATGAAATATTAATATGCCGGCTCTAAAAGTATATTCTTATTTAATAATGATGATAGAAAAAGGTAGCAGTGCAAGGTAAATCATAGACACAGAAGGTAGTTATAATTATACTTAGCAGTGCGCCGCAGTGGTTAAAATCCCATGAATATAAAACCACCTTTTAATAAAATCGGTTAGAAACCAACCCTTGTTTAGACCATGGTCGACTTACGCCACGCAACGGTCCGTATATAAAATCACAGTGTATCGGAACTCTTTTGTTGACCCTATTGTTTGCCCTGACGTCTAGTTGATGTGTAATTATTTTCGGACATGACTATGTGATGACTCGATATGTGGCTGTTGTCTGGGCCCGTTAAGTTATATAGTATGAGCCATACAAATTGAAACTAAACGAGAATACGTTCGAAAACGTATATGAATCGATACAACTTATACTAGAGCTACAGACATCCCGTGGCATAAGTTTGCGCATGTCACTTACTCTAGTGAGTTAGTGAGAGTACCTTTGCAGTATCTGCGGGCACCAGTACAGGCACTGACATTCCAATATGGAACACGTCAAGAAAAAAACCGGCCAAGTGCGAGTTGGACTCGCGCACGAAGGGTTCCGTACTATTATCTATAAAAACGGCAAAAAAATCACGTTTGTTGTATGGGAGCCCCCCTTAAAAAAATATTTTATTTTGTTTTTAGTATTTGTTGTTATAGCGGCAACAGAAATACATAATTAGTGAAAATTTCAACTCTCTAGCTATCACGGTTCTTGAGATACAGCCTGGTGACAGACAGACGGACGGACGGACGGACGGACGGACAGCGAAGTCTTAGTAATAGGGTCCCGTTTTACTCTTTGAGTACGGAACCCTAAAAAAAAGCCTAAATCTGACTCGACAAAAATGACAATTCGACGTGCTGCGTCGACAAGTAAAGGTGATTGCTGCATCGTTACCATCGACTAAGCAATTTACGTGGAGTTGTCATTGTCAGGTGACAATGGGGAATGGATGAAAATTTTAGAAGTGCCTGATAATTTTTTTGGTGATAGGAATAACCTTCCTTAGCACCAGAAAAAAGTTGCAGACTTGTCAGCTGCGTCAATTATTTTTGTAAAATATAAGTAGTTTCCTCACTCACGTTTTGTAGTTAGGACGGCGAATGAGACACTGTCCTTGATCCGTCTCATATTACAAAAAAATATTTTAAATATCAGACCCTGGCAATGACAAATATAGCTGCTGCAGCTGTCAATATCATTGCCAGTGTCAGTTTACCACGGATTTTTGTGATATTTTTTGTAATATGAGACGGATCAAGCAAAATGTCTTATTTGCCGTCCTAAACCCAAAACGTAAGTGAGGAAAGTGTTTATATTTTTCAAAAATAATTGAAGCATCTGAAAAGTCTGCAACTTTTTTCTGGTGCTACGGAAGGTTATTCCTATAACCAAAAAAAAAATCAGGCATTTCTAAAATTTTCATCCAATCCCCATTGTCAAGATGGTAAAATACAGGTCTGGTCATCAGCCTGTGATTGCATGAGAAGAAGGAAGAGATATCGTTTTTCAAGCTAATGGGTGGAGGAAAGGAAATAACGGGCTATTTTAATCATTAAAAAAATTACCCTGAGAGCTACATTTTACGAAAGAAACCAAAAATAAATTGAATATTATATCTATTAAAGTTCAATTTTGCATACATGTTGACTTAATTTTTATAAAAGACACAGTTGCCCTTCAATAGAGAGACCCGGATATGGTGTTACGTATAACTCTTCAATACAACTGTCTCTCAAGTCGAGTTACTCGGCTGCTGTGAGAGCCGATGCACAATTCAAAATATTTTTTTTACAGCTCTTGATATAATATGTAGCTGACTTCGTGACATATCAAAAAAATCTGACAACGCTGTTCTGACACTTCTGACGTTGACTTTCTATGACTTTTCGCCGCTGACAACGCTTTATTTAAAAGTGGCCATCTAGTTGACGACGAGACGTCACAAGATGTCATTAATGCATATCCAATTGTACCCTATATATACATATGGCTAGGGCTCAAATAATGAATCTATAGTAAGACAATTCTTACAATCGATTCACAAAAAATAGGTGTATGTACATATAGGTATAATGCTAGTAGTTTGTTCGGGCGCGCTGTTAATTTGCTAGCGCTAGTTACAGAATGTGGTACGATAGTGGCGCATACGCATATGTAGTACCTGTACCGGTATAGCGCGGGTATGGTGGATACGGAGCATCTTCCCAGTGCGATACGCGGTACACGAAATGTGGACTGAACGGCTAGTAGTTACTTTCATACGAATGCCTCGTCAACGTAGCTGGGTCGTTCTTCTTTTTTGCCGATAATAAATCGTAATTTTTGTGTTTTTTGCGTTTTTCAAATATTGATAATTATGGTTTTAATGTTTGATTTTAATCAACGTTGCATGTATTTTTTATTAGGACTAATTAATTATTCTTTCCGTGGCGATAATGTTCTTTTTCTTTATGGTGGATTTTAAGAAGATACTGTGACAGTGTGGTCGTTTTTAGCGGAGACCACATTTTGGATTACCACTCTGTCATGCGATTCTATGAAAAACAAACTTATAAAAAAAAGCACTGGAAAGAGAAAGTGAAAGACCATTTAGTACTAATAGATGAATAAATGTATGGACGTATATTCAAACACTAAAACATTAATAATCAATACTCTAACTCATTAGCAGAGATCGGACAAATTTGCGTCATTGCTCGCAATAATGTGGACATAACACCAAAATTAATCAAAATGTTAATCAATTAATTATGTCTTGAAATAAAATTTGAGATAATAGTTTATACATGCTTATAATTATTAGCAAAATGTTATTTTAAGTGGTTATCGTTTTCGTAAATATTTTTATATAATAAAGAAATTACAAATTTAAACTGACACGATTATTTACTCTAGAAATAATACCCAACAATGACTACATGATAAGTATCCTGCTATGATTATTTTTTATAATCAAGAAGTTACAAATTTAAACTGACACGATTATTTACTCTAGAAATAATATCCAACAACGGCTACATGATAAATATCCTGCTATGATTATAATTTCTGACGATGAAGTTTTCTAGTTCTATAGATATAAAACCTCCGTGGATTTAATTTTTCTTAGCATATATATTTTGACGTAATTACGTAGGTACGTACCGTTCCAAGACGGCAGCAAAATTAAATGATGGCATGTTCTTTACTGATGAGTACTGAATATCACCAGTTTAAAAACGAATTAATGGCGAAAATATAAACTAATATAATACGACGTGAAAATTGTATATAAATGCGTACATATAATGATATAATTTCAAACAAGTAGCAGATACTAAATAAAATAAATTTTCATTTTCTGCAGGGAATAAAGAAAATTGTTTATGCCGCTGTTATTTAAACTGTAAGGAAAGGTGTTTGAAGTTTCTCTTGAAACAAATCGATTCATCAAACTACTTAAGTTTGCCCCATTAACATCAATTGACTGCGAGCGGAGTTTTTCAGCACTTAGGTATATTTTTGATGTAAAAAAAATAGAGTGCAGAAAATTTGGAAAAAATACTGATTATTTTTTTTAATAAATACTTCAACAAACTTATGTATGTATTGACTAGGAATCAAATTATATGTCAAATAAAAAATAATTAATTGATTAACATTTTGATTAATTTTGGAGTCATGTTCATATTATTGCGCGCAATGACGCAAATTTTTTCCGATCTCTGCTCATTAGTTACGTGATTACGTATGGTGAAATGAGGACAGGAAATTGTAGGTAAAAAAAAAGAAAAATCCGGCCAAGTGCGAGTTGGACTCGCGCACGAAGGGTTCCGTACTATTATCTATAAAAACGGCAAAAAATCACGTTTGTTGTATGGGAGGCCCCCTTTTAGTATTTGTTGTTATAGCGGCAACAGAAATACATAATCTGTGAAAATTTCAACTCTCTAGCTATCACGGTTCTTGAGATACAGCCTGGTGACAGACAGACGGACGGACGGACGGACGGACGGACGGACAACGAAGTCTTAGTAATAGGGTCCCGTTTTACTCTTTGCGTACGGAACCCTAAAAAGAAGAATGACCCAGCTTTCTTTCTCTCTTATGCATGGGAAAAAAGTGTGTATATATTAGGAATCCTAATATAAAGGGTCTTAGCAAGAAATTAAACTTTCGTGAGACATGTTGAAACAATGCTACAAATATACGGTTTAAGTGTCAAGGAGATAGCATTTTGCCCTCGTTTGTCCGTTTGTGCTTTCTTCCTAACTGCCAGAGAGTATAAGGTGCCAAAAAATAATAATTGTGCCATCCAAATAGCACTGTTGGCAACAAAAGAGTATAGTCACCAGCATTAACCTGTTACTATATAATATACCATAAGAAAGTGCGCATACATATCTGAGACGACTCTTTTTCTAGAGCCAACGTTCCTACACCATACCCGTCACGTCACGACCCCATTCAGTCTTGAATAATCTTAACAACTCATAGTAGAAGTTACCTTTGTACAGCGCCATCTGCAATTTGGTACTAATAACTTGCAACCTAGTATGTTTGTATATCAGCGATATTTTTTTATCACGCGTACCGATTTCAATTATTATTATTTTATTTGAAAGGAGTCGTTGACGATAATCTCATAGGAATTTGAATACATAAAATTTCATACAAAAGTAATAAAATTTACAAACATAATTAAGTAATGATTTTTGATAAATAAAAAAAATACGCTTGATAGTATCGTTTTATTTTTCCTGTATTATTTATGTTACTCTTAATCATATGTAATAATTTCAGAATTTTCGCTTGGTAAACTTCGGAGTAAGGGGAGGAATGGTATTTTTTCTGCGTTAATTCGGGATAAAAACTATCCTATATTTAAATCCAGGCTATAAACTATCTTCGTGCAAAATTTCATCCAAATCGGTTCAGCCGTTTAAGTGTGATTGAGTAACAAACATTCAGACATCCAAACATCCAAACTTTCACATTTATAATAGTATATAGGATAAAAATGTAAGCTGAAAATAGTCACGCCATGAAAAAGGTCGAAAAACACTATAGATATATTAGAGGTGAATGTAAAAAAATGATATACTCCTTTTAAAATTCCACAATTTTCGTACAGCCTTCCGAGATTCCCTGCAATTCAGAGGACACACGGATCCAAACGCCCTGCGATCGAACCTGCGCGGTCGACGACAGAGACAGGCTTACGCGGCATCCCGCCGGCGCGAGCGGGACGGCTGGCGTCTTGAGATGACCAGGGTCAGGGGTGAACGCTCTCAGGTGAGATGTTAAGGTACTGGTTTCCGGGTATAGGCGAGGATACGACTTTGCCCGGGGCTCGGTTCGTCGAGGAATTGCTGTTCTAAATTTGAATGCTATTTCTAGATTTGGAAAAGTCCTATGTTCACACTATTGCAATTATCTCAGAAACGGCTATAGATATATATGGATAGTTTAGGTAGTTTTTGGGTGTAAAATATGAAGATGTAGGGTGTAAAAAAGTTTGCGCATTTTACAATATTTAAATATCTCCTCTTAACATTTGAGTCAAGAGGAGATATTTAAATATTGTAAGATTATTAATATATATAACCAAATCAAAATAGAAATTGTTAGTGAAGAAATAGATAAAATACACAGTCTCATAAAAAAAACTAGACCGTTACACCTGAGGCAACTAGTGTATTTGCCTCGTTTTGTCATTCCGAAATGTAGAAATGTGTATGGCAAACGAACATGGGAACACCTGTTACCAAATATTCTTAATCAACTACCCGACGATATTGTCAAAAGCATAAGTGATAACCCACATAAATGTAAACGTACTTTGAAAGAGTTATATCTTGCTGATGTGCCAACTGCACAAACATTCCATGTGTAAAAAAAATAAAAAAAACACAGTGTAATAAAAATAAAAAAATACTTTATTCATAAAATTTTGAAGGCTTACTAAGTTTATAAAAAATATTTTTGTACCATTATTACGAACACAAATGCCAAAGACAATGTGAGAGAGACGAACTTTAACAACACTTTAGCTAAAATAGGTTTGTTGAACGATTATGAATAAGGCCAATAGTAATTAACTAAGTACCTACTATTGTAAGTAACTATAATATTAAATTAGCTAAAATAGAACTGCACCCCTGTAAAAATATATATTTAATTAGTTAAAGAGCGAATACAGCGGCAGATAAACCTTTACGGCTTTGTCCGCTGTACAAATGTTTTTTTTGTATTGATTTTTGTAGTAAATAAATGAAAAAAAAAAAAAAAAAAAAAACTTATTTCATATCGTAATAAGTAATGTAGTGTTTGGTGTTTGGGCGGTCGCTGATGAGTTGCGTTTTGTGTACACACATAGAATCAGATCATCGAGTGGTGTCACTGAGTGTCACAAGCATGATTCGAATTCTTCATATATCAAAAATTTATAGGGCTTGAGATTTTCACCCGCTTTTTTGTGACACGGCTCGTTGGTCAGACTCTACGGTCAACCAATTTGATTCCTATTTAAGGCCACCGTAGAACCCTGTCATTTTAACTTCTATTGTATACAACGACGCAATAATCCTAGCAAACCGTATTGACATAGCATTTACAACGGCAAGGTTCTATGATGGCCTAGGAATCAAATTGGTTGACTGTATAGTCTGTATATTAACTACTTACAATGTGTTTATGCCGCGTCCTCTCTCGCGTCGCGCGCGGCTTGTGTCGGCTTTGTTGTTGTTTATGTGCTTTGTAGTCGTTTTTATTAAGTGGCTAACTTACATAATTACAAAAATACTCACATACAAAATTACATTGATCTTGAAGAGGGTATAAGTGGGCAACATTTCTTATTAGTGCTAACAGGCATTCCAGTTAGAGTTCGTTCTCCAAGAACCATCGAATAAGAATTTGAAAATCGGTTCCATAAAATGCCTTTAAAACGAAGTTTCCGTTACCTTCTTAATCGACACGGCATAGTGTAAATCGCTGAAGATAGAAATCTGAAACTTGGAACCTATATGCATGTTACTCATAAAGGGTAGATGTGCAGCTTAGGATTGTCTCCGTACTCAAAGAGTAAAACGGGACCCTATTACTAAGACTCCGCTGTCCGTCTGTCTGTCTATCTGTCTGTCTGTCTGTCTCTCTGTCTGTCTGTCACCAGGCTGTATCTCACTGATACCGTGATAGTTCCAGTTGAAATTTTCACAGATGATGTATTTCTGTTGCCTACTATAACAACAAATTAATACTAAAAACAGAAAAAAATAAATATTTTTATAGATAAATGTACGGAACCCTTCGTCCGCGAGTCCGACTCGCACTTGGCCGGTTTTCTTTACAATGCGGTGAATTTGGTAGGCACAGTCAACTACAGAAAGACCAGAGTAATCTAACCTTATTGTGGGTTGCAATAAAGTGTGAAATGGAATACGTATTTTTGTAGTCCACTGTATCTACAGTCACATCAAGACACAGTAAGACGGCCAAACGTCTCTGACATGCTTCAACTTCTACAAAATAAAGTCGTGTCAGAACTCAGAATAAAGTCGTTAAATACATAGTGCAATCTAGTATTAAACCATATGTTTTGTGCAGACTTTTGGTGCTCTACTTAGGTTTGCAAGGGGCTTGTAATTATACCTCAGGTGGATTTTCTACTGATGATAAACGGGGAAGATCAGATTGAGGATGGTGACTGTAAATACACAACTTTTTATGGAACCTCGAAATCGCTCAGGCGACGTGAGCTCCAAAAACTGATTTTAAAAAAATCGTAGCTCTTGTTTTAATTATAATACGGCTGCCCTAAATTTAATTAGCAATCTTGAGGTCTTTCTCGAGGAAAATCAGCTATTCGAATTCTGAGTTTTTGACTTTCGCTCGATAGAAAAAAATCACGAACATAGGGCTAAAATACACTTTAAAAAATCATAACAAATTATGCACAACAGCTAAACATATTAAAATTAGTTTTAAAAATCGGCAATGTCATGTTTGAGGGAAATCAGCTATTACTTTTTTATTTATTAAAACGCACAAAAAATTAAAATTAAAAAACATGATATCCGCGCTTCCAAACGCGCACTTCCATCTCGCTCATGCTTATGCTCAGTGAGAGGGAGAGAAGACCGCGAACCTACGTCCCCTTAAGTTTGTTGGGAAATGTGACGTATTGACGTCACAATTTTCTAAGAACATACAGAATCCATAATTTTGATATTTATTAACATATACAAAAAATAAGTTAAGCGTTATTTTTCCCGAGTATTTTCATGAGTTTTGTTTATTGGTAATGTAGGTATGAGCAGGGGCGGTTCACTCTGTGATTCCGTCGCGCCGCTACAAGTAGGTACATGCCGGCGGCCGCCAAATTGGCGGCCCATTAGTAGCTGCCGCGCGTTGGTACAGGACAAAGACTACAATATACATACTGAGAGTACAGGACGCTCGCACGGGTCGCAGCGCGTTGCATGCGATAGAACGGGATGGCCACATTTAGGCACGTTTGGCGTACCTAAACAGGGAATTTGTTAACAGAGAACCTTCTGTACGTAGTACTATTACTTATTCTGTGGTATGAGTAGGTAATTTATTTTTACTGTTGGCAACTAACGTATTCGTATTAGGGTGATTGCTATCTGGTAAGTGGTAATCGTCATCGACAATTTTCTAACAAGAGATGGAGTCTAATGAGAATCCTTTTGGCCGATGTTGATACATTTTAGAATTCATTTGAATGAATGTCAATCAATCCAGACATATGGGCTACATAGAGTATATAGGCCAGGCATTTTTTTAGATAATATTTTGTGGGCAATATTACACACCTGTTACCTAAGCTCAATAAGGCTTATCTTACGCGTATACTAAACGACATACGCCGAGGTATCTACATACTTAAATACATAGGTACACACCACATCTAAGACTCAGGCCTCATCTAATATTTGTACTCATCACACAAATGAATGGCTTCGCGGGCGGGGTCACTACCAACTATGCCAAAGGGCCTCTACGACTATTGATAATTTGTTAGCCTGTCAGTCTAATCTGATTCTTGAAGTTTTTAAGAGTCTGCAGTAAGCTCGATTCTCCATACAAACGTAGTTACGCTCTGATTTTAAAACGACTAGCTAGTTTACTCTGAAACTTGTACTTAGAATAAGTTAAGTACCATCCAGGTCTGTAATTAGTTTATGTAGCTTCAGATACCATAGTAAAAAAATACAACAAATTTAAGTTTTTCATACAAAAAATGTTTTTGCCGTATTTCGTTTGTTTTATAAACTGGAGTCATATAAATTAATTACAGACCTAGACATACCTTATGTCATTGTATAGGTATGCAAAGTTTCGTTACAATCCAACAAGTAGTTTTAAAATAAGAACGAAACTCCGTTTGTATGAGAAGGTGAACGTCCGAGCTTACTGCGGACTCTTAAGCTAACACTGCTGAGTCATCTGTCTCCCAATTTTTGCCAACCATGTTTTTTGAAAACAACACTACAACCTAACGACATAACATTTACGCCGACCTATAAAACCAACCAGGCCTTATTCACTAACAGCGTTGAATTGGATTCAGTTTGTATTTGTCACAAGTGTTACTAGGTTCTACCCTCCTCATCTTATATCCCGGTAGCACCCTAAGGGAGCCCGGGGTACATAAAAAAAAATGTTTAATTCATACCGAGAGCCATAATAGTGTTAGTAACAATTGGGACTTACAAGACTATTTATATTAGTATTACACGTTAAGTTTATTTTAAGTTTACATTTAATTTTAATTACATTTACAATCAAATTCACATTTTCGGTCACCTATGGCCCCACCAATGACCACTTCAACCTAATACTTGGTGAGCGGGCAGTCAATACAATGCCAAGTAAGCACTTTCTGCAGAACGGACTGTTGCCAAAAGCGAGTGTTTACGAGTATGTTAGCTCCTGTTAAATCCAGTTTTGAGAGGTAGGTATGGCACACATTGATTGACGGGGAAGGACCTCCACTTTACTGAAGACAGCAGTCATAATGACTACTTGCTCTTGCACTATAGGAACATTACTTGTAGTACCACATGTTGGGTTTCTGTTCCTGGTGAGAAAGGTCGAGTTTCCGAGGGTGTGCGCAGAGTTGAGCCATAGTATAAAGAGGGCAAAGTATGTTATCTTCATTCAAACGCTACACAACGCGTGCGAAACAGGTCGAGATTTTGTTTGAGTGTGCGACAGATACTGTGGCCCACACATACAAGCCGCGCGCGGTGCGTTTGTATGGAGATAACATACTTTGCCCTCTTTATACTATGGTTGAGCTGAGCGACCTGCATTTGTATCTAGTTGTCAACACAACAAATGCTCTTTTATTTCCTGTATTGTGTTGTTTTATACATGATGAATCCTAAGTCGTGAACAGAAATATTTTTTTCCAAGTACTATCCTATCTAACTGCTGTCTAGAGTGATAATTAGGGCAAAAAGATAGCATATTCTTTCAAAGATGAAAAATATATTTCTAAGTATGTTATTTCGTCATAACTCATGGTCACCCTACAGGTGTTTTATGCAGTTGACACATTAATTAATGACAAATCACTACAAGCTATGTAGGGTGACCAAAAGAAAATGTAAGCAAGACTGGAAATGCTTCTAATGTTTAAAAAATATGTTAAATGTTATTTAATTGCTAGTAGACCCAGATAATCTAAATCGCCATACTGAAGTGCATAGGAAACTAGTATTTCTGTTCACGACTTAGGATTCACGCTGTATTTGTGTTTTTTTTGCGACAGTACCTTTTTTTTATGCCTAGTGACTGTTTGCCACCGTCGCACCATATGTATGTTACTTGAAATAAATAATTTGAATTTGAATAATATATAATGTTCTCAAGCAGTCCGAAGGCACCGCCGGTTTAAGTGTCACAATGAGTAGGTACGCCAGAAAATGCAAAATCGATACCAATACAATGCGTCTAGTGAAATAGATCCCCGGGAACCGAACCCAGCTATAAATCATCGAGCTAATCTGGTATAAGTTGCAACAAATTTCACGCTCCGCTGCCTTTCTTAATGCAGCCGAAATTAGGTACGTTTCGCGAATCGGTTTTACAGGAACGATTTGGTTATGGGTCGGTCAAAATCCCATTCGGCCCGAAACGGGAACATAGGTCGTCGAGTTTGACCTAAGTCGAATGACCAAAAACAAAGAAATGGAATCGAAATCAAACGCCGTAGTGTAAGTTTCCGTCAAAATATTCTCGAAGATTTTGTCATCTTTAAGGGACATGAATCGGAAAATTATGAGATATTTCAAAGATAGTGTGAACTGGGAAACAAAATGAATTAACTTACGGGTGTAGTTCCGTATCTTGACTACCTATGTCTATTTTGTTGTTTGTCAGAAGCAAAACACGATCACTCAACATTTAACAAAACAATGTTGGATCTTTACCGCAACTAATTCAAACTCTCGGGGCACGTAGAAGCAGCTTGTGCCTGCGACTTTGAAGTTGAATGCATATCATCAGATCCTATATCTTATTGCTTTGCATGTCAAAGAAACGTACTGGAAAACCTCATAATATTTTCCAATGGTCTTCGGAAGAAGAAAACTAGTACTTACCTGAAAATTGTGGTTTAAAAGGTTCATAGATATGATGGCATACCGCTTAAAACTCCCTATCAGATCAGCATTCGGCATTACACCCACTGGGCCAAGGGTGCATTTGCAAGTCCAATGCAAATGACAATATCATACGGGAAAGAATCGATAGCCCTCCACATCTGTCCCTTGACTTTGTGGGCGCGGCTTGAGGACACTAAAAGCTATGCTATTATGAGAATAATAAAATGTAGGCATTCTATTTCAATAACAATTCGGTGTCAAATATTTTTAAGCGCGTTGGACGAGTACCTAAACCCAATTTTCAACCGACGAAAAAAACGGAGGAGATTCTCAAGTCGACGCGTATATTTTTTTTTTTTATGTATGACCACGCATAACTTTTTACAGAGTAGTTCGATTTGGATAATTCTTTTTTAGTTGGAAAGGGCCCCGAAGTTGGTCCCATATAAATTTGGAAAAAAAAAACCAACCCTAAGGGTAGGAAAATGGGGGATGATTGATTTTTCGTCGGTTAAAACTTTGTTTTTAAAGTAAATTATAAACTGAACCAATTTGTTGAAGTAAATTGTAAACAAAATTTGATTCTACTCTATTGATTTTGCTAACTGTTAATTGAGCAAAGGTTAACCCTAAACAAGATCTACCTATACTATTATCTTCATGTTAAAATTGATAACGCAGTGTTTAAATTTAAAATCATAAAAAGATATGGACTATGAAAGTTTAGAAAAAATATGTATTTATTTTTGTCCGAGAGTAAAAATTGTAAAACAACTGGACCTAAACGCAGTTTTTTACGCCCGAAACAGCAATTTACTTGATTTTCCATAAGTATAACGATTAGTACCAACCAATATTACACTGTGACGTCACAATTCAACATCAATTAGTATGAAGCGTTTCGCCTGCCGCCAGCGAGGGTCCGTGCGTCTTTAACTCAATTTCTTGGGTAAATTTATTATAGTTGCTCCCATATAAACATTTGTTCCTCTCCAAAAACTGGTTCGAATGGCATCATAAAATTAGGACACAAGCCTATTGTTATCTTAAAATAAACAAAATGCCTGTGACAAGTGTTTTGTTGAACCAATTTTCGTGTGTAACCAAGTGGATGAACTTATACCTATAAATAAACTGCATATTCTTTGGTGCCTGACCAACTTGAGCTAACAATGGACCACCGAGGAATTTCTAAAGCCGCCAGACTTCGTATACCTATGCAAACTTCTCGGTAATTTAAGAAATTTTCCTTATTCCTAAGGAAAGATTTCCATCCTTAGGGGAATTTTCTACTTGCTTGAAGGTCTCGTGAAAGTTTCGCCAAATAAATACTGTGCATCTTTTACACGTGCAGTCTGTGGGTTAGTTTTACGCAGAGAGCCTTTTCCGCTATTCGGGTGCAGTATAACAACATACTCAGAATGCTATTGAGGCTGCCAAGGCATTGCAGCGCCTCGGGTATGTTCGCCGAGGCGCGCACCGACGATTTCTATGCCATCAGGCGAAAACGAGTAGCGTCGCTACTGAGACGGCTAAGAGGCAGCAGCAATAGTCTTCTGAGGGTGTTGGCGGAGCGCCTCGACTGTCCACTCTCAAGATACTGGGTTCAGGTGGCTATCGGGAGGGCCAAATAAGCCTGAACCAGTTATTCTTCACTACATAGTATAACACAAAGTCGCTTCCCGCTGCCTGTCTGTCCCTATGTATGCTTAGATCTTTAAAACTACGCAACGGATTTTGATGCGGGTTTTAATGTATAGAGTGATTCAAGAGGAAGGTTTATATGTATAATACATGCATATAAACCCGTGCAAAGCCGGGGCGTTAAGTTATTTGTCATTTAAGTATCATTAATTTATTGTCATTATTGTCACTAACGTAGTTCATAAGTCTCCACTGTTACTAACATCATCACTAACATCGACTAAAGATCTGAAATAAAGATATTTTATTTCATTTTTATTTATTTTTATTTATTTACAGTCAGCAGCAGAAGTTGCTAAGCGGTCCTCGTGCTCAAAATGATCTATACACGAACTGTAATGTCAAGGGAATAAGGATCTGTGTAGGTAATTTTGAGCGTGTTATTTTGCTTAGCTACTTCTGATGCTGACTCTACAAAGGCCTGCGTTCGCGGTGTTCCAGTAACATTTTGCCTTGTTTCTTGCAACGAGCTGAACTCTGCCAACGGCCTTGTTTATTTTTTTAGAGCCTGCCTTTTTTATTTATTTTTAATTTCGAACATAAAATTTTATAATTAAGGAATCTGCTTATTACAAGCACGAGAATCGGCTGAGAATGCGACCTGTAGAGGTAGTACTCCAGGCAAAATACGGTTTCGAAAAATATTAATTTATAATAGCGTTTTTGTACTCGACGATTAAAATATGTGTATTAAGATTTCATGTAACAATTTCATGTAACAATAGTAACATTGAAGCTGTCAGAAGACAGGGGAAAAGAGGCGAGAAAGTCAGACCGGTGGTAATAACTTTTAATTCACTGGGCTTCAAACTGCAAATTCAGAAAAACAAACATTACCTACAAGACTCCTCATATTATCTAAAAGAAGACTACCCAATTGATGTCTTCTTAAACAAGCGTAAAGAGTTACAAACTCAACTGCAAAGAGAAAAAGATGCAGGCAACTCTGCATTTATAAAATATGACAAACTTATTGTATTGAAGAATAAAAGCTCGTCATGCAACCAATCAAATAAGAGGAACCTATCTGAATCCCCGGAGATATCTCACACTAATAATCAAAATGATCAACAATATAATAAGCAGATCCCCAAGAAGAACAAAGTAAATATAAAAAACTATATAGTACAAAAGCCTAAACTAGTCCTCGCTCAGACAGATACATCTCAAAGCCAAACGAAGACAACTCAGCACAGTACAGCGTAGCAACCAAAACTGGATCCTCTACCTGCCGCCCATCTCCCAGTACGGCCGGTCACCGCGGGAGTGCTCGACCAAAACCCTCCAAGGCAAATATTCAATATTTGCACCCTCAACGTAAGAACATTATCATCCGAACAAAAGCTGATAGAGCTTAAAGAAGCTCTCCAAGACATAAACCACGACATAATAGGATTGTGCGAGGTTCGCCGCCTAGGAGAAAAAAATATTGAAGATGACAAATACATACTATATTACCTAGGACTGTACGGAGTAGGCTTCCTAGTTAAGAAAAAATACAAAGAAAAAATTATAACATTTACAGGCATATCTGAAAGGGTGTGTGTCATAGAAATAGAGTTAGAAAGCCTACACTTAGCAATCATCCAGGCGTATGCACCTACTGAAAATTCATCACAGGAAGAAATAGACATTTTCTACGAGGACTTAGCAAAAGCTCATGATTCTACATCCACAACGAACATAATCTCTATGGGAGATTTTAACGCACAAATCGGAATTACCAGAAAATACGAATGTTCAGTTACCGGCAAATATGGCTATGGTAAAAGGAGCTTACGAGGAGAGAGGCTCATTCAATATGCACAAGAATATGATTTAAAAATTATGAACACAATGTTTAAACTAAAACCTAAAAACCGATGGACATGGATCTCTCCTGACAGAATCACAAAAAACGAAATAGATTTTATTATGACAACAAAACCTGCCATGATTTCTAAGTATCAAGTTATAACGTCGTTCTCCTTTGGATCTGACCACCGGTTATTACGAGCTACAATTTGCCTAAAACCATCAAAGAAAAGAAGACGGAACTTTTGCAACACACCTGGGAAATTGAAAATACTAGCTGAGCAAGAATTGTACCTAAAAAACCTTAATACCTTTGTACCCGAACTTATAACGACGCAAAACAACTTTAAAGTGGATGATTACTACAAAAAAATGTATCACTACGTAACTGCAAGCTTAAAAAACATTATAGGTTCAAAAAAAAGTAGAATCCTGTCTTCTAAAGCACTGGAGCTCATGAGAGATAGACGTAAACTACAAAATAAGCCGTAACTATTGAAACAAGATAAAGAAGACCTAAAGAGTCTCTACAAAAGAACAAACAAGGAAATAAAAAAATGCTATGACGATTACAGAACCAATGCTATTACGAGACACTTAGAAACGTCGAGAAGTGCAAAAAAGGCATTTAAGGAACTAGACAATTCAAAAGCCTGGATACCATGCCTAAAATCTGGTTCAAAAATCTGTAAATCACGCACAGAAATAATCAAAATAGCTACAGATTTTTATGCATTGTTATATAGTCATAGTCAACCTAACTCTGAGCAAGATATGACGAAACCCACTCAAAGAAAGACGTGCTGGGCATTTTTCTGGTTTCAGTTTTATAATTTGTTTCAGGATTTCAGGTTCTTCAAACATTTTTACGCTTGACTGTGCTAGTCAAGCGTAAAAATGTTTGAAGAACCTGAAATCCTGAAACAAATTATAAAACTGAAACCAGAAAAATGCCCAGGGCCTGATGGTATCACGAATGAACATATCAAGCATGCCAGAACACTACTATTGACACCAATCACACAACTTTTCAATAAAATCCTTATAGAAGAAAGGGTCCCAGAGAACTGGACTATATCAGAGATTATACTACTGTACAAAAAAGGTGACCCAACCGATATAGGGAATTACAGACCCATAAGCCTCATGCCATGTTTCTACAAGCTGTTCGCCGCATGCCTATTAAACAGGATATCCCCGGACATCGACAACCACCAACCCTATGAACAAGCCGGCTTCAGGAGAGGCTTCAATACGATTGACCATATCCATACATTAGAACAAGTAATCGAAAAGTATTTAGAATTCCGCAGACCTCTCTACTTAGCCTTCATAGACTATAAAAAGGCTTTTGACTCTATCTCACACACTAGCATTTGGGAAGCTTTAGCTGGTATAAATATAAATAATAAATACATAAACATCATAAGATACATTTACGAAAAAAGCACAAGTAGAGTCCGGCTAGAAAAAACAGGTCCCAATATCAATATAAACAGAGGAGTAAGGCAAGGCGACCCAATATCTCCAAAGTTGTTCATAGCGGTTTTACAGAATATTATGAAAGATCTACCGTGGTCAATGCAAGGTATCAATATTGATGGTAAATTTTTAAGCCACCTGCGGTTTGCAGACGATATCGTCCTTTTATCGGAAAGTCCTGTAAAACTGAACACCATGATAAACCAATTACATATAGTAAGTACACGTATTGGACTAGAAATGAACCTAGAAAAGACAAAAATCATGACCAATGACAAAGAGACACCCATCCTACTAGACGCCAACACCCTGGATTACGTGCAGGAATACATCTACCTAGGGAAGCGACTGACATTTGACAAAAAGAGGAACATAGAAGAAATATCTAGAAGGATCTCAGTAACCTGGAAAAAGTTTTGGGCTCATAAAGAAATACTAAAAGCACAGAAGTACCCTGTAAAAACAAAAAAAAATATACTGGACTCCCCAATACTACCATGCCTTACATATGGTTGTCAAACATGGTTGTTCGAAAGACCCGCAAAAATAAAAATTCAGTCGGCTCAGAGAGCAATGGAGCGAAGCTGCCTGAATATCAAACTGAGAGATAGAGTGAGAGTCACTAAAATACGCAAAAAGACTAAAGTTATTGACGCTCTTTTATTTTCGAAAAGGCTAAAGTGGAAATGGGCGGGCCATGTATCGAGATATACCGATGACAGGTGGACCTTGAACACCACGAAATGGAAGGGGCCGTGTGGTTCAAGGAAGCGAGGAAGACCTAATAATAGATGGCAAGACGAAATAGCATCAGTCGCAGGAAAAAATTGGTTAAAAACCGCACGAGACAGACCGACTTGGCAAGCCTTGGAGGAGGCTTTTACCCGCGAGGGGTCCATTCAGCAATATTTTTAATTTATTTGAATGTTTTAATAATTAATGCTGTAATGGAATTTAAATAAAGCTTTTTTATTTATTTATTTATTTATTTACTGCAACGTCACTCTTTTCATAGTTGTAGTCCATGTTACTGTCGAAACAATCGAAATAACTACTTTTCGATACGCTCCAGACAACTAAAATAAATTCGACCAATCACGTGGCTGCTTTACTGAACTGTAATGAATTGGACCAATAGAATCGCTTTGATGTCGTACGCTCGTTGATGTCTTTTAAGATATCAACAAGCGTACGAGCGATGAGCTGCACGCTGCACTTCGTTTCAACAGTTCGAGTTTGTTTAATTAGTTCAGTTGACTCGTAGAAAATTAATTTTAATGAACTCGTACAAAAAGTATTGTTCACAATAGTGTTATAATCAAGCTTTTTAATCTCGTACCTTACTTAGGCCACTCAGCAAGCTTCGTGGCCTAAACACGGTACTCGACTAAAAAGCTCTCTATTATAACACGATTGTGAAAAATACTATTTATTGTTTATTTCATGTTAAAACGTTATTCTAAGATCGAGAATCCAACCAACTTTCAATCCGAAGTAATTATATAGATTTAAATGGAGCATGAATTTTATTGTCTTTTTGGTATTATTTATTTTGAATATTATAGAGCAATGTAAATGAACCAAAATAAAGATAAAACCATTTATTAATATTTTTTCAGACTTTTCAGGAGCTAGTTAAGTTATACTTTTTTTGATGTCTGAAATTTTGTTGGATTTGGTCGCTAGATAACTATTTAATTAATAATATATCCATTACATAGAAAAAAAACCGGCCAAGTGCGAGTCGGACTCGCGCACGAAGGCTTTCGTACCATTATCTATAAAAAACTATTTTATTCTGTGTTTTTAAAATTTCAGCTGAACTATCACGGTATCAGTGAGATACAGCCTGGTGACAGACATATGGACGGACGGACGGACGGACAGCGGAGTCTTAGTAATAGGGTCCGTTTTACTCTTTGAATACGGAACCCTAAAAATCAGCTTATTTCCAAATTTGTCATTTTTTCCATACACGTTGTCAGTTCATTGCCTGGACTATGGAGGAACAGCCGGATAGCGGGAAAGACACCTGACAACGAACGATTTTCGGCCCAAGCAGAAGCATAGAACTCGCTCGTTCGCTATCGCCCTAAAGGACACTGCGAGTGCGAACACAGGCGATTTTGCATTGCTGGCTTGAGGCCTTTCGAAAACTCTTTCTGGATAAGGCTGGTTTTCTAGAGAGAAGCGAATGCCATCCTAACATGTTCTTGGCTGAGAGTTGATAGTGACTGCATACGAACCTGGCAGTTTTGGGTTCGAGTCCCGGGTAGAGCATTTACAGGCAGGCAGGTTGGATGGTGCCTGCCTAAACCATTGCAGTGCACTGCATGTAATGGAAAATAATGTCTACTAACACTTTAGATGTAAGATGAAATTTACCTACTAACCCTGACGTGTAATTTTATTTTTATAGTCTTTGTATAGTATTTAAGTGTATGATCCAAGATGGTTGAAATAAATGAATTATATATATATATATATATTTATTTGTGTGATGAGCACATCAATTCGTGCCTGAGTCCGCGACTCACGCGTGATTTCTTTGTATTTAAATATTTATTTATCTATCATTATATAGGTCGTCTAGCCTACATAGTACCTACACATAGCCTAATTTCGCTTAATTTGGGGTTTGTGTAAGATTGGCCTTAAATATTTATTATTTTATTTCTTTGTTATATTGAAACGAAGCTTAGTTTAAGTTATAAAAATAAATAACTTGGTCAGTTTTGTATGGACAATTAAGCATACAAATTATGTGAAAAGTAACTTGTTTCACATTTAATTAATGCATTTATACATATAATTTATAGATTGAAAGGAAAAAGTTAATATTTATACAAACTGAATACTTAATTGACGTCACAAAACTGACAATTAGTTACAAAAAAATACTTCCGCTGGGCTTGCAAAATGAGTGTAGTGTATGGACACTCATTTTGCATGCCCAGCTATAGAAAAGTAGCCTATTCACCCCTACTTTTCACATCTCCCACTGGACGACCAGACTATATGATCATGCAAACAGAATAATGAGTCAATAGTGGCAGTGAATTGATTCCTGTTTGCCCCCTTTAATTGCGGTGCTCGCCACTTGTTCAATTATTAATTTTTACAACGCGTGTAGTGTTAAATAAAAGTGGTATTGCAAGAGAATTATACGAGAAATATTGCAATGAGAAACTTATTATAGGTTGCACCAAAGCGTCGGCAATTGTAGGCGGTGTTCGTCAAAATCTGAATATATGGAAAGTTTGACAAATTTCTATGGATTGACAGCTGCAGCCGCCATTTTAACGTTGATCGGTCTGTAATCGTAAGTTGATGCAACCCGCCCTAAGTAACACATTGCCTAATCACATGTGAAACTAAAGGAGACGAGAAAATGTACTTTTCTCTGGCAGAGTGCGAGTGAGAGCAGGACAGGGCTGTTATTCGCTACGCGTTAATTCGGCTCACCCCGCCGGTCACCCGTTACGAAACTAGACCTCTACCTACGCTTAATTACTACACATCGCGGTGTCAAGGTATAATTGTGGGTGAGCGTTGAGGAGAGCTTAAAACAAGTTACAGAATAGGGGGGCAGGAGTCGGAGACACGATTTGCTCGGAAGTTGTTCTAGCGTCCAGATGCCATGCCACATTACAGCTTTCTTGTATTAAGTGTCATTGAGCTAAGCCGCGGAAGGGCAGAAGGACAGACGGACATGGCGAAACTATATGGGTACCTTGTTGACTAAGGCCTATTGTCCACGTAAACCGCACGGCGACGAGGATTGCATGACGAACGCTTGCGTCTTGCGTAGAAACCTTCAAAACTGTGTCCACGGAGCGGAAACGTCGCGTTAGCCGCTCGTCATGCGTTCGTTGCCGTTCTGTGGACACAGTTTTGAAGGTAAAAACTTTCTACGCAAGATGCAAGCGTGTGTCTTGCAATCGTCAATTGACGAAAGCGTGCGCATGACGTGCGGTTTACGTGGACAATAGGCCTTAGGTGACTCTGAAAAGGGACACACTGTTTGACTGTAAAAATATTGAAATAGAAATAACTTTATTGTTTAACCGTGTTACATAGATGATATTTTATACAAGTGTTAGGTCCCAACGGTTACCCATTTCGGGTGTACAATATTAACTTAAAACTAAGGAAAACAAAACGAATATATACTTAATACAATCTTTTTCTTTAAGATGAAAATTCAAAAAAATCTTTTAATGAATAGAAACCTTTCTTATTTAACCATTTGTGACGTTACTGGTCTGTATTTTCTTACAAGCTTCATAAAGCAGAGCGTATTTGATTCATAAAAAGTTGTCGATTTCACTATCAGTTGAATAAGTACCATTTTATTTCTTCAAAAACAAAACCGAATCCGAATACATCATTTATACCACTCCACCCCAAATGATATTCGCATGCCACTCGAAAACTAAAACTATGCCGAGGGGACGATAAAAAAATTGATATTTTATTGCATCCGGGGTCCACTTTTCTGCCATATTTTATTCTCTTTTCGCTGTCTGTGGTTTTCTTTGTCTATGCAACTTTAGATTTGCCATTGAAAAAAGAACATGAGTCAAAACTTCGCGCTTCTTACGTGGACTTAAGACGTTTGCTGCTATTTTGGGTATTTTTTTAACAGTAAATGTGAGTTGGTTTTTCCATACATCGTGTCGCACGCACGAATGAGTAGTATATCATTTTCTTTGAACAAATGCGTTCGTCTATCTCTCGCAACAGCCTAATCTAGTAAGAAAATAAACAATGGAGCCGCAAAGTTGACTATTGTGGGCCTGAAAGGGGAGCTATTTGCATTGGAGATAAAATTCTGGGGGTTTATTTTGGATATTTGTGAATGTAGGTAGAATTGAATGTAAGAATATGATACCCACAGCACCTAAATGATGATTGTAGAAAGGTTTGTGTTTTTAATGTATTATATTGGTAATGTGGCTATAATGATGGCTGAAAATGCTGAAATCATAAGTGAGAGCAAATCAGGGAGTACCTAAGCAGATTATTTCACATAGTTACGGAAAATAAGCGATGATTAATAACAGATCTTAGTCGTTCCATGATGAACTACTGCTAATTTTCTAACATTGCTCCACGTTGTATAATCATCATCCACCTAGCGTTATTTCAGGTTGCGCCTTGTGCCCCAACGGAGGGGTCCGCTTTGGCATCTAATCCCAAGATTGGGGATAGGCACTAGTTTCACGAAAGCGACTGCCATCTGACCTTCCAACCCAGAGGGAAAACTAGTGGGATTACACCGGTTTCCTCACGATGTTTTCTTTCACCGAAAAGCCGCACGTTAAATCAAATGATTTTTCTTAGGTAGGTACATAGTAAAGTTTTTGAAAAAACTCTTGGTATGAGCCAGGCTTCGAACGTTCGACCTCCAGATTGATAGTCGCGTGCCTTACCGCTCGGCAACAGGTATGTCATAAACTCATAAATGTCATCATAAATAATTATCATTTGAATAAACTGATGATTAAAGTAGGTACCTATGTCTCTGCTAGGTTCATGATTAAACCAAATGAGATGTAAAATCTAGGGCACGTTAAATGAAGTCTTTCGTCATAATAAGCGTACCTACAGTGCAGCGGTAGGTACATAACTATATTCTGTAGATTTCTCGAAAAAAAAGCTGGGTTTTGAAAAGTCGGCTTTGAACATGCCATCGATCACAATATTTAACAGTTACCAAACTAGGGTCACCCAAACAATGTCAACTATCATAATTTAACTCGGAACCACAGAACAGTATAATAGTATTACATACTCGGAACTTTAATACGGCTTTACAATCTCCACATTTCCAGTTTCTCACGATATTTAAAGTTAAACGATCTGTAAATAAGTACCAATACAAAGGCAATACAATTCGAATATGGTCACCCACAAGTCCGCTTGATGCATTGCCCTGTGACAAAAATATTTGACCCTAAACATTTAAAATAATGCAGAAACATCAAATCTCGACCGCTACTAGCAAACTTATGTTTACCATCGCAAAACTACAACTTGAACTCTATTGCAAAAACGTTAAAGCTACCTAAGGATTTTTAGATAGTAACAATCATTTGGTGCACAAAGTTATAGTTTACTTTTAATTGAATGGAACGCAAGCAGAATTGACGTCTATGCCATTGCAATAAGAGCTATGTAAATATGGGAGTGTTTTGTCATGTTTTTGCTATATTTTGGATTGTTTTGGACACAATGTCGTGGGAATGTGCTGTCTTGGGCCGTTTTGGAAAGCGTATTGACCGCAGGACATTGTCGGCCAGTTCATAACATGGTATTTAGTACATCTTGGCAGATGGTCTTGATACTTTAAGGATTGTAAGCACATGATTATTAAACTTTTCAGACAATTCAGCATTCTAAATCACCTGTAAGTAGGTACTATCATATTAAACTTTAAGTGTTTATACTATGTTTTTTATTTATTATGGCTATGATAATCATGAGTAGCTGTTTGCGTTTATTAGTATTTTTTTAGGTCCAAAAAAAGACACGTTATTTCGTTTTAGCAAGTTTTCAACTCTAAATTCCTCCTCAGTACCAGCTCCGAGGCAAGGCAACATGGTATTCATTCGCATTATGAGTTGATATTTTTCACATCTGTTTTACATAATAGAGTAATTGTTACCCTTGAATAAGGGATCAAAGTTGTACGTTTCTTCCCTGTTTTGCTATTCTCGGTGGTAAAATTATTTCCATCTTGGGCGTAAACACTTGAATCCCTCGTTACGCTCAAAATTCTACCTTAGAATCCTTCGCTACACTCTGGATTCTATTGTAGAATCTGTCGCTTCACTAAGGATTAAATATACCGCCCTCGCCGTAAATATTATAATTTTTCTCCCTTGAGACACAAACTACTAGATATTTCTATTTTGGCTGGCAAAACTTTATTGATTCATTCATTGTAATGTCATGCATGCTAAACGGACGTTGATAAAGTTATTAATTATATGTACCTAATATCCCTGACGCTGTGAAATTTTAGCATATCCGCAAGTATCAAAACTGTTCTTCACGGGCGCGGGCGCCAGATGCGGTATTGTAGCGGTGATGTATCGCCACCAACACCGCATTGTGCGCACCTATTGTTTGCGCACTTCACACCGATCGCTCCCAAAACGTCTTATGTGCAATACATGGAAGAATATACATGTTACGTTTTGGTATGCCTCGGTATTCCCAGTACAAGAAATAGATGGGCTAAAAGCTGCATGAGAAATGCGACGGGTGTATTGGAATTAACAATTGGTTACTGAAAGCCCTTGAGACCCCTCTTATCCATGAGAGGTGACTAGTTAGTGCCCAGCAGTGACATATATACCACGCTAACATTATATTAATCCATAATTCACAATATAGAAAACAATTCAAAAATATCTAAGTAAATAAACCCTTGCGTATGATCTGCGTGACGATGCGGATATCGAACGCGAGCGTAGCATTGGCCGCCAGGGCCAACATGATAGCCCGGATGTTCAGTAGGTGTACATCGCAAGTTAAAGTAACACTATTTCGAGCGTACTATATTTCGCTGTACGCCTGTAGCCTATGGACGAGGGACACGCAGCGTGCTATTAATGCCATGCGTGTAAAATATAACGACGCCTTCAGGGTATTGTTGCGGCTGCCGCGATACTGTGGGCATGTTCGCTGACGCGCATGTGGATGGATTCCACGCCACACTGCGCAAGCGCTGCGCCGCGACGCTCCGCAGAGTGCGCACCAGCCACCACGGTCTCCTGGCTGTCGTGGCAGAGAGATGGGACAGCGCCCTAATCAGGCACTGGGCCTCTCAGCACTTAAGTTTAAGTACTAACATTTAATTCTATATTTAAATCCAGGCTATAAACTATGTTAATGCGAAATTTTATCCAAATCGGTTTAGCCGTTTAAGCATGATGTTTTGAAAATGTTTTGAAAATGTTTTGAAAATGTTTTGAAAATGTTTTATTTCATAGATTGCTAGGTTACATTGAAAATAAGGTTGGGTCTTCCTAGTAGGTAAAAAATACCTGTGTCAGGAAGACCCGCTCCTCCATAAAAAAGCAGTTAATGTTAATTTCTTATATGTAGGTAAATATTTATAACATAAAATAAAAACAAAGACGAATTAGGTATCACAGGCATAGTGTCGTGACCCTAAAGTTGAGTGTGTGTGTGTGTGCGTGTGTGTGTGTGTGTGTGTGCGCGCCTGTGTGTGCGCGTGTGAGTGTGTGTGTTAGTGTGTGCGTGCGTGTGTGTTAGTGTGTGCGTGCGTGTGTGTTGTTTGATAAAGTAGGTATATATTATATATAACATTTTCCATTTTGTTATGTTTTACTAACTATAGAATTAAATTTAGATTAATACAAGATTAAGTAACAGTTCAGTATCTTCATAACTTAGCATATTTAACCATTCCGTTAGAGACCTCTTACAATTATATTTCTTTTGTTGATAGATATTAATTTTAACATTTATTTTATTATAAAGGTATGCTGCACGTGTCTTATACTGCCTTTTAGCAAACAAAGATCTATATGTTGTAAGTGGGGCAACGGTGTTTTTACGTCTTCTAGTTAGAAGCGTTGGATTAAATTTTAGTGTTTTATGTAACTTTAATGTTGTATGGAGGATATACAGTTTTCGCATTGATAATTGGTCACTAATTTTATACAGTTCATTTGTGGGAAATCTGTATGGCCTCAAGTACATTACCTTTAACAGACACCGTTGCCCTCTTTCAACCTCCAAGAATTTGGATTTAGTTGCTCCACCCCAGATGGTGATACAGTAGGTCATGATGGATTCCGCTAACGATACATATAGTTGGTTAAGTAGTGTCTTGTTTGCAATATGTCGAAGAATTTTAAAGATCCATACCAATTTTCGAATTCTACCATTTACAAATGATTGAGTAACAAACATCCAAACTTTATATTAGTAGGATTTAATATTTATTGCACAAAAGTAGACTCATACAAAAGGCAGACTTAACTTAAATCCGTAAGCATTCTCAACCTTGCATTTATTCCATTCCAACGTGACAACGTGACATGTTATACATATTTTGATGTGTTCGTTTGTGTATGTAGATATAGCTACTGCAAACGAAACAAGACACGAAACACTTGAACACCTTTTAAAACACAACACATCAAAAGTCAGAAGCTGATGAGGCGAGGGCATTTTCATTACCCCGCCACCCGGTGGTACGACCGAGTACACCCTTTGTCTTTTAACCACTGCGGTTGGACTCGCGTTGATGTTGTACGATTGGAAGCTTTTAATTAAGCTTGTTTGTGTTAGTGATCAATTATATTTTTTACACCAGTTGTCCCGTGACCAAGGTAAGATAAGACACATCCGAAACTTCGGAAAGCCTCAGAGAGGTAAACACCGACATAAGTTAGGTAATTACTAGTATACTAATTATACGCGATTAAGTCCCGTCCCGTTTAGGAAAAAATATGTGTGAGAATCTTTAAAGTTAAATCAATATATTTATATATCGCTGAACCGAATTAGTATGTATTGGTACTCATTAGACATATATTTATTCGTTAATTTGCCGTCACACATCGCGTTTTTGTTGTCGTGTTAATGTGACCAATTTACTAAAACCAACCAATTTTGCGCGTTCGTTGCATTCCGATGCCATGCCGTTAAAAATACGGGCGGTACCTTGTATGAAAGTGTTTACCAGTTTGAAACTTTTAATTCAATGCAAATTGTAATTGAAATACCTAAATATCCTGGTAGAGAAGTGGAGTTGCTGGCGTCACTCCCGCTAACTCCTTACATTATTGTTGATTCTATCATATACGTAGGTACATATTATTGTATTCTAAGGTTCGATCTGAATAAAACAGAATAAACGGTAAACTGCTCTATGATAAAAACTTTGTACCTGGTTGGTCGATTTGACGCTGGGCAAATAACATAGGTACTTGAAAGACAAATACATATTTAAACTTTAAGGCCTCCACACACCGGTGTGTGGAGGCCTTACCTGTCAGATTGATATGTTATCCACAACAATTTATACGAAATGATACGACCATCTTAATCGTGAAGGCAAAAGGCGTCTACTTCACCAACGTCAACGGGATTCCGGCGCCACCAGAAAATAAAGTTTTCCCTACGATTAGAACGAGTTCAAAGTAAGAGTTTTGTCATCGAGGCATTGTGCCGTGATGGGTTCTTTAATATCGTGCGTTCTCCCGCCATTCCTATATAATAACCGCACAAATTCCTACGTTGAAATACCTAAATAGATTCCTCCCATTTTGAACTTTATTCCTATGAAATTAGGTTGATTTTCGGTCTTGAAGTGAAGTAGATCTGCGTTTTGACTTTTTGTTTAGCGTGTTTTGTCTCCAGTAGATTGACTTTTTGTTCGTTCGTTTTAATTTGAGGGGTAAATTGGAAAATGGAAATCGATTGGAGCAGTTGTTTTGTAATTAGTGAAATCAAGACTGCATTACACCTTCTTAGCTTGTGTTTAAGGTTTATATTAAATGTCTTACTTTACCTCCTATTTCAAGTTCATCGAAAACCAAAACCTTTAGGTAATCCAATATTGAAAGTTTTTGATAGGTATAAAATCATATCAAAAACTTTTTATAAGTAAATCACTAATACCCATACGAAACGATATTTTTAACTTACATTTTACAACGTTTACCTTTTTGTTCTTAGTATAGATTGATGCCATATTCGAATCCGTCATACACACACACACCATATACAGACAAATTGATACTTACTTCCACACACAAAAATATCATAGTACGCTCGAAAGGCTTCATTTTGTAAAAGTGTTAATGAATGGTTCGAGCCCATCAATTAGGGCCTCGATCCATCACGCGGCTTTTTACTCGCTTAATTAAAGCATGTCATGGACGACTGCAGGACTACTGTTCTTACACGAGCGATGGGTTTCACTGGAATAAATTTATATGAAAATCAATATGACCTACATGGTGATTTTTATATAAATATCATTCAGTTACTTTACGTATACGTTGACATGTCACTTAATGTCTTCTTCTTCTTCTTCGTGTCAAGCGATCAAATAATTTAAGCCATACTTTATTTTGCCAATATTTTGCCACCTCTGTCCCTCGGGGTGTAGCTTTTAAGAGGTCTTCCGCAGTGCACGTAGCCGGACACAATGAGCACTGCATCACGTGTTGCGTATAGTTTGGATGGCGCTACACTCGCAGAATGCATCGCTCTCCTCGGATCTGATTCCCCATTTCAGGAGGTTATCTTTAGAGCGACCAACTCCCGTCCTCAGCCTATTTAGAGCCTTCCACGTGACCCATTTTTCTTTAGCACCAGGGGGGAGGCGTTCTTCAGGTGTGATTAGTAGTGAAGCTTCGTGGAGTTGCGACTTCCATGCCTTAAGGCGAGCCACTTGGGACGTTTGGTGTTGGATGGTTGCGTTAGTAACGAAACTCTTACGGGACTTTAGTCTACTTGGTACAGGAACGTGCGCATGCATTGGGTGTCGGGGGTCGTAAAGTCTCAGGTGGCGGTGCAATTCCACTCATTTGGTACAGGTGATCGCATTTGGTAGGCTTCAGGCATCCGGTAATAAGGTGGCATGTTTCATTGAGGGATATGTCAACAGGGCTCGCGTGTGCAGAGTTTTTCCATGATCAAATTGTCTTTTCAAATTGTCATCGGATAACATCGGAAGAAGATTGACTACATAAGTCACTTGCGAGCACACGACCGTCAACAGCATACCTGAATGCAGTCGCTGTGGTCGAAATCGGCCGGGACTACTACATCATCATCATCATCATCATCATTAATGTAGGTATTTAGCAATAATGTATTTGGCGAATATTTAAGTGCCGGATTATAGAAACGTGTAGTGTTTTACGTGAATATTACGAGGGTTCAGTCCATCTAGGTATTATTAATAATAATAATAATAATTAAGCCGTTTATTCCATATTTCGTATGTTTACATTCTAATGTTATTATGCTACTTATTCTAATATTAGTTAAGGTATATTTGGTTATTTATTATAATGTTAGTATGGTTAGTAAATAGTTTTAATTTCATGCTTGAAATATGGATCCCTTTTGGGTAAAGGCCTCCTCCAGCTTTTTCCACTGTTCCCTGTCTGTGTCTGCTTTCGTCCAGTTTCTTCCTGCTATCTCAATGATATCATCAGTCTACCGTTTTTTTGGTCTACCGGTTTTCCTTCTTCCCTGTGGACCTTTCCATTTTGTTGTTTCTAAGGTCCACCTGTTATCAGTATAACGCGAGATATGTCCAGCCCACTTCCATTTTAACTGGAGCGCATGTTTTAGCGCGTCACAGATTTTTGTTTGTTACCGGATGTGTTCGCTTTTTATTTTTTGTATTTTTCTAACTTTTAGCATGCTTCTCTCCATGGCCCTTTGTGTACATTGAATAGTTTGCTTGATTTTGTTGGTGAAAACCCAGGTTTGACAACTATACAAAAGACAAGGCAAGAGGCATGTGTCAAACACTATTCTTTTCATTTTCAGGTCGTAATTGCCTTTCAGTATTTCCTTCAAAGACCAGAATTTGTTCCAAGTGACATTCGTTCTTCGTGTTACTTCTTCTTCGTTACTGGACTGCTTAAAAGATATTTCTTTTCCCAGATATTTATAAACATACACAAATTCTATGTCTTTACCGTTGATTGTGATTGGTCTTCTGTGGCTGTTTGTCATCATCTAGGTATTAGGCGCGTAAAATCAGTGCGTGTGCCTCTAACGGGTAGCGGTTATGCGCAGCAACGAGGCAGAAATTCATGTTCAGGTATTTAGCAATAATGTATTTCGGCTGTAGAGATTATTTTTTTTCAGATTGTAGTATTATGGATTAACCTAAAGAAAATATCCCATGGTCTACAAACTGGTCATGGTATTGATAACATCGTTCATGTGGGTCGAACAGATATAGGGTTGCCAGATTTTTTTTGGGCAAATATAGTATATAGTGGGTCTTATGAATTACTTTATTTTTTATGTGTACTTTACACATAAAAAATAAAGTATTTGTTTTTTTGTAGTAGAAAATACGTTTTTTTTATAGAAATTGATGTATTTGGAATTTATGATAAAAATATAGTAGGTATTTTAGCGTACTTTATGTGCTTTGTATATTATAAAGTACGCGGAGCCAAAATATAGTACAATACGATATAATATAGTACGGCAACCATAAACAGATATTACGATTCATGTTCCAATTTAGTTACAATGCGATTCGCGCGCTGTATTCCGAATGTCTCGAAAGCCAGATAGAAGTTAACAATACTCGATATGATAAGACAAATATAGGCTAAGGTCTCTATTGAAATTTTGATGGAGATATGAAATCCGTGGTAATAATTTATAAATAAGAGTTCAATTAGCAAATATCCCCTTTTACTTTCAACCGGAATGCTAATAACCTCAAACCATCAATGAGGACAAAGTTGGCTTTGAACTTACCTGCCCGGATTTTCTTCCGTCCTTAAATTTTCCATACATACAACAACCATATAATTCCAATCTAAACCTAAACACACGGATTTAAAGATCTGTTCTCCTTGATGGCGAGCTGAAGATTTTCACAGAGAATTTCTACCTGAACCACAATCATAATTAAAATTGACGCTTAACTTCTTCAGCATAGGGTTCAATTCCAATTGTTGAGTAGACAAGGTGCAGATTTTCGTGTTGCAAGAGGGTTCCTTGGGCTACATTAATAAGTAGAATTAAGATTAAAATGATATTAAATTTTGATATTGTGTTGAGTTCGGATTATTCTGAAGGAAAATTTTAATATGGGCTTCTTTCTCTTTGAGTTTTGATCCTTTGTGGAAAGCCTGTCAGGGAATAGCAAGTTTCAACCTTTGGGGCTTTGCTATTAGGCACATAATCTCTTGAATTAGTTTTGTTTTAGTTTGTATGGGCTCACTAATAGAAATTAACTCATACAAACAGATATATCATAGATCATAGGGGATCATGCGATGTCTCTTCGTCCGAAAGAATATAACGTAGCATAGCTGCGCAATTTTAAGAAAGCTTCTTTTTTATGAATAAATCAAGGACCGGAAAACCCCTTTTTAGGCTTAAGCCTATCAATTTGGTAGCCCTATCAATTTGATAACCTTATGATAAGGTAACCTTACTGATAGGGTAACCCTATTGTTATGGTAAGCATATCGGATGTGGTAACCATAAGGTAACCGTAACAAAACCCTATCGAGATAGGGTTTTGTTGGGGTTTTATTAAGGATACCTTATGGTTACCACATCCGATATGCTTACCATAACAATAGAGTTACCCTATCAGTAAGGTTACCTTATCATAAGGTTACCATTATGGATAGGGTTTTAAAAACAACTTCTAAAATTACCCTATAGAAAACCCCAATAAGAGTAACCGGTTCCGGTCCCTGGAATAAATGTGAACAACAAAAGTTGTTTTATGGTTTTTTCGCTTTGTTTTGTTGTTTTTTGATGTTCATTAGAAATATTAGAATCTTTTTTCTAGAGAATTGTCATATCCAATCCACCCGTAGTTAATATAGATGAATTATCGAGAACATGGAATTGCATTTGTAGTGATTGTACCGTTTGCAACAAAAGGAGAATAATTTTCTCTTGATTTTTCTTCACAATTTGACACTGACATTATTTTGGTATTTACTTCTTCAATATATAAAAAACCTCTTTTTATGCTGATAGTACGAGAAAATAGAAAATTCAAATATAGACTGCCTGTAAACATACAATACTACTACAATATGCAATTCCATGCTCTCGTTAATTTATCTATACCTCAGCCCTTGTAACACAACATAGGTATTTAAAGGTTTAGTATCTGATGTTATTGTGACCTTATGTAGTGATTCTGCTATATCTTACTTCTTAGTACGGTTAAAAATACTAATTCAAAATAGGAGGAGGTTCTCAATCGGTCAGAATCTTTTATTTTTAGGGTTCCGTACCCAAAGGGTAGAACGTGACCCTATTACTAAGACTCCGCTGTCCGTCCATCCGTGTGTCTATCTGTCCGTCTGTCTGTCCGTTTGTCACCAGGCTAACCCGTGAACCGTGATAGTCAGACAGTTGAAATTTTCACAGATGATGTATTTCTGTTGCCGCTATAACAACAAATACTAAAACACAGAATAAAATAAATATTTAAGGGGGCTCCCATACAAGAAACGTGATTTATTTTGCCGTTTTTATAGATAATGGTACGGAACCCTTCGTGCGCGAATCCGACTCGCAGTTGGCCGGTTTTTTTTTTTATTTATGTATGTTCCCCGATAACTCAAAGACGTCTGAACCGATTTGGAAAAATCTTTTCTTGTTTGAAAGGGTATCCCTCCCAGGTGGTCCCATGGTCATCAGGTCAGGATCTGATGATGGGATCCTGGAGAAATTGAGGGAACACTTCAAATGTTATAGGCACTCTTGTAGCGATTTGGGTACTACTTGATTTGAAGCCGGTTAAAACTTTGTTTTTAAAGTAAATTATTAGTAACCAAGTAACCTCTAAAGTCACAGCGAAGCGTTGTAAAAAAGGACACTCAATAGGGCTTTATTAGCGATGATTGGGCAGAGGGGGAGTGACCCTTCTATAAAATTACTTAATTATTCAAAGTGTGTCGCCGGACTCGACTTGTGGAAAACCCGAGTTTCCAAGATGCTTGTTAATGGTTCATTGTTTGTTGTGCGGCATTTTTGAGGATTGATTTAAACAGACCGACTGGGGCTGTTTTATATTTTGCTATAGGATTTTAGCAGATAAACAATTATACTCCGTTAAATAGTTATAGTATAGGTAGAATCGTTTCTTCTAAACCTGAGATTCTGGGTGAGATAGAGCGCTTTTACGGACATCTCTACATGTCAACTTGCAGACCTTCGGGTCTGCACTCTAGGGTCTTCCGCCAGACCAACTTCGGTTGGTCTGGCGGAAGACCCTAGAGTCACCCGACACTAAACCGACGACATCCCGGACATCAGCCTATAGGTACGAGATTGTAATGGCTCTTAAACAGCTCAAGAACAACAAGGGTGGTGAAGACAGACTAACAGCCGAACTCCTGAAGGCGGGATGGAAAACCGATCCTAATGGCCCTTCAGAAGTTGTTCGACACCGTTTTACTGATGGAAGGGAGAACGCCAAAGGCATGGAACAGAGGGGTGGTGGTGCTGTTCTTCAAAAAGGGTGACAACTCCCTGCTGAAGATTTACCGACCCATCTCACTTCTGAGCCATGTCTATAAGCTGTTTTCGAGAGTCATTACAAACCGTCTCGTACGCAGGCTATAGATGACTTCCAGCCACACGAACAAGCCGGTTTCCGAAGAGGCTTTACTACCGTAGATAACATCCACACGCTCCGCCAGGTTATACAGAAGATCAGTACGTCCACTGCTGAATAGGCCTCCCCCAAAGAGTGCCACAGTGATCGCTCTTGCGCCACCCGCCTCCAGCGGACTCCCGCGACCTTTACCAGGTCATCAGCGTATCAGCATTGTTGTTCATCTGTTTAGTACTACAAGAAGAAGAAGCAATATTTTACGTGTCCCGAGACACGACTGGATCGTTTGGTGTGACAGTTATCAAAATATTACGCTACTAAAGTAATACTTGATCACCCCTTATCATTCCATCTGTCAAACGCGTTAGAGCTAGGTGCGACCACACTCAGCGCTTGGACACCCTATATAATTCATACCACCTCTAACATAATATACAATTACGACACTATCGCATTGTTTCCCATACATTGCTGCGTTGTTATGAGCGTTGAAATAGGGCTGTAAATTCATGCAGTTTTGAAGAAGCAATGGATAGCGAGTCGTCTTATTATTAATGATAGTAAGGCGAGGTGACGTGTTGACTACACTATTAATCTGTTACACTTAGATTTATTTCGTCCCTGTAATGTAAGCACTTTGCATACCGGTTTCGTTTTTGTTTTATAAGCCTGCGTGTTTCATAATGTTGCATTTTGTAATTATAATTCCTGTTAGGAACAAATTGGTTTTATCGGAGGTATTAACAACATCATGCCGGTAATGTTAGTTGTTTAATTCCTTGTCATGCTGTAAGCAATATTATAATTATAAGTCTTACAAGTATCCTGTGTCTGCACTCTGCACTTATACCTGAGGTGTGTGGTGGTACCTAAATATTTATATGCCTACCATAAGAACGCTCACACATTGAAATTTTCGCACAAATCCGTGATATGGAAATCTGTATAAAAATCGATTAAGAATACCATCGATAACATGCATAGGTACTTTTGCTGTTCTGATATAGAATCCGATTGCACATTGTACGTTACAAACCTGTGTAGTTGTACCTATATTCACTGTGATAGTAAAGTTCGTTTTTGCTCAATTTATGTTGGGTCGTAAGGTTTGGATTTTTGGAGGAATTTATTTTATTTATATATTTATCTCAGGCAATCCTATTATCCTACTAATATTATAAATGCGAAAGTTTGGATGTTTTGATGTTCATTGGATGTTTGTGACTCAATCACGCTTAAACGGCTCAACCGATTTGGATGACATTTTGCACGAAGATAGTTTATAGCCTGGATTAAAATATAGGATAGTTTTTATCTCAGGTCCACGCAGACGAAGTCTCGGGCGGAAGCTAGTATCAATATAATTATATCACTGTTACATCGCGTATTGTATTACCTATCTGAGACCCGGATCCATCGTAAATGCGCAAATCATAGTGGTGGATGTAGAATTGTTTAATTTGTAATCACTGGCTGGTAATCTCATAAAAAGTAATTAAAGGTTAACAATAACTATGTTTGTGTGAGTGTAATCGTATGCAATAGTTCCCAACCACTAATTTAATCATCATTCATCTCCTCCAAATTATTTAATCCAATTACCATCTGTCATCAGGTCATTGATCTTACCAATTTAACATTTTCAATTTACAGTTTTTGCGGCTGGTAACATTACCCCCAGTTTAATTGGGCGAGGGAGCAAAGGGTTGGTCCTAAGGGACGTGGGGATTGATTGAGATGGATGCTGGGACAAATTCGAGTTTTTCATCTTTTTCGGGCCCTTCAGTCATGCTTGTTTGCTATTGTTTTTCGACCTTCGTCATTTCGCTGTGGAGTGGGCATTGGCGATACGGTTTGGGGTAAATTGGTTTTTGTAATAGTATCTTTATAGGATATGTTGGTAATCATTTTATGCACGATATTGGAGTATGAAATGTGGAAGATATATGTTTTACGGAAGTGAAACAGGGAGGGCAGGCAAGCAGGTGAATTTCAAGAGTGTTGCCAGCGATGTATAGTGAACATCAAATGTCCATTAACAATAAAGAAACACAGTATTGTTCAATGTATTTTGAGAGGTGAAGGTATATATGTATATATGACATACTACTTTCTTTTTTATGACATTGTTGTATTTTATGTACTTCAACATTGGTAAAACGATGTGGTGGGGATGATTAGATATTACTTAATCTAAGACGTTATATTTTCTTTGCTTTTTATCATCATTTAGTTGTACATTTTGCGGTTTCAGAATTGTGATATTTTAGTTAGAACTCTGTTTTGAAAAAAATAAAGGGTTGATCTTGATAAGTTAACCAAGGGAGTTAATTGTTTGTAACTTGTTGAAAGCTTTTTAATTATCCTTTTATATTTTCTTTGTTTCGAGTTTTTCACTCTACAATGATAAGAGTTTTAATGGTACGGATTGTATCAATTTATAATTGCACAATGCTTTGTTAAATTATAGTTTGGTTTAATGCGTGAGTAAAGAAGAGTTAAAATTAAGAAATGTGTATTTTTTTTGCTTTATCACTAAGAAATAGAAGATGGCTGTATTAGATGCAACACCGTACGGTCACATTCTTTAATTTATGACACATTTCCCAAAAAAAATTTTTTGGATTCCTTTACAATACGGCAGGACTATCATTATCACCCTTTACAATACGGCAGGACTATCATATCACCCTTTAGTGCGTCCCAAATTAAAGTTCGTGCCTGTACACTTGATTGAATAAAAAGCTTGACGGTTTTTGCTCGCTCTACCCCATCAGGTAGGATCTTAAAAACGCAGTCAACGTGAAAGATGACGTTGACTGTGTTTTTAAGATCCTACCTGATGGGGTAGAGCGAGCAAAAATCATCAAGCTTTTTATCATCAGCATACGTCCTTCCCATTGCTGGGTACCTGGCTCCTCTCATAGATGGGGTCTCCAGCATTATGTTAAGAGTTTAGAACTACCTACATCATAAGTAATATGAAGAATTCCCGTAAACTGACTAAATACAATTCCCATATTTCGCTTCCTCGTCCGTACGTCCGTATCAGAACGAACATACAGATAAACTAAGACGATAGCAGCTATATTTTACATAAATACCTTATGTAACCGTGGTCACGCTTGACAGTAATCCTCAATAAAATCTAAAGACGAGTTAGAAAGGGAATCTTATCTCAACGCTTTACATTGCTGCTTCAGTTACCTTATCAAATTAACTTTTCTATAGAAGTACGTATTGAAGCAGGAATATATATGAAACAAAGGCGATTCAGTCGTGGTTTTGAGTGGTATTGGTAAGGGTTGATGTGCGGATAACCCTCTGACAATCTTGGGATAAAATCTAACGCGATTGGGTTTGGAAGCCGCCGCAAAGTTTTATGTCTGCGCTTGATTCAATGTTACGAGTAGCTACCGTTAGCTTTGTTATTATTATTAGCAATTATCGATTTTCCAAAAGTTAATCCGTTCAATAAATAAAGAAGTTAAATTAATGGCATTTTGGGGGATATGTTTACCGACAGATCTAATACTTGCAGCATAATTGTAGATGTGGTTCTCTCACTGTCAGCCCCCTAGCATGGATGGCCTTATCACGCGATAAGTGATAGGATAGAACTGCCGTCCCTGGCTGACACCGTTCGATAGAATGAGACGACGCGCTTATCCTATCACTTATCGCGTGATAACGCCATCCATGCTACGGGGCCTGGTGTCACACAGCGTCTCTTCTGGTGCTCTAGCTATTCTGACGTATTTTTTGGCTGCTTTATAATAATGAACATTCAATAGACCTTCATTCTGACGCTTTGAACTGTCAGCTAGCTATATTTTGTTTTTTTTTCTCTATGTACCCATCACCTTTGCAAAGTTCTACTGGTCTATAGTTAACTGGTAGAGGCCAAGAGGCATTAAGTCCGCATTTTGTGAACATCGGTTTTATGAAATAAAGATTGAATAAATCGACCAGTCTGTACCTGTACAGTACGAGACAAATAAAATTAAAACCCGCATTTCTGTTAGTTTTTATTTCAATCAAACGACCACACGGTGTTTGATCTGACATGCCGATGGACGTCACGTGACGTGACTAATGACTGTCACCGCCGCCCGCGTCACTTGTCACCGTCATTGACGCGCTAATGATGAGTTTATGCGTCATTCATATTGTATGAGATGCATGAGATGCTTATCAAGGTTCAGTTCGATATCATTAACTATCAATGAGTTTCTCGGGGTTTGACAGGAGCGGGTCTTAACCAAAATAAAAATGCTTTTTATCATTATTCCAAGTTTAATAGTAAACGATTAGGCAGGAGGGGACAGCTCCCCCTCCTACCTAGTCCTCACTAACTTTAGCTTAGTTGGTATTCGTAGGTCATCATGTCTGTTTTTTTTTAAAGTTCCAAATAATTCTTACTTATCGCAGAGTTTCATGATAATGTGCTAAAACCATTAATGGCTACAGCTACAGCTAGAGTTCGGACTAACTATTTACTAGGTAAGTTAATTAAGCTTGCCGACACTGAATAAAACCAGTTTGTTTTTATTTATTTTTTAACAAAGGAATGAATTATCTCATTTCTAATCTAAATGAATTTATGTCCGTCTCCATACGTCTAACTAAAGGACCACTTGCACTTTGGGATTCCCATAGTAACTGTATGGAAAAAGTTTTCTTTGATTTCTGGATTAATAGGAATGGGATCGAATGGTATTAAAAAAAAAATCGTCAAAATTTATGATTTTCTCGCTGACTGTACTTTTTTTCAAAAATCTGTGAATGTAGAATGTCATCACATAAAAAGTTAGGAATGAAATCCTCATGCCATTTTTGCATAGCGGCAAGGGATCTAGTATAGTTCCCGTCAAACAACTTGAACATGCGGGACGAAGTGGGGGGGCAGCTCGCACGTACAATTCGCCTTTGCGCAGGCAAGGTCATTTGTTCAAGAAGTTTGACGGCATCTGTAGCTGCCTTTACTGCCCCGTTTTAACTTTCCACCCTGTATAACGTCTATGAAGCTTGTCCCGGGTTCGAATTATTTGTATGGCCATTTATTTGTGACACAAATACTTGTTTCGGAGTCTTGGATGTTATCTATGTATTTAAGTATTTGTATCTACTAAATATATCGTCGTTTAGTATCCATAACCCATAACACATGCCTTATTGAGCTACCTTTGGGTTTAGTTCGATTTATTAATTTATTTGTGTAAAATTGTCCCCTGATATCTATTTATTTTTAGGTAACATCTTCGTTTCTATCATCTGACGTAAAATCCGTTTCAGTACCTATTTAAGTGTTGGGTTAGCTTTTACCATCTAAAACCCAGCACTTCAACCAGTTAGTCTCTTCGGAGTTCCCAAAAGATACCATACGGAACCCGTTACCAAGCCTCCGCTGTGGGTCCGTCTGTTTACGTGTCAGGAATAGCTTGACTGTTAACTTTATTGTACTTTTATTATTTGTAATTATAATATATATAGTTATACATAGTCAGCGGAAATTTAAAGTGTCTATCTATTACGGTTCTAGAGATAGATCGTTTGTAATGGGCGAGAAAAAAAACGCCTTAAAATGACTTTCAATGTATGGGAGCACTGGTTAATTTTGAATATTTTTTTATTATTATTAATTTTAGTTATAACAGCAATATAAATACAAACTTTGTGAAAATTTGAACAGTCTAGCTATTACTGACACGCAGATAGACGGACCCACAGCGGAGGCTTTAGTAATAGGGTTCCGTTTGGTATCCTGTGGGAATTCAACCTTAAAAATATATCTAGTTGAATTCCCTGACCCCAAATATGTGTACTTCGACACCAAGTTTTTGATTCTAAGTGATTTAGAACCCGAGATATTAATAATCTATACATATAAAATGCCTAGAACAGCAAGAGACAGAGGAAAATGGAAGCAATTGGAGGAGGCTTTCACCGCAATAGGCGGTCCTTACAGTTAATAAAAATACTTACTAAGGAATATTGTGTACCTATATGTTTAAGGAAAATAAAGCTTACGTTACATTATTATTATTACATATAAATGCCTATGTCCTGACTGACTTATTCACTCACTCACTCACTCACTCACTCACTCACTCACTCATCAACGCACAGCTGAAACTACTGGGGCTAGAGAGTTGATTTTTGCAGAGTAGGTTGCTTTTATAACGTAAACTATAAGAAGGGATTTTTGAAAATTCCACCCCTAAGGGGGTAAAATATGGGTGCAAAGTTTGTATGGAGAACCTTTTGTTTTTGAACTAGAAACTTAAAACTTTGTAGAGAGATTAGTTATTAAAATACAAATAAAGTGCTTTCAGCGTTTTGATAAATTTCACCCCTAAGAGGGTAAAATAGGGGTGCAAAGTTTGTATGGAGAAAACTTTGTTTTTGAGCTAGAGACTTAAAACTTTGTAACAAAATTACTTATTAGAATACAAATAAAGTACTTTCAGCGTTTTGGAAAAGTCCACCCCTAAGGGGGTAAAAAAGGGTTGCAAAGTTTGTATGAGGGGAACTCTTTTTTGAGACAGAAGCTTTAAAATTTGTAAAAAGATTACTTATTAAAATACAAATGAAGTGCTATCAGCGTTTTAGAAAATTCTGTCCCTAAGGGGGTTAAAAAGGGGTGCAAATTTTGTATGGGGGAAACTTTATTTTTTTAGCAAGAGACTTAACTTCAACCAGGTCTTTATTTGCTTTATGTAAAGCAAATAAAGACCAGTATGTACTGTACTTACTTATATGTGTGTATTATTTATTTACCTATGTAATCGCCTGACATACATGTTGCAATAGCAACAAAAGACATTACAAATTAATAACGTTCCTAATTATCTTCATGATAAAGAAAACAAGCGTTAATACGTGTTTTATAGGTTAATTAAATCTTTAATGTCATTCTTACTAGCCGCTCTTATCTAAAGCATCTTGTATTTTAAAAACTCAATAAAATGTTACATTTTAACGATTTTGCTACATCTGTCCAGCCCAGACAGATCGGAGATAACCTTTCCGACGGTAGTACAATCTTTTGATCTCAACTGGACATCTGGATGCATCTCGAGTATCTTCAATTATGCATTTTTTGCTATGAGTAAGCATGGTTCTTACATTTGCAAGTTTAAGTGACATCGCCTGTGTATGGGTCAAACCAGGAACAAAAACTAGGCGTATTTACTGTAGACAATACTATAGTTAAACAGATTAGGTTTACATTATGTATACCTACATTATGTTCCGATCATACAGGTCATAAGTCGCAAATACTCTTTACATAACAGAAGTATACACAGCCTATGCTCTATGTGCAGTCTATGTCCAACAGTGGTCGTCTTTCGGCTGTTATGATGATGAACAGAAGTATGAGTCCAGCGACAGAATTAGGCTTTGAAAGGCTTAAAACTTTTCATGTGTTTACTTACATTATAGACTGAACACTAACTCATACAAAAAATGTTTTTGACCCTGTTATCAATGAAATATCAGCGCAAAATTAAATATTCCACCGTTTGTAATAAAAGCACTTCATTACACTTTCCGTCTACGTAGTACCTATATTTTTTTTCTGTTTTTATTTTTTATCGTCACTGGGTTGGGTTTATTACAGTTAGGTACAAGTTTTCTGGAAAGGTACACGTGTGCTAAAAATGTACGGGGCATAGTTTTACGCAGTTGTTAGGCCGCTTACATAACTATCAGTTAAATCTGACTTTTTTTAGGTTGAGTTTATATAAAAAACCAGTGATAACCGAAATGAGTACAGTCCACTTGGCACATTTGAATGTGTATTTTATTTAAGAGTGCCTGAACTAGGTTCATTCAGAGAGCGAACTAGGCCACATCCGGCCTTCCCGCAACCGTATAAGCACTGAAATACACTCGTCGGATACTTTTGCTTTGCATGTTACCTTATGCTCTATAAACTTAATGTAACTAAAAATGCGCTTATCTTCTAGGGAAATACTCGTATATTTGAGTAGTAATATTTTCGACATATTCTAGATCAATCCATCTATCATCATCATCATTCTAGATCTAGATTGCCAGTCATTTTCCGGATTAGAAGTTTGTCTGTAGACATTTACTGTTATTATCCATTTTATCCAAGCCTCTATTCATCGCCAGTACTTACTCAATCAATCCACGTTACACCCCTGATTAAAAACAAGGATCCCTGCCCTCTGGGACCTAGGATCTCAATGTACATCAAAGCAGAACTTTTCCAATTTCTACCAAAACCCTCAAAAGGATTTGCATGCCAACAAAGAGCTCGTATTCCGCAATATTTTCAATACCGCAGCATGGGTTCGCGAGGGTCCTTTTGTTATCCACTTTAATATCTGTGGGAATGGACATACCGACTCTATTTAGGTAATTTATCATTCTTAAACAAGAACTATTCTTAGCCGTGTCTAGTGAAAAGACGTGGCCCTTTGGACCCTTTGTCGGTGTCCGGTAATGACCCAACGGGTTTGATTTTGTCCAATGTCCGAATTTTATGAAATACGACCGATTGTCCGGTGTTTCGGACACTCGGGTTCCCATATGGGTGTGGGGTTGGTATCCAGTTTAGCTGTAAATAATAGTTTCGGCTACCGTTTATTTTGAACGAGTCATTTATTATGCGAATGTAAATATTACAGACCGACGTGTTTGAAGACATCTTCCGGTGCCCATTTCAATTTTGCACGTTATGTTCCTTGTAGTTTTGTATGCATATGGGACATCAACAGAATTGGGTTGGTGATAGTCTTAAAGTATAAAATATCCACACATTTGATGGGCCATAGTTTTGCCGAGAGAATACGCGGAAATATTTCTTATTAAATAACCCCAGAGTCCTTGACCTTAATTTTTGTCAGGCGGAGTGTAACCCATATTCGCTTATAGTTTTCAATAAAGCAATAGTTTCGTGCGGTATTTGTACTGAACGATATTCTTTTTTGATTGTATCTCCCTAAACATCTAATCTCAAAATGTACAATGATTCGTCTTACAACTTATCAATTAAATGACCTACTACTTTCCATAATAATAAACACGCGTCAACCCGTCTAACAACACTGACCACATCTCCATCCCAATACAGATGACCACAGCATCCCCAACACCTCAGGGTCACTGCAACACGAGTCTAACACGCTTTCTTTATACTACATAAAGAGGGATGATTTTTATTGAGAAGATTTTTGGAGAATTTTTTAGTGATATGATTTTTTTGAATGGACACGCGGTGGACACGCGGGCAGGTGAATGGAATTTATTAAAAAAGATGCGTGTTTGGGAGATTAAATGATGAGCACGTGCGGAATGATTTACGGTGGTTGGCTACATTATAAATATTAATCGGAGGCGTTATTAAGAATAGATGTTAAGCTTATTTTTTGACAAGTATGTTTAACAGAAAAAGGGCATATCCAGCATTATTTTTTGTTTTCTTTGCTTATTTAAAATGGTTTTTTTTTAATAGTGATTAGATACACAATGAAACCGATAGATTGAACTTCCTTCTCTAACTGCCACAACTCTCTCATTTTGAACTTGCAAGTCATGATATCAGGGAACAGTCACCAGCATCAGCGTAAATATCTGACAAGGCTCTAGTTTCATGGCCCTTAAGATATGTCAGATATTTTTGTCCACTACGAATGTAGTTGACTTGCAAGTTCCTCGTCGCTTACAGAGTAGACCACTTCTATGCAAAACAAAAGAATACCTACTTAGTCAGACGAATTTTTGCGTTGAACGTTACGTTTCTATGTTACATTGTTTAAAAAAATCTTACCAGTACCTAATATACTTACGTAAAGTTCCTCCTCAGATGTAATATTAAAGCATGATATTTCATTAATCATTTCAATTTAACCTAGTAGACAGTTCACATGTATACCGTCCCCTAGGCGAGGATATTAATGGTTGCCCACGTTGGCCAACGGTCTTCCATTTGTTGTCGTCTCGGATTACCGTTAAGTGTTAAGAATGCAAGTTGTTATAAATATTCAATTTAATCAACGTTAGATTAAGAATGTATCCAAATACGAATACTTATGTATTATAATCGTTAAGCTCCGACCGATAAGGTAAAGTCTTAAGTGGATTTAAATATGAACACATGATAATAAGAATATCTTAGTAGGTGCCTATGTAGGTAACGAGTTGCTTGTGTTTACAAAAAAAAAACTTTTTATTATTATTTAACTTTGTTTTAATTTAATTTAATTTAATTACATTACATTAGTTGTGGAAGTCGTCCAAATTGGCAGCTGTACATAAGTCTAAATTACTTACACGATTTGTCCAGTGAAGTTTGCTTGCTTATTTCACTTAGCTGCCACACAAAAAGTTAATTATCTAGGGATTATAATAGACAAACACAATGCCAATGCAAAGGAGCTGGACATTTTATAGCAGCTCATAAAATTTGCTTGATTGGACACGAAAAAAACCTATTGTAATTAAAACTCACCCTTTCCCAAACCATAGGCGGCTAGTTCATTATTACCGCAACCGTATAATATAACACCTGAATGACTACGATTACGCATAATGACTACAAAGACTATTGTTACTATTCAGCCACTGATATTAATAAAAAAGGGATGACTGGTCCTTTGTAAGGACTTGTTTACTAGACGGAGTGACGTGAATGTTTAGATGTAAAAAAAGGCAAGTAAGGGAGACGTAACAGAGAAAAAACCAACTTAACCATAGCGCTTGGTCATCTTAGTTTTTTATTTAATGTTAGGACATAAAGGTTAGTTTTGCTTGATTCTAAGTTTGGTTATGGGTTAAAGAATGCGGGTTTTCTCATAGTAGATGATCGGTGACCTTTTGGCTCGAGTTGTGTGGTGCGTTTGATTGACGTTTGTTTGACACGCGCAGCGAGAGAAATTTTAGGAATCTTGGAGACGGAAGGATTCTTCACTAGTTATCTTCCATTCAGGAGTTATTTGTTATTCTGGCTTTGAAATGTTTATCTTAAATCTAAAAACTAATTTATGATCAGGTTTATTGACACACCGTTTAAATTTGTGATGCAGATACTTTACCTACGCATTCATATTATCGTAAGATTTAATCTTGTCAACAAGTAATCATTATTTTGCGCATTGCATATTTTCATGAAGAACTTTAGGTGATTTTCCTTTGTTTTCTATGAAGATATCGAGTTCATCTAGATAGCTCTCTAAATGCATTGAAAAGTATAATGTATTTTACGTCATACCTGGCCATAAAGTAGGAATTACCGCACGCTATGCGTGCGGAAAACCCCACTTCCTGGCCAGATAGAGACGTAAAATTTTGTACTCACCACGGGCGGTAATAAAGAAAGCCTCAGAGCGCATATTTATCGCCCTTGCCTTCGGCTCGGGCGTCAAATACCTGCGATCTGAGACATTCTTTGTTTAACCGCCCTAGGTAAGTAATGTACTATTAACACTTTATGCAACGTTGGCACAGTACTTGACAATAGGTACTTATTACCAAAGGAAAGTCAATTTTAACCTCGCATATCAGAACGGACTGATAAATCGTGACAGGTGCCTGTCAATCTTCACTGCATGGTCGTGAGCGGTCCTCGTAATTTGCTAACTGTTAATTTGTAGATTATTGTTTAATACTTAGTGTTGATGAACTTTACATTGGCTGGTGTGTCTGTTCGTGTTTGAATATCAATAGCATGTCCTTGAGCATTTGTAGCTTATTAATTTTAGTCGACTAGGTATTAGCTACTACTTTCGTTATAATAGACACGCTGTTGATGGAGGGACCGTAGGCTCACACAACATACTTTCTCGTTGAATTAATTAGTTAGTTGAATATAATTGAGAGACAATTGTATTGTTTAGCGTTAAAACTTAAAAGAAAGTTTAAATTTAAGAATAAGTACATAAAAATTAAAAACAACTTTAATCTGAAGAATCTAAAAGCAGTAAGAGTCACATTCGAAAACTAAGACAGCGTAGCGAAATGTATCAACCAAGAAGATTATCCCGACGTTTTAATAAGCCATAAATTAGTATTAAAACCGCACATGCATAGTTTAAAAAACGCTAGACCAACTGTTGCCTAATACCATTGTGAAGACGCAAAAAACCTCATTCATGTCTACAAAGGTGACAATAATGACAAAAGAAGACTGAACACAATGGCGTCCTTTATTCAAATATTGTTTGTTTAAATACAGAGGTGACGGCAAAACAAATAGCTTCTTTTACCGTGTAAGTTGCAACCCCATCGTCAACAAAACCATGTTAAAAAGACCTCTACGGCTTCAAGGGAAATCTCCTAATCATTCTTTAGAAGCATCAGAGCAAAGGGGCGGGGAAGGTCAGTTCATATGGTTAAAACGACCAGGTTATTAAGACCTGTAATCCTTTAAAAAAGGTCTCAGGAATCTCCAGAACAATAGGTCTTTTAAAATGGTTCTGCTATTGTATTTCACAGTTCTAATTGCCTATTATAACGATACTCGATACGTCTGGTGTCTGGGGATAAAATGACTGGTTTTCGTGTATTTTAACCGAAAATAACGGCAAAAGCTTGCGGTAAACAGATACTCGCACAATCTAGACTAAATATTTAAATACATTATGCAACACGGGTATATGGAAATATTTAATGCAGGCGTCGAAACGGTAGCGACTTTCAAGAAGCATTATATGCTAAGCACCCATTCAGAGTGTTCTAAAACGTGTCACATTTGTTCTGTGCAGTATTTGGAAACGAAATCATATACATATTAAAATACTTTCCGAATATAAAGAATATTCCATTGCACGCTTTGTGTAGGAATGAGGATTTTAAAGTATTTCCAAGCGAGTAATGTAAAGAAGCAGATGCTAAATCGTCGAATAATAACCAGAGAGCAAAACGACATGCGACCGCCCTTATTGTGAAAGCGCCAAAACGACGAAAGTTGTCATCAAATACGCATCCTTGGGGCGGGAATCAGTTTTAAAAGCCATTAGAGAGGGGTAGGGGGTTGTAATTAGACTGCTTTAATATTTAACAAGTGCTGCCGCCGATTAGCGACCATCTGGGACACCTTCCGCCTTAAAAAAGGCACTTTGTGGCCTCAAAAATTAATCTTTGTCCTACCAAAGCGGCTAATGTTTTCGCAAAGTCTAGTTGTTTTTTTTCCATTAAGTCGTTAATTTTTAAGTGTTAAGTGGAATAGGTAATCCGTTTCGGGGAAGATGGCCGGCATCTGCGGGTTAACTAATGGCGCTGCATTATTAAAACCTGCGGCAGTGAAGGGTTGGGGACAGATTATGTTATTATAGATTTCGGTTTCACTAATGCACATAATAAACGTATGATGTTTCTGTGGTAAACCACAAATGTCTGTGGTAAATTGTAATATAACTTAAAAGTTATATTACAATTTAGAATACCTATTTGGGTAGCTGATGTGATGTGATGAATTATTACAGTTGTACTGTTGTGCCCCTTAGTTGCATTAAAATCTTTTTAAATATTTATATTGCTGTTAAATTAATGGCTAATAATTTAACGGCCTACGTAGCCCAGTGGGTAGTGACTCTGCCTACGAAGCTGGAGGTCCCGGGTTCGAATCCCGGTCAGGGCATTTATTTGTGTATTTATCACGAATATTTGTTCTTGAGTTATGGATGTTATATATGTATATAAGTATCTATAAGTATGTATCTATTATATATATCATCGCCTAGTACCCACAACACAAGCCTTATTGAGCTTACTGTGGGCCTAGGTTGATTTGTGTAAGATTGTCCCGTAATATTTATTTATTATTATTATTTATTATATTTCCTGAATTTTTATTAAGCAAGGTTTTCGGTTACTTATTGATTTTTTGTTGTAGAAAATGGTTTTGAATTTTCGTGCATTTCCCAGATACAACCGATGCAGATGCACTTAGTTCGTAATGTACCGCATTATCATACCAACCACAGATAGTACCTATTTACTTCAATATAAGACAGTACTGGAAACAGTGTACGTGCAGTTAGCGTACACTGTTTCCAGTACGATCGTGTAGTAAGTAGCAGTCAAAGTAGCCAAATATATCGCAACATTCGTAACACATCCTTACTGTAAATACCGCCAATTTCCGAGCGTTCGAACCGCTCGGTTCTAAAGTCATTGTCGGCTCAAGATTATTTCAGCAGCGGTAAAACATACCGCGGAAACTTAAATCAAAAAAGACTCAGCACTGGTATTGGCTTACGTCTTCGTCAAAAGTGGACTCAGATATTCGTCTCTTTTAATTGTATTTCCTGGAGACGACAATGACAAAAAGAAAACGCCTTAAAAACGCTGAATATTCGCCCGTAATCATCTTACAGTAATAAAGACGTGTACCGTGAATACATTTTCGGCTGCTTTGGGTGTAACTAACTATACCTATATATGATGCTGACTGTTGACGTGAAGTGAATAACACAAATTGTTCAAGCCAAGTCCGTTACTTCTTTATCATTACCACAACCCTTACGTGGGAATAAGTCCAAGGCTAATCAATCTCCAAAAAACTTCGCACAAATTTTGCCTACGTAATACAGGAACTTCCCATCGCGTCATTAGATGACCCTACCCAATCAGTCACGGCCCTTTGGAGTCACAATGGACTCAAGAAGTTAATGGACATGCATAATTTAAGGAACAAAGGCATAAACAAAGGTAAAAAGGGTTATTAATGCGCCCGTTATACCGGTCTGCGAGATTTATCCTGTCACGTCTATTAGGATTTGAGAATGTGTGACAAAAGACAGTTGTTTTTAATTTTAGTGCGAAGTTTAATCTGTGAATTTATGTATACGTATGTATATTTATGTATGTGGATATTCAATTGACGCTGTGGTATAGTAGAGTGGACTAGGCGTGCGGCTTAAGAAGTTTTGTAAGGTTTTGGAATAAGAGTCCTGACTATTCCTGACTCTTACCAACGAGTTTCTTGGAACTTATGAACTTAATGTTGCTCAAGTATTTCGCGTACAAATTCAAAGGTCGATGTGAAGTAGTCATCCCTCACTAGACAGGGAGGGGTGTATAGCCCATTCCCTATCTTCCATATTATGGCTATGCTCCGACATTGTCCAAAGTCCACTGGCGCTTACAACATACATATAAAATATAATACACATTTCAGATCGTTAGTGACAACACGATTTTGGCTTTATTAAGGAAATTACCACGATAAGTCTGAGCCCTAGATTGAACAAAAAAAAAACAAAGTCGGAAATAACCTTTTACACTATATCCCACACCAGGACAACGGAACCGGTACATCCGTGCGAAAACCATAACAATCGTATAATTAATGATATCACGACAGATTCCCTTGTTCGCTGCGATGGTCATCTGTGCAAACAGGTCACAAAAGAATTAGGGACGTTTAGCGATTCCTAGTCTTATTTTTACTACGAGTATAATCGTTAAAAGGATGTAGGGTTCAGTGATATGTATAAAGATAAAGTTATCTTGTACCTTTGTCCGGTATAAAACTAAAAATTAAACTACTTAAACACATTAAAAATTAGATGTATGTACCTACTGTATCTTTCAAGGTAGGTACCAGAATCACATAATAAACTACGAATTAGTATAGTATTCGTAGTTTATTATGTGATTCTGGTACCTACCTTGAAAGATACAGTAGGTACATACATCTAATTTTTATTTCTATAACCCACTGAAATATAGTTAGGTAAGAATAGTTAGAGTCTAAATAATAACTAATGACAACCCCTCGTTTCAAGTGACAACTAAATTAGATGTTAAATAAAAAACATGTTCGAAATACCCCTGTATCAGCAGTTACTCTAAAGACTTCAACAATTTATTCATTTATTCGTATGGCATATACATATAGTTACCAGAATCTATACCTACAGCTGTGAGCCTTGCAGTGTGGCTTATCCGACAGTGTTTTTACAGCTTTAAAGAATTTATAGAATACAAACATACGATAAAATAAAAATATGGATTTAAATGAATATATATTAAGTATTATGCCAAATTGTATCAACCCAATGATGTTATTGTGAATTTTTATATAATAATCTAATTATGCAATGCAATTTTTATTTATAGTGATTCATGTATGAAAGATTTTGACCTGTAATGTGTTATTTTATTACCAATAAATTATGTCTATGTCTATAGATACAGAGTCGCTTTAAGGTCAAAAATTACTTAAATTAGGTATCATGTAAGTATATTAGCGACTCGGTAATCATGCTGTGAGGTTGCATATCGACAACAGGCTAATATACAAAATCCAATGAAATACCTACGTAAAACGTTAAATGTCTACGGAACCTTAGTCTATTCGACATTCATTGGGTAATATGCAATTTGTTTTTTTTTTGCCTATTTACAAACAGTGAGCGGTTCCAGGACAATTATTCGGCACCATTAAACATATCATTAGTGTTGGGATTTGTTTTCTTCGCAGGGTTATCATTAATCACGTCATACTCATCGTCTATTTCCAACTCTCGTTTATCTGTTACGTCTTGTTGAAAAATGAGCTTTATTTTTAACAGGTAAGATTGTTTTTGCATATATATATTTAGGTAAGAAAAGAGATTGAGGAAGTTAGTAGTAGGAATGTGGAATCTTTACAAAAGTCTTTCATAAACGGTAAGCAAATATGGGAAAGGGCCGCTGTCCATTTCAAAATTATCGTTTGTCATGCTGGTGCTGGTATCACTGGATTAAATGCCGTTGTATTTTCTTATATCAGTAGTTTGTCGAACTTTTTTTTATCTGAAGAGCGTTCTACACAGAAATACCATCGACAGCGCTGGTAGCAATTTCTTAAAATTTTAACTAATTTAAACGTTCAAAATAAATCGTTATTGTAATAAAAAATTGTTAAAATGTAGGTGTCCCAAAGTCGTGCGTTCGTTGTCTTATCACTTGGTGAATTGTGAACGCGACAACTGTCAAGCTGTGACGGGTCTTATCTGGCGGCAAAAAAAGCACCCGAGGGGTGAATTCTACCCCGGGGGCGAGTCTAGTCAGAAAGGGACAGTACAGTTCGGGGAAAGAAGAAAGTTCAGAGTACATCAACAAGTTGATATAAGTAAATACATTTCCTCCTTGAACTCTAATTCCAACTGCGCCATAACGAAGGTATAAAATAATGACCAGATATGATTTTTTGGGCTCATCTAGGAACTAGGTGTTCAACCAACTCATAATCTAATTACCAGTACCTAGGTATCGATTGTTAAAGATAAAGTGACACTCGTATGAGGTTTCCAGTACCTATATCCTGAATACATATACACTGTTTGTAGGCGCAAACGTAAAGAAAAAAAAGAAAAAAACTATCAAACTGTATGTTTCACTGGTCTCTTTGTGCATTCGAAATATATATCAATAGGGAACTTGCATCTTAATATTTTATTACGAAAAACAAAAGTATAATCCAGCATTAAAACAACTGTAGCATTAAAACTTTGTTATGATTTATTTTTCTGATGTTATATGCATTTGAAATCTGCGCGCGCCGGCACCCCCCGAAAACGCTCTATACTAAACGGGCTTATGCTATGACGTCACAGCATAGCCTTTACTATAGAGTAAGTCATTCATTTGCGATTATCTCCACAAAATTTACGTTTAAGTCTATACTTGTCATACAAAATATCATTTCTAATTTAATATTCTATGTAACTGTTACGTTATTTTATCGAAAAAATAAAAAATAAATTTTTGTCATTTTAACGTTAGGTAAAACTAATAAAATCTTTTTTTTTTTTTTTTTTTTCTTTTGTATGATATCTCTACGTATATCCGCATCGATTGAGATCAATTTATTCGAAATTGAAGTCCCATGCAAGTTTCCCATTGTTCACCTTATGTCGTTGTCGTGCAAAAATGATTGATACTCATTTTACTCAACTGTACCTTCTGTTCTAAACTGTCTGTAACCCAGTAACACCTCAAGATTGTGTCGGCGAGAATCAAATGTATTTATGACTATGTAAATTGCCTAAATCCGCCGAATTTCAAGTCGAGAAGGTCCGAAGTATTCGCAACAGATGTTAGAGGTTCGGTTACCTTGTTAGGTAACAGTTGTCGGTTATTGGGGATCGTAGTCGCTTCATTTATGTAATACTGGTGATACCTGAGTGTAGAATTTTCTAATATCAGGCTCGTTGCAAAGATCGTGGGCGTTTTCACAAAAAAAGTGTCCCTTTTACTTTATTCTCGGAATTGTAAAATTCAGTTTTTCTTATTCATGAGCGAATCCTCAATCCTCACTGATAATATTTTTTTGATTTTGATGAAAAAGGTGAATGTCTATTTTTAGTATGCTACGTGATTTTAACCCGACTGCCGAAGGAGAGAGGGTTATGTTTTTCGAGCGTATGTATGTATGTATGTATGTAAGTATGTATGTAAGTATGTATGTATGTGGGTATGTCTTATTCTTTGACACAACCTGCAGCCTAAACCGTTTGACGGATTTCGACATGTGAGGTGTCGTTGGAAACTCTTAATCGTGGGATAGGCTAATCTAAATATTTTCAAAAAAGCAGTTGGGTTTTTCGACAATGTTTTGATTACACTTGTTTTCATATTACATATTATATGGCCGGTCACATAATGAAAACTTAGTTACATAGTGGTATTTGATGGATTTCCTCTGAATTGACTCCAAACCTGTAAGTCGTGTAATTTGAAAGGCTTTTTTCCACAAATAATCAACCTCTCCATAAATGTAACTGTTAGGTACATGTATTACGGCATAAACATAATCTTCAAATAAAAAAAACATACTAAGGTATACCTCCGACCGAAACACACCTGGAGACGTTCAGTGGCAGCGGAACTGAAGGCAGTCTAACATTAAGGTAGTCTTACCTTAAGGTTCACATGTATCTTTAATTATAACGATGTGATGTAAAATAAAGCTTTTTTATTCTATTCTATTCAATCGGGCTGACGTGGTCCGAGGCGAAGCGCGTAGCCCACGACAGAACGCGATGGCGAATCATCTAGGCCATAGGAGATTAAGTCAAAGTCAAGTAGGTATACCTAATCTTTAAATCCCTATGTGTGTGTGTGTGAATGTCAAACTTCTCTAATTAAATTATTACTTTGAGAGGTAAAACAATAAGTTTAACTGTTTGTCACGGATCCGTGTTTAAGCCTGTACCTAAACTTAATTATCACCGCTTTGTGTTTAGATAAAATTTTGCAACAATAATGCAATTTTCTCTAAAAACTCAATGTGAGAAAATAATGCAACCTTCCCGAAAAAACCCAATATGAGAGAAGTCCAATACTTTTGATTAGTCCCATCGCACTATCTTAAGTGACAAGTTATCCATAAGACAAGTGCCGGCACTTCCCTGAGTGCTCAAATGAAATGAAGGGCGAGTTGGCAGTGCGGCGTATCCAGAGATATGTCTTGGAATATCAGGGTCAATCAGGGATTAATTGATTCGGTTTTTTTTAATACAGATCTATTAGAGCTCTTTTCAGATCAAAAAATACTAACTAATAACAATAACTTAATAATGTTTTGTACTCTACATAGTTACCTACCGAGTCTACCGACAGTACCGGCTCATCATCATCATCATTTCCTTGCCCTTATCCCATTTACTTGAGGTCGTCCGCAGCATGTCTTTTTCTTCCATACTTACTTCTCTTCTCTGTCAGCCGTCATCTCATCACTCACATCTTTTCTCTTCATATCGTCTCTCACACAGTTCATCCACCTTACCCTTGGCCTACCTCGTCTCTTACATCCATCCACATTCATACCTAATACTCTTTTGGTCACATGACTTTCATCCCTCCGCATTACGTGCAAGGTGATTGGCTATTTATCCGCTATCGTTAAAAAATCTGACTGATCTTTAGAAAACCAGGGTTAGAGCTGGGTTGCACCAAACCGTCTGTACGAGTAATCGTAAGCGGTGTTCGTTAAAATGTGAATATATGGAAAATTTAACAGGTTTATTCGGGATGACAGCTACAGGCGTCATATTCAACGCTGGACGGCCTGTAATCGTATGTTGGTGCACAGCAACCCGCCCTAACCTCCTAAGGCCCACCATACGACACAAACTGACATTGAAATTTGAATCATCTAATGTAAGAAACAGAATTGAATTTCGTTTGTTTCAATAAAAGACGAAAACAAAACAAATGCAACTCTATTCCAACCCAGAATGGTTTTAATTCCTTTAAGAGAATAAGTCCTTCTAGTAGGTCCATGGGCCTTACGAGGCTAACTAAGTATCCTTATAACGGACAGCAGACTTGTTTTTATAATCTACAGGATTATGATAGATGGAGATATATATATGGAGCCGAAAGCTTATCCTGTGTTTATCATATGATAAACGAAGTATGACACCAATATGACATAAATATATTTTTCTACTCGTCGACTTTAATCTTTGAATTAAGATTTCGTACACGAAACTAAGATCACATACTTTTTAATCCTGGAGCTCCACGAGCTCGTCACGGAGCTCGTATAGTTTCATAAGATAACCGCCAGCAGTCATCTTATGAATCCAGGAGCTGTATAAGATAACTGTGAAGACATCAACGCGCAAAATTACTAAACTGCTGCGCTTCATTTCAGCAGGGCGATTTTCAATAGATACCAAGTTTGTTTAATAAATGATTATTTCCGTTGACTCGTAGAAAAAGTATTGTATACAATAGTTATATAATTAGCTTTTTAAGTCTCGTACCTTAATTAGGCCACTCAGCAAGCTTCGTGGCCTAAACGTGGTACTCGACTTAAAAAGCATCCATTATATAACGATTGCATAAACTACTATTGTTGGTCTTCAAGCATGTTTAAAGTAAGCATAGTTAACAACTTAGGAAAGTTGAAAAACTAGCGACATTTTCATTTCAACGTTTAATATGAGGACCGCTTTAGCCTAGTTGGTAGTGATAGTGACGCTGCCTACGAAGCAAGAGGTCCTGGGTTCGAATCCCGGTAAGGGCATTTATTTGTGTGATGAGCACGAATATTTGTTCCTGAGTCATGGATGTTTTCTCTATATATTTAAGTATTTATCTATCTATATAAGTATGTTTGTCTTCGTCTAGTACCCATAGTACAAGCTTTGCTTAGTTTGGACGTAGGTCGATTTGTGTAAGATTGCCCGCAAAAAAAAAAAAAAATTAAATATCTCAAAAACGGCTGAACCGATTTTGTTCAAACGTAACTCAGAAAAATCTCGATCACGTCAGCTTTCGGACAATAAAAAGCGTATTCAAATCTGTCCAGTCTTTTAGGAGCTACGATGGCACAGACAGACACACAGACACGTCAAGCTTCCCTCTTTTTGCGTCGCGGGTTAAATAAAAATACAACGATTGATTAGTAGGTACACAAACAACTATTTTATTTGTAGGTGATGCAAACATTGTTAGTACTCTGTAGTAGATGGGCATTTTAAAATTATTGTGTGCCAGTAGCTCTAGTATATGTTTTATCGTTACATATACATTTTCGAACGCGTTTGCGTTTAGTTTCAATTTGTATGGCAACGCGTAGTTCTTAATAGTTACCACCAGAGGCGCTGTTCCCGGTGCCATACAAATTATACTAGATATAACTTATACTAGAGCCTCAGTTAAAAACGTTAGTCGTCAATAAAAATTTACTCCGTGTCAGTTTTGTGACGACAATTAAATATTTAGTTTGTATGAAAATTTACCACTTTTTCGTTTCTTTTTATATTTGATTATGCTTAATTGTCGTCACAAAACTGACACTGATTTCATTTGACGACTAACTCTAATTGGGTACACGTACAATTATTTGAAAAAGCCCAGATTACAAATAATTGACGACCGCTTTAGCCTAGTTGGTAGTGAACCTGCCTACGAAGCAAGAGGTCCTGGGTTCGAATCCCGGTAAGGGCATTTATTTGTGTGATGAGCACGAATATTTGTTCCTGAGTCATGGATGTTTTCTATGTATTTAAGTATTTATTTCTCTATATAAGTATCTATATCGTCGTCTAGTACCCATAGTACAAGCTTTGCTTAGTTTGGGACTAGGTTGATTTGTGTAAGATTGTCCGCAAAATATTATATTATATTATTATATAATCATGTATAGAGGACCTAGTTGCTCTGTAATTATGTAGTTTCGTTAACAACGCAATATTCTGTAATAAAAGTATTGAATTACGGGTATAAAAGTATGTCCTAACAAGCTGTTGGTACTAAAATATTTATATAATAATTTGACAGTTACGAGTAAGCACATAGCTCGTAGGTACTAGTATTCAGACCTTAGTAGCAAAGGCGTGGTAGGTAGGTTTGTTGAATTTGGGATACTACGATAGATAGATAAACACTTTATTCAAATCCACAACATACATGGTATTAATATGACAAAATTAACAGTAAAAGATGCTGTGAAGTGACAAAAAAATATACAAAAGAAAAAAACATGCGACTTAAGACTAAATAGTTCTTGTATATTGGACTAAATGAAAATAACCACGTGTCGTGGCAGAGAGAGAATAAGCGCTGGCTCAGGATAATGACGTGGCAAGCCACATCGATGATATTCTGCCAGGACCTTTTAAATAATAATAATAACAATCTAAAATTCATAAAGGAACTATACCGTTCAAGGAAGAATATTCCAATTGCAACGACAGTTTAATAAAGAGTCGCGCATTCAATAATCTCAATCATAATAGTGTATCCATTTAGTAGGTTTCCTGGTTCGGATCTTCAACTAGTAAGTAAAGTACTCGTAAGTATAGGCCCAGTATTTCGCCTTAAGACCACAACAGATAAACTTTACTTCTCTATCTCATGTGTACCCCAAACTTGATGAAACGGAGGTATAAAAAATCACCCTCGCGCATCGGTGGTTAGAGGGATAAAGTGACGTCATAAACGGACGCGGCAAATCGATGTCGTCACTGTGACGTCAGTCGAGTACCATAATTGGGTGTATTATTGGGACGCTCAAATTTTCTGAATTTCTGAAGCGACACACACGCGCGTTTTAAAAACGCGCGACACTAGCTAAAACTCACCTGTATCGATATCGCCTTTGTATCGCATTTGTTAGGTAGGTACAATACAAATCAAAACCTATGTATGTATAACTAAAACTAAAATAACAATACTATTAATATCATACTAAATCTAATTGATCCCCAGGACGGCAGGTACCTGGCGCAAATAAATAATAAATACTAGCTGTTGCCCGCGACTTCGTCCGCGTAGAACTTTTTATCGTCTTAGAAAATGATTTCTCTCAATACAAAATTTGAACCCTCTTTTAGGGGATAATTAAAAAAAAAGTTGATGTTCATTTTCTAGTTTGTGAACAAACAGTCTAAAACCAAAGTTAAAAATCTCATACTTTAAAAATGCCTTGAAATACTCAAACTTTGAACCAATTTTAACACTCTTAGGGGATGAATTTGGAAAAACTCTGAAATCAGTTTTGTAGTCTTTTAACGTAGAGAATAAGACCGAAGTTAAAAATCTCTTACTCACACTTTAAAATTTTATTGCTCGCCATTTAAAATTTTAACCCCCTTTTAAACCCCCTTAGAGGTTGAATTTTTCTAATCGCTGAAAGAACTTTTTTCGTAAACTTTTAAGTCTCTAGCTCAAAAAAAGTGTTGCCCATACAAAGCTTTCTTAACCCCCTTAGGGGTGGAATTTTCTAAAACTCTGAAAGTTCTTTATTATTAATTTTAATAAGTAACATTTTGAATAGTTTTAAGTCTAGTAAAAAAAAAAGTTTTTCCCACACAACACTGGCTACCCTTCTTAAGGATCTTAAGGATCCCCTTAGGGATGGAGTTTTCTAAAACGCTGAAAGTTCTTTTTTAGTATTCTAATAAGTAATCTTTTTGCAAAGTTTTAAGTCTAACTCAAAAAAAAGTGTTGCCCATGCAAAGCTTGCTCTCCTTTTTAACCCTATTAGGGGTGGAATTTTCTAAAACGATTTGTGTTCTTTTTTTGTATTTTAATAAGCAATCTTTCTACAAACTTTCAAGTCTCTAACTCAAAAACATAAACTTTCCCTGATAAAAACTTTGCACCCCTTTTTATCCCCCTTAGGGATAGATTTTTTCAAAACGCTGAAAGTCTTTTTTTTGTATTTTTATAAGTAATCTTTCTACAAAGTTTTAAATGTCTAGCTCAGAAAAAGTGTTCCCCATACAAACCTTGCACCCTTTTTTAACCCCCTTAGGGAATGATTTTTGTAAAACGCCGAATGTAGTATTTTTCATGTTCTAATAAGTAATTTTTCGTCAAAATTTTAAGTCTCTATTAAAAAAATATATGTTTTCCCATACAAACTTTGCACCCTATTTTACCCCCTTAGGGGTGAAATTTTCCAAAACGCTGAAAGTACTTTCTTTGTATTTAAATAATCTTTCTACAAAGTTTTAGGACTCTAGCTAAAAAAAATAGTTTCCCACATACAAACTTTGCACCCCTATTTTAGCCCCCTATTTTTAGGGGTATAATTTTCTAAAACGCTGAAAGTACTTAATTTGTATTCTGATGACTAATCTTTCTACAAAGTTTTAAGTCTCTATTTAAAAAAATATTGTTTCCCCCATACAAAATTTGCACCCCTATTTTACCCCCTTAGGGGTAGATTTTTTTAAAACACTGAATCTAGGTACTTTATTTGTATTCTAATGAATAATTTCTCTACAAAGTTTTAAGTCTCTATTTAAAAAAAAGTAGTTTTTCCCATACAAACTTTGCACTCTATTTTACCCCTTTAGGGGTAGAATTTTCTAAAACCCTGAAAGTTCTTTATTTGTATTCTAATGACTGATCTTCCTACAAAGTTTTAAGTCTCTATTTAAAAAAAAAATGTTTCCCCCATACAAACCTTGCACCCTTATTTTACCCCCGTATGGGTGAAATTTTCCAAAACGCTGAAAGTGTTTCATTTGTATTCTAATAACTAATTTTTCTACAAAGTTTAAGTCTCTAGCTCAAAAAAAAAAAGGTTCTCCCATACAAACTTTGCACCCCTATTTTACCCCCTTAGGGGTAGAATTTTCAAAAATCCCTTTTTATCCCTAGCCCACGTTATAAAAGCAACATACTGTGCAAAAATCAACTCTCTAAGATTAGTAGTTTCGGCTGTGCGTTGATGAGTGAGTGAGTGAGTGAGTGAGTGAATAAGTCAGTCAGGACATAGGCATTTATTATGTATAGATAGATAGAAGATAATGAAACTCCCATACAAATATCTCAAACAATTATGAAGCTACATCCGTTTTAATGTCGCTTGTTAGAGTGAGAAAACGATGAGGGACTGTGACGTCAATATCCTCGAGCGTCATAGTAAAAAACAATCGTTTCATATGAAGGTGCGTTTTGCGGAAAAGGGACAGAACATACCCCCTCTTAAAACTTTGGACTCTTATAACTTAATCATTACCTATATAACCTCTTGCTTTGTTTTTTTCTCCATTTGACTATATTTATTTTAAATTCTTTTTCGAGAAAATACATTATGATTATTTACCATATTTTCGATTCCTGAGCTATAACCACGAACTTCGGAATTCGAAAATATTCGGGTATCTCTATCTCTATCGCACTAACCATACTCGAGTGACAGGGATGCAAATATATGAACATTGAGTATCGGTTTTCGTGGTAGCGCCGCAGGTACTTTGGCTGAATGCACCGAGCGCGTGCCATTGTCATTCAAAAAAAACAAATTCGTGTTAATTATATTGTTCAAATTTGTTGATTTCATTTATTGAAATTACGACATAAAACGACATTTGCGCATATAAGTTCTCATATCAGAATCGAATATTTTTTTATGGTTTATATTTTAGCATTTGTCTCGTAAAGGTCTATCGTAGACGGGATTTAAATTATTAATAAGTGAAAGGCAAAGCAATTCCGCCATTTTGACGAAAATTTGACGGTTCTTATAGCTGACAGTTGGAGCAGCGTTTGATTTCAATAAAAATAAATGAAAAATTAAATGAAGTCGTATATTTCGGAAAATTAATTAACTGTCGCAGTCGGATAAAAACTATCCTAAGTTGCAGCTAGAATAATAATGTACCTATATAAAATGTTTCATATTTTTCCGTTCATGGGATGCTGAGAACATTCGAACCGCGCAAAGCTTAGTTTCAAACTGGCTGATTCTTTTTTTAATTTAGAGATTTATTATAAGTGGAGATAATAAATAATAAATATTTGGGGACAATCTTACACAAATCGACCTAGTCCCAAACTAAGCAAAGCTGTGCTGGTATGGGTACTAGACGATGATATACATACTTATACAGGGTGCTCCCGGGAATTTCCGTTAACTTTGGCATAGTGCAGAGTCAAATTAGCATAATTATTTTTTGAAAAAAAAAAAAAACGATTTCTGTACAATATAATTTAATGTAATATAATATAATTTAATGTAACATGTATTGTCTTATTGTACAAGGGCCTTGAAACACATGAAATAAACAATATGTCTGTAAAAAAATATGTTATTTCGACCGAACTCACTTTGTAAACCTTCTTGTAGTGTATAGAAGCCTTACAGAATTTAAAGGCTCTTAACTGTGACGTCATATGTCACAGTTAATAGCCATTTACACTGGTTAAATCTGCATAACTGATTAAATTAAACATTGAATATCTTGATAACAGTAGGAGTTAAGATACTACCTACTGTCTTGGAGATTTTTTTTGATCTAAATCTTACTTTATTTTTTGATCTAAACTATGCCCCCTTGCAATTAACGAAAATTCCCGGGAACACGTTGTATAGATAAATAAATACTTAATTAAATACATAGAAAACATCCATGACTCAGGAACAAATATTCATGTGCCCTTACCGGGATTCGAACCCAGGACCTCCGGCTTCGTAGGCAGGGTCACTACCAACTAGGCTACAGGGGTCGTCAAATGTAACCAATGCTGGCGGCATTACACCGATGCACTGCCAACGATATGTGATCATATACGAATCGGACCTGGGGACCGAATTTTGACTTTCGAGGGCTGGGGGCCGATTTTTGACTTTCAAGCGCTCGAAAATTAAATTAAAGTAAATACGATTACAGTCTCAAAATTGCAGGCAATTACTTTCTACCGATATAATTGAATACGAGTGGTCGTTACCACTCGTTTTTAAATTTTTCTATGCCTTTTTCAAAATAGCATTTCATCATTTTTGACAATTTTCGAGTGAAAAAGTCGAGCGCTCGAAAGTCAAAAATCGGTCCCCTGGACTCTTTCACTCGAAAACTGTCAAAATGTTGGAATGCTATTTTAAAATTGCGATAGATGTAAAACCGAGTGTTATTGACACCTAGTATTCAATTCTATCTGTAGAAATTAAGTGTCTGCAATTTTGACACAACAATCGTGTTTACTGTTATTTAATTTTCGAGCACTCGAAAGTCAAAAATCGCCCCCTGGGATTGCAAGCACAACCTCTCTCCTGCGATCGTTGTCCTAGTCATTTGTTTTATTTGGAGTACCTACGTAAAATGTTTAGAACAATCTGATTCATTTGCTGCGTTAGCTAGTTCGATCGAAATTATTTTAATACAGTATACTGTATGTTTAAATAATATCATTATTGATTGAATTGATAAACAAATTCCCACACATCCCGCCGTAAAGAAATAAACGTGACTAAAAACAAAAGTAAGGAAGTTTGAATTAACTGTTTTCTACCAGTGAGTTATGTATGTGAGAGATGGAGATAAGACGGACAGACAGACGGACGGATATCTGGTAAACGGCGATGCTTGTACACCTAGATGATTGTTGAAATTGAACAGAGGAGTCATGGAGTCGAAGTTATTGTTTCTACAGATTAAACATTTTCGCTAATTTAAAACAAATATTAACGAATCAATTTTAAGGTTTATATTGTAATGGTATTTTTTGTGATACATGAATTAATTTTCTATTGTTGCGTTAGCGGCAAACGAAAGTGCCTAGGTAGTTATTAGGTAATAAATAAGTTAAGTAACACATTTTCAAAATGCAACATTTTCGATTAATGTTTCGCCTGGATTAATGGAATTTTTCAACCAAATTTTACAGAACAATCCAGCTACCGTTCACGCCATCAAATCACATTAGGTACGGAGGAGCTCATAGTCGATATTAAAATAAAAAAAAACAGAAGCTCATTCTTTAAGCACTTTGTTAATTTTGCAAAGAATAAAATAATTGCTATAGATAATTAACTTAAGTAGTTCCTTGAAACGTGATTGAAAATGTAATTATTTTTTTAATATACCACGTGGGGGACAAACAAACGTACGGCCCGCCTAATGGAAAACTGTCACCGTAGTCTACAGACGCTTGCAACTCCAGGGGTGTCACGTCACATGTTCGTTGCAGACCTTAAAAATTCAAAGCATCATTTTCATTTCATGATTAATGATTTATTAATATAATATAGCTTTCTTGGGCACAAATTGCACTAATTAGTTTGTTATTATTATCTTTGTCTGAGACAGAGGATCATCCTAGTTCAGACGCATGTAATAATGTATGTACTATGTTTTAATACGCAAGCACATATAAGGTTTTTTTTTCAATAAATTATTTTATTCTTTTATTACGAAGTATAACAAATTATGTTGACAATATTATTATTTTGCAAGTAAGTAAATCATTGTTGCGTATTTAAAATAAAACCACTCCAGTCCTCTCCATTTCCTTAACCCGTGCCTAATCGCGCGGGTGGTCGGGCCTGATTGTGATTGACAGTCGCACGTCACAGCACACCATTCAACATTACAACACACTACCAACACGCTTTATACACCATCCAATACCCATCTACCACACAACGCAAGCTACATCAACCTTTAAAAGCAAGCATTAGATGTGGAGGTTTTCAAACAGTCGGAGAAATTTTGAGGCATGGTAGCGGGGAACTAACAAGTGGACGAAGGCTTTCAAGGCATTGAATGGTGGATGCGTTCCAAGTGTTGCCTTTGATAGGGTAATGTATGGACGGTATCGAACGCTGGATGAATAATGATTTTTTACTCACGATTGTGACTAAGTAAATGAGGGAACCAAGAGGCAACGTCTCTGGACGGTCCTTGTTAGACCTAACTACTTAAGCCCTAAATGCTTCATATGACCTAATTTTTAATTAGACCTAAAGCAATGTTTCTTAAATAGTAACCTTTAGGTATAGCATTATTGCAAAACAAACAAAAATTAAAACAATAATTATTATTAATATCATCCTAAATCTAATGTGTAGGTATAGGTAAGTAACTAAATAGTAAACTTTATAGGATTATTGCAAAAGAAATGCAACCTAACCTAATGACTTCTATTTGATGATATTTATTCAAAGAAAACACAAAAAAGATCACTGTTTCGAAAAAAATGCATTAGGTCTAGTGAAACATTTAGTCTAATGAAACATTATGGCAAAAGTTAGAAGGTCAAGTGACAGGTCCCCTGTCTGATTATAGGTAAAGTCGCCGTCAATGGATTTTGCTAACTATGTAAAAAAACCGGCCAAGTGCGAGTCGGACTCGCGCACGAAGGGTTCCGTACCATTATCAATAAAAATATTTATTTTATTTTGTTTTTAGTATTTGTTGTTATAACGGCAACAGAAATACATCATCTGTGAAAATTTCAACTGGAACTATCACAGTATCAGTGCGATACACCCTGGTGACAGACAGACGGACGGACGGACGGACGGACGGACAGCGGAGTCTTAGTTATAGGGTCCCGTTTTACTCTTTGAATACGGAATCCTAAAAATACATCTTCTGTAGTAGAATTCTTCATTATTTCTTCACACTGGATGCTCAAAAATCAATCTTTTCGTCAGATCGTGAACCAGCCTCGCCTTAACGCTGATTTTCCTACTTGCCTATCTTAGGCAGGGGCGTCAAACCTGCGGTGTTACCGAATTACCTACGTAGGTGTATATCTACGTACAAATCAATCGCCCAGGAGCTGCGCGCGGGGTCGAGGGTCGCGACCTGTGACCCTATTGGACGACCTCTGCCACGCCCCCGCTGAAACTGAAAAAGATGGCACGAGGATGTATTCCGCGCCAATAGTGAAGCCAATTTGTGATAAGTATGTTGATAACGAGTAAATAAGTAATTTATTTGCATTATGTAGGGCAAATGGTGATATTTTGATTATAAAATACAAGGAAGCTACGTATCTAAATGCATTTATATTAGACTAGATATCTTAGGGTGGGTAGCACCAAATCGTCGGTAAAGTTTGTCAAGTTTGTATGGAATGACAGCGACCGTTGCCTGTAATCGCAAGTTGCTAACCGGCCCTTAGACTTAAATTTACTTCTAGTCTTTTAAGTCCTGTTATGTGTGATTTATTGAATAAATGGTTATTCTTTCTTGCGTCTTCTCTCTTCTTAAACTCATATAATACTCGTATATATCATACTGTATAAGAAATACCGATTTCATTGCAACTTGAAGAACTTAAAGTATACCATTACTCACAATGAAATCAAGAAAGTCAAATAAGTGATACTGGTTAAATGATGTCCATATAATTACTCAGACTAGGACATTGTCAAATCTAGAAATTAAATGCTATGATAGCCGTGATAGAGTCACAAAAATATACTATTTTCACTTGAGAATATTTGGGTTGGCCGAATGGTATGAAAGTCCATTCAAAAAGCAACTCTAACATTCATGTTAGAAGATTCCAATTCCTATTACAGTTTTATAAAAGACCGCCACATTAAATAATCAACCATATTCAGAGTAGAATTGATTTTATTTATTTCGATCTTAGACTCTTTAAACGACTTCAAAAAAGGAGGAGGTTCTCAATTCGTCTGTATTTCTTAAGTACTTAATTTGAATTGCTGCTATTATTTGTCCATCTTGTGAGCTTAGACACCGGAGGAATCACTGGCTCCCGAGTCACAGGCGCAAGCCTAGTTTGGGAGACAGAGGCTCACCCCCTGTTAACTTGTCACAAACCTGAACACATGTTTCTTATTATTAATAATATTGAAATGTAATGTAAGGTTTAAACACCTAGGGCGGAACATAATGCACCCACAAGAAGTACAACATATCACCGCCCAAAGAATCTGGAATTTCCTTGAGGCAACGGGACTTAACGGTGAACTCTAAAACAAGGGCTGCCACAATAGATCACTTGCTGGTCGAAGCGGCATATTAAGGCCCACAAACAAAATAATAAAAAATAAGGTTTAAACAATAAAGATTATTATTATGTATCTCCTGTTTAAATTCACGGGACAAAGCCCGGTCCTTTGGAAGGCGTGCGTGGGGATATAGATCCAACACGTAGAGGCCCTTTGGAGACGAAGTTTAATGTGATATAATGATGACATGACATTAAACCCTGACCGACTCTCGGGAGCACTCGGGTCCGTGGGGTCGTTACTCCCCAACAGCTCGCCACAAGCTGCCCTGCGGGCTTATTATTATTATTATTAAAGATTTTTTTTTGTGCGTTTGTTACGCGATAACTCCGTAATTTATTAACCGATTTTGAAGAATTCTTTCTTTGTTTGAAAGCATATACTTCCAGATTGGTCCCGTTGTCACCACAATCCAGTTCTGATGATGGGATACTGGAGAAATCGAGAGAACTGTTTAAATTCTATAGGCAAACTTGAAGCAATTTGGCTATTGATTTGAAGTCGGTTAAAACTTTGTTTTTAAAGTAAATTATCTCCACTTATAATAAATCTCTAAATTAAAAAAAGAATCAGCCAGTTTGAAACTAAGCTTTGCGCGGTTCGAATGTTCTCAGCATCCCATGAACGGAAAAATATGAAACATTTTATATAGGTACATTATTATTCTAGCTGCAACTTAGGATAGTTTTTATCCGACTGCGACAGTTAATTAATTTTCCGAAATATACGACTTCATTTAATTTTTCATTTATTTTTATTGAAATCAAACGCTGCTCCAACTGTCAGCTATAAGAACCGTCAAATTTTCGTCAAAATGGCGGAATTGCTTTGCCTTTCACTTATTAATAATTTAAATCCCGTCTACGATAGACCTTTACGAGACAAATGCTAAAATATAAACCATAAAAAAATATTCGATTCTGATATGAGAACTTATATGCGCAAATGTCGTTTTATGTCGTAATTTCAATAAATGAAATCAACAAATTTGAACAATATAATTAACACGAATTTGTTTTTTTTGAATGACAATGGCACGCGCTCTGCGCATTCAGCCAAAGTACCTGCGGCGCTACCACGAAAACCGATACTCAATGTTCATATATTTGCATCCCTGTCACTCGAGTATGGTTAGTGCGATAGAGATAGAGATACCCGAATATTTTCGAATTCCGAAGTTCGTGGTTATAGCTCAGGAATCGAAAATATGGTGAATAATCATAATGTATTTTCTCGAAAAAGAATTTAAAATAAATATAGTCAAATGGAGAAAAAAACAAAGCAAGAGGTTATATAGGTAATGGTTAAGTTATAAGAGTCCAAAGTTTTAAGAGGGGGTATGTTCTGTCCCTTTTCCGCAAAACGCACCTTCATATGAAACGATTGTTTTTTACTATGACGCTCGAGTATATTGACGTCACAGTCCCGCATCGGTTTCTCACTCTAACAAGCGACATTAAAACGGATGTAGCTTCATAATTTTTTGAGAAATTTGAATAGGAGTTTCATTATCTTCTATCTATCTATACATAATAAATGCCTATGTCCTGACTGACTTATTCACTCACTCACTCACTCATCAACGCACAGCCGAAACTACTAATCTTAGAGAGTTGATTTTTGCACAGTATGTTGCTTTTATAACGTGGGCTAGGGATAAAAAGGGATTTTTGAAAATTCTACCCCTAAGGGGGTAAAATGGGGGTGCAAAGTTTGTATGGGAGAACCTTTTTTTTTTGAGCTATAGACTTAAACTTTGTAGAAAAATTAGTTATTAGAATACAAATGAAACACTTTCAGCGTTTTAGAAAATTCCACCCCTACGGGGGTAAAATAGGGGTGCAAGGTTTGTATGGGGGAAACATTTTTTTTAAAAATAGAGACTTAAAACTTTGTAGAAAGATCAGTCATTAGAATACAAATAAAGAACTTTCAGGGTTTTAGAAAATTCTACCCCTAAAGGGGTAAAATAGAGTGCAAAGTTTGTATGGGAAAAACTACTTTTTTTTAAATAGAGACTTAAAACTTTGTAGAGAAATTATTCATTAGAATACAAATAAAGTACCTAGATTCAGTGTTTTAAAAAAATCTACCGCTAAAGGGGTAAAATAGGGGTGCAAATTTTGTATGGGGGAAACAATATTTTTTTTAAATAGAGACTTAAAACTTTGTAGAAAGATTAGTCATCAGAATACAAATTAAGTACTTTCAGCGTTTTAGAAAATTCTACCCCTAAAAATAGGGGGCTAAAATAGGGGTGCAAAGTTTGTATGTGGGAAACTATTTTTTTTAGCTAGAGTCCTAAAACTTTGTAGAAAGATTATTTAAATACAAAGAAAGTACTTTCAGCGTTTTGGAAAATTTCACCCCTAAGGGGGTAAAATAGGGTGCAAAGTTTGTATGGGAAAAACATATTTTTTTTTAATAGAGACTTAAAATTTTGACGAAAAATTACTTATTAGAACATGAAAAATACTACATTCGGCGTTTTACAAAAATCATTCCCTAAGGGGGTTAAAAAAGGGTGCAAGGTTTGTATGGGGAACACTTTTTCTGAGCTAGACACTTAAAACTTTGTAGAAAGATTACTTATAAAAATACAAAAAAAAAGACTTTCAGCGTTTTGAAAAAATCTATCCCTAAGGGGGATAAAAAGGGGTGCAAAGTTTTTATCAGGGAAAGTTTATGTTTTTGAGTTAGAGACTTGAAACTTTGTAGAAAGATTACTTATTAAAATACAAAAAAAGAACACAAATCGTTTTAGAAAATTCCACTCCTAATAGGGTTAAAAAGGAGAGCAAGCTTTGCATGGGCAACACTTTTTTTTGAGTTAGACTTAAAACTTTGCAAAAAGATTACTTATTAGAATACTAAAAAAGAACTTTCAGCGTTTTAGAAAACTCCATCCCTAAGGGGATCCTTAAGATCCTTAAGAAGGGTAGCCTGTGTTGTGTGGGAATTTTTTTTTTTTTACTAGACTTAAAACTATTCAAAATGTTACTTATTAAAATTAATAATAAAGTACTTTCAGAGTTTTAGAAAATTCCACCCCTAAGGGGGTTAAGAAAGCTTTGTATGGGCAACACTTTTTTTGAGCTAGAGACTTAAAAGTTTACGAAAAAAGTTCTTTCAGCGATTAGAAAAATTCAACCTCTAAGGGGGTTTAAAAGGGGGTTCAAATTTTAAATGGCGAGCAATAAAATTTTAAAGTGTGAGTAAGAGATTTTTAACTTCGGTCTTATTCTGTACGTTAAAAGACTACAAAACTGATTTCAGAGTTTTTCCAAATTCATCCCCTAAGAGTGTTAAAATTGGTTCAAAGTTTGAGTATTTCAAGGCATTTTTAAAGTATGAGATTTTTAACTTTGGTTTTAGACTGTTTGTTCACAAACTAGAAAATGAACATCAACTTTTTTTTTAATTATCCCCTAAAAGAGGGTTCAAATTTTGTATTGAGAGAAATCATTTTCTAAGACGATAAAAAGTTCTACGCGGACGAAGTCGCGGGCAACAGCTAGTCTATCATAAACAGCTAGTAGGCCGTATTAAATTCGGAAACTTGCGTTAAAATGTTGGTACCCAGGAGTTTAGACATCAGTTTGTTATTATCACGTCCTATCAAGGGACCTTGTAGTTGCTATTAAAATTATGGATGCTTGTTAAACCTTGCGTATGTGACCTTACCTACAAAGCGTAGCTACTTCTACGAAGACGCAATGGTAGTACTTCACAGTGACATAATAGTTCCTACATACATACCTATGAAATATTCGACGTTCTCTTCAACGACATTTCGAATGTTATTCCAAATTCATAAAGAACATTTATAAATGAGAACCCATGGCAACCAACCCAATCGCCGTTCGAAAATGAAACGTTATTTTTTTTAATAAATCAGTGCGTCCGTTAAACCACTGGCTAATTGAGGACACAAAAGACTCAGCCTGCGTGACGGACGGTTGGCGACTCCTGACCTAACGCTTGACCTGAGCAAACTGTTGCTATTTACTGAAGTGTGGTAGATATAGTGCACTTTGCCATGTAGGTATTATCTATGTGCATCCGTTGTATGCTACTTAGCTCTGATTTACTAGTTTTAAATGTATGGACGGGCATTTAATTGTGTAACCAATTAGCGCGAGTTGGTAAACAAAATTAACTCAGTGTCAGTTTTGTGACGACAATTAAGTATACAGGTTGTATGAAAATTCACTTTTTCTTATAAATTTATCAATTATATCCATAAACACGTTCCTTCAATGTGAAAACTGAATTTTCACATAATTATTAGTAGGTATGCTTAATTTTCGTCACAAAACTGACACTGAGTTAATATTTGTTTAACAACACGGTAACTAATTGGGTATACACATTTTTGCTCGGATACAGGATTAATGGAGAATGTTAAAAAACGTTAAACAATTATCTCGCCACGCGAAAAATTGCTACTGCCATCGGAAGCGACGAACAAAAAGCCTACGTGCATGACAAAATGTACCAGTGTTTTACAATTTGTATTTGAAGGAGGAGCAGGACTTTGCCGGAATTAGATTACTTCGTTTGGATGCTTTCACATCTACACCAATGTATGTTACGAGAACACTATTCCTTTGCTATCCCGCTAAAAAACGTGCTGGTCCATCAGAGGAGATGAGATGCAACCGCATGCAAACTACGCAAATAGTTAGCAAATACACCTCTGATTACGCTTACTTACTTAGGTACTATAATAGTCGATAGGTGACTGGTCATTTGAGACCCCAAGATGCCGGTAATGCTAAAGGGGCAGGACTATAAATCCATTATTAGGCCTGTCCTTTTATATGGCAGTGAAGCGTGGCCCGTGCTCGAACGGCACAAGCAGGAGCTAAAAGTTACGCGGAGAAGATGAAGACGCTGCGCTGGATGTGCGGAGTAACGCGGAAGGACCGCATTAGGAGCTCGCGTATACCAGCGGCAGCCTTCATGTCCGTGATACAGCGGACAAACTGCCGAGGTTCAAGTATACGTTTTATCGATAGAATACGTTTTTGAACGCGTTTGCGCTTAGTTTCAATTTGTATGGCAACGCGTTGTTCCTTATAGTTACCAACAGAGGCGCTGTTCGCGTTGCCATACAAATTGAAACTAAACGCAAACGCGTTCGAAAACGTATATGCATTGATAAAACTTATACTAGAGGCTCAGGACAGTCGCCTTCGGTGGTACGGTCACGTTTTACGAAAACCGGCAAGTTACGTGGGTAACAAATGTCTTGCTATGCCGCCTCTACCAGGGCCCGCTAGAAGAGGGAGGCCCAAGAAATGTTGGCTTGACGTCGCCAGGGATGACATGCGTGCCAATAGTCTTACAACCGAGGATGCCCAAGACCGTGCGAAGTGGAGGAGTAAATGCCGGAAAGCGGACCCCGGGCTCTGAAGCACCTAGCTGAAGATGCAACCGGGAAAACGCTCAGATTAGAGAGAGAGAGAGAGACTACAAATCGCAGCGTCATATTTGTGGGTGAACGGTGAGGTGAGGTTAACTAATTTACTTTAAAAACAAAGTTTTAACCGACTTCAAATCAGTAGCCAAATAAAATTTAAAGAGTTCCCTCGATTTCTCCAGGATCCCATCATCAGAACTGGATTTTGGTGACAACGGGACCAATCTGGAAAAATATGCTTTCAAACAAAGAAAAAAATGTTCAAATCGGTTCATAAATTACCGAGTTATCGCGTAACAAACACACACAAAAAAAAACAGACGAATTGAGAACCTCCTCTTTTTTTGAAATCGGTTAAAAAGGTTGCCAGACTCCCGATAATACGATGTGTTGAGACTGTTGAGAGTGTATGACCTGAATTTGTCTATGGCGGTCAATACACGAATCCACCAACAATAAAGGGTCGGAAACGCACTTGGGACTCTGGAGTAGCGAGCGTTCATAGGCTGTGGTGTGTTTTTATCATCCGGCATGTCGAATACCGTGGTCGAAGGTCGCGGGAGTCCACAGGATGCGGGTGGCGTAGGACCAGTCACTTTGGCACTCCTTGGGGGAGGCCGATGTCCAGCAGTGGACGTCTTTCGGCTGATATGATGAGGTCGAATACTGACCGCTGGATGCGGGTGGCGCAGGACTGCAAAAATACTTGTTTGTGACAGTGGTGGTATACAAAAAGATCGAAACAAACATGATAGCGTATTGCCATGCTGTTTCCTATTGATAGGGGTTTGCGTCACGCTGATTGAGCGTGGGAAGCAATCACGGCGACATTCCTTCGCGCGACAACCCTAGCTCGTAGGAAGCACCTGCGTGCACCATCAAATTGCGATTAAGTGCAGTTAAGTGAAACGTCTATGGTAATTAATTAAAGTTTGGAAGTATGCATAAAGCAATAATGGTGGTGATTTAAATCAGTTTTGCTATGACTAGCGTAATTGGTTTAGCAGCTTGATAAAAATATGAGTCTAACATTATTTTTTTGCCCGACCACGGCAGAGTCGAAAGGAATTTAGTATTTACGTGTGTTCCAACATATTGTTTAAGATACTGAACCGATTTGATATTAATGAGGTACCAATCGATTCGAAATTATGCCCCGGGTGACATAGGCTACCTTTTGTATAAAAAATGAGTTTTTTTCATTTAGTTTTCCGTAGTCGGGATACATTTTTTTAAACTTTTTATGCTTGTTATGTCTGTATGTTGTACACTTGTCAGGGCCTCAGGGGTGTGTGGTCGCAGTCGTGGGAAACAATCACGGTCAGTCACGACATTCCCGCGTCAACCCTAACAGGTGTTTCCTATGCAATTACCGAATTACTGCACTAGTGCATTAGGTTTCACTTTTACAATGCCGTGTGACTCCGGTATGATGGTTCAGTGTGTCGACGGAAGTGTTACATCGAATCATTACCGATTTAAGAGGGTTTTAGTATTAGGTACCTACTCCAAAAGAAAGAAGGAAAAAAAATATGCCCACTGACGAAAATCGCATACAATACATATCTCAAACAATTACGAAACTACAACCATTAAAATGCTGCTTGTAAGAGAGAGAAAACGCTCAAGTTCCGTGACGATGACCTTATTAGGATCACATATTTTTGTCACCTTGCAGCTTTGGTAGTATAGATACTATCGGCCAAGGGTACGAGTACACCCCTCTAGGGTAATTTTTCGAATGCACTGTATGTGTGTGCAGACGATTTTGTTGAGAAAGTGTGAACCCGTACCCTTGGGCAATAGTACCTCTATACTACCCATACCAGGATAATATCTGAATGCATATATGCTTACACAGCTAACGCCTTAAATGACAATAGATTCATATTGATATTTCTTACCATTAATATCTACGACTTTGACAACGTATCATTACAGCTTTCAATTATCCAATTACTGAAAGTGACAAACTGAAATATCTTTTGATTCCAACCATGCTACAAAGTACACGTCAACAGGTAATTATAATAGCAGTAATTAGTCTTCCCACGTGGCCGCGGGCTCGCGTGCGCCACCTGCTCGCGCCGCCGCACTGTGCATGGGAATTTCCTATGTGTACAGTAAGCCAAGAATGTGGTCAATTTTCGACTCTATTAAATGTGTCTTAAGGTTCAAAAGTTGTAGATCACTTTCTTTACTTATTGTACGTACTTCAATAGATTAGGATTTAGAATGTGAAAGATTTTGAGATCTTAGAAAAATTGTTTAAGTTGTAAGTAGCATGATTAAACTATGCGAGTTAGGTTATTATATCGCTTAGAATTGGAATTAACGATAGGTAAATGTGTTTAAATGCGCATTTTGTACTTAATTGTATAATTTTTACAGTGAAAAAAGTTTAATTAAATATAAATATCACCATTAGGGTCACTTGTAATATTTTTTCCTTTTATTATTAGTTAAATATTACCTATGTTTCATTTCTGACTAAGTGCCGGTTATCAAAACATTTAGAATTAGTTAACTACTAAAATTCACATTAAAAGTGACGAGATGACGAGTGACAGGGAGGTATGGAAGAAAAGGACATGCTGCGCCGACCCCAACTCAATGGGATAAGGGCAAGAAAATTATGATGACTCAGATAAAAAGTGTAATCCACACAAACTCGTAATCTTTTGTTACGAAAATTAGCGTGTGAGGTGTGTTGTGTGAGACACTTGAGACTGAGGGAATATAGTGGTCACTCACACACGCCAGACGCGGCGCACGAGCACCGTGCGCCGCGTCCGTGGGTCGTACGTCGCCTACGCAGTCATTTCGGAGCATTCAGGCGTAACAGACGTCGCGTTTTTGCCTTTGAAAAATCGAAGATGGTGAAATTTACAAAAGAACAAGATGAATTACAGATTGAATCAGTCAAATTAAACAGAATTTTATTTGATGCCAGCGATAAAGATTATAAAAACAATATCGTCCATTCACGTTGAGTGCGTGCGAACTAGTCAGTTTGCGCTGGAAGCCGCGTCTCAGAGCGACCATGGCATGCCATGGACGCGGCTTCCAGCAGACGCCAGACGCAACCTACGGCGTTTGACATGACATGACATGTACCTATCCAAACCGTTATATTCCGTGAAGGAATACTTATAAAAAAAAAACAAATTGTAAAATTGATTTATTATAAAAATTATCATTAAGTTATTATTTGTGTTGTTTTTGTTTGTCTTTTATACTATTTTGACATGTTACCATTGTATTTATATTTTTAAATTGTACCTATGGATAATTAACAAAATTACTTAGTTATTTATTATGACATTGCTTAGGATTTACTAATTATGTATACTTCCAAGTTTATTGGCATTTTTATCTTAGTTATTTAATAGTGAAGTGGCAGCCTCAGGGGCCTTTGCTCACTTTTATTTTCTTTTTGACTTTCACTTGTGACATTTTTCTATTGTTTTATATTGTCAAATTAATATACTTACCTATTGACGATCTTGTAGTGAATCCATCTTATTTTTGATGTAAAATAATATGTTATTTTCTAAAGGAAATAAATGAATCTATCTATCTATCTAATATCTGTAAATCAGGCCGTATTCCTGTTTGCCACCGTTGTGATTACAAAAAAAATTTTTTTTCCTCATTGCGTTCATACATATAAGTTAAGTCATAAGTCAGACCTAGATAAAAGTGATAAAACACAAGTTAAGGTTTAATGAAACAAACATATCGAAATCCAGAGAGACATTTTTTTATTCCTCAACATTACTCCATACAACTTCATACAGTCTCATACACACCGACCTATATTACACCATCACTGTACAAGTTATTGTGAATAAATACCTAAAATTGCTTTCTTTACATGAATGATTTGGCAGGAGACAATGTCATCGAGACATTTGGGTTTTATTTAGAATTATTATTTTAATCCTTTCTGCGAGTTAAGAAGTCGAGGTATAATAAGTGTAAAAACTTTTGGCATTTCGAGCCTTTCAATGGGTTAGGTTACTAAATAAATATAATTCTATGTAATTACTTATCAAGTGAAGACAAGCTTTTTAAAGCCGCGTTTACACTTGCGATCAAAGCGATGCGAGTTGCTGGCCTAGAGGGAAAACGTTGAGCCGAGTGGCACTAATCTCACCACGTTAGAAAGTAGTTGGGGGGATACATAAGCTAAAAACACTGTCAAAAACAATATTTATAAAAATTCTAAATAAAACCCTTTTAGATTAAGAAAGTACGAAGAATTACGTGACAAACAAAACGGTAAGTTAGTTTCAATATAATTATTACCTATTTTTCCAATATCATTAAAAAACGGTAACCTATCGCAATCACTAAATTTCATTTCCCAACTGTAACGTTTGCCCGAATTTTAATTTCGGCAAAAAGGCAATTATCTCGAAAACCCATCATCCTCCTAGCGTTATTATTCCCGGTTGTGCCCCTAAAGGAGCCCGGGGTCCGCTTTGACACCTAATCCCAAGTTTTGGCATAGGCACTAGATTTACGATATCTCGAAAACCCAAAAGCTTTTAATTTTTTTATATTTATCGCGTAGAACACTTTAGGTTAGGTTAGGCTTGTTTTATAATCATCCTGAAAATGTCATGGCTTCAGAGAAAAACGGCTTTTAGGACAAATGAAAATTCGAACCAACGATACAGTTGGGAAATGAACTTTAGTGATTCAGATAGTTAACCTTAAAAAACAACATCAACATTAAGTCCTTCATGTTTCGTTGACAACATTACGGTACGCCAAATGCAAAAAAATAAGAATTGTGCAAAATTAAGTTTTATTATAGAATGTTGTACCAGAGCTGACTGACTGAAACCATAAGGGTAAAGTTGAATAGAAAAAGTGTTGTACAAACGCCAAAACAGAACTGACTATTCGTGGCTTATGACAATGCACATAAAGTGCACGGATTAACCCTTTTGCAAGTCGGTAAATGAAAAATTTCAATCAAATATCAGTCTAATTCGTTGACATTAAGATAGGCATTTTCAATCATTCGTGTACCTACCCAATTAGCGTGACCTGTTAAATAAAAATTAAGTCAGTGACAGTTTTGTGACGAAAGTTAAGCATACAAATGATGTGATTAATGAACTTGTTTCACATTTAAATAACGTGTATATGCATATCATTTAAAAAATTAAAAGAAACAGTAAATTTTTATAAACATTTAATACTTAATTGTCGTCACAAAACTGACACTGAGTTAATTTTTGTTTAACAACTCACGCTAATTGGGTAAGTACAGGAATTATTGAAAATGCCCAGTTACACGTTTAACACACAGACGTATGTGGTCTTTGATGTTTAGTTTCGGTAGCTTAAGTTTAAGGTTCTTGTAAGTTACAATTCTGTAACACTCCTCGTGTAAATGAACCTTGCGGGTTAATAGTACTATGAGAGTTGTGTTGTGTTGAAGTCCTGCTTCTATACAATTTACCCTTATGACTAGCTAAACTTACGTAAAAACCCATAAAACAAATATAATTTACTTCTCACTAAGAAATCTTTAAAAAAACGGAAATAAACAGTAGTGTTTACAATAAAATAAAAAATATCTTTCTATGAAAGCTATTTTTCAATAATATAAAACGTAAAACTCTAAAAATGTTAAGGAACGATACAATAAATGCTTTTGCGGAATTATTAAGTAGACAAGTACCATGTTTATATATTTACAGTTTGGAAAATAATGCCGGAACACAGTAACTTAAATTGTACATTTTGGTACGGGCTCTACCAAAACTTATTAAGTAATGCATTGGGTTAAACTTAATTGTTTTCTCACAGTATTTTAACGAAATTTAATCGCGCATAATTATATGCCTTTTTTACCTTAACGTACCCACCGAAAAAACATTAAAGTAAATAAATTTTATAATGATACGCGATTAAGTCTAGTTTACCTAAAATACTATTTGGTAACAGATAATTCTCATAAGGCTTATAAGTATCTATATGTACCGGTCTATTAAATCTCATTTGAAATGCAACTTCAATGAAATACCCATAAGTATGTTCCCAGGTGCCAACCAAGTGATTTTGGTAGAGCCATACAAATCTCATATTTATTCTGCATTAATAAATACCAAAGAGCACCACTGTTAAATAAAACGTATCCAAAAACTATATCGTCTACTAAGTATCTACACTAATACTACACACCAACATTGCACGACCGATGTAAAATCTTATTGCGTTTTATCATATAAATCGATTTGTTATAAAAACCTCATTGGTTTTACAAAGAAGAAAACATAAATAATAATATATACCCTATCCATTGACTCTTTAAGTCACTTGCATATTATGCAAGAAACGTTCACATCAGCAATGGATTATAAAGTGGATTCCTCCGAGAAGACCTATCACAAGCATCGTAGAAAACTTCTATGCCTTTCGCACCTTATCATAACTATATTTTACAATAAAACATTTTATGTACATCATTAAATATAAGTAGCCTAAGTATTTTTACAGAGGAACAAAAAAACTTGAACTAATAGACACTAGTAACACTAAATGTTCATTTCATGTCGCACGGTTCTGGCCGTAGGTTCAGTAGGTTGTCGATCATCATGGAAGTCTTTTGAGCATTCTTCTGAGTGTCGCTTGGGGTCGTCCTTTCAAACTCCTGGCTCTCAGTCGTTTTCGGCGTATAGAAGGCTGATATAGGATCGAAGGTCGGGCAGGGGTCGGCTCGCTCGCTCTCCCTGCTCGTCCTGGAGCCGAAGTATTCTTCTGTGGCCGCTTCTGTACTGTCGTGGAACTCGCTGGAGCTGGTGACGGCGTCCTCCTGCGGGACCTCTCGCTGGAAACGTTGGAACGGATCGAACCGCTGGCTGGGCAAGTACGGCGGGAAGCCGTACGGCGAGGATCAGGCGGCCGCCAGCTGTCTCCACATCGTGTGTCACATGGTCGCCATGTAAGGCCAGGAAAACGAGCTCCCTGAGAGCAACATGTCTCTGATCAACGTCTCGATGGGAGTCTTCCCTACTAGACGCACGAAGAACAGTTGCTCGATGACTTGGGAGCTGACTGTCCGGAGAGAAGGCAGGCGAAGGAGCAGCTTCCCGAACCGCGTGGGCTGGTTGGGGTACTGACTCCTGCAGTACTCCTCGAGGGCGCACTGGGATTTCTCTTGTAAACTCTCTATGTGTGACACGTCCGACAGGCCGCAAGCATCTGCAAAAGAAAAAATAACTTTAATGTGAATAACCACACGATAATATACTTAATAATATCCTAATCGCTTTAGAAACAAGTCTGCCTTTTACGTGAGGTAAATAAAACAATCTACTTCCTAAAATTTTGTTTAAAAAAATCGCATTAGGAGAAAAAAATACGGTTCCTTTGATGTAAACTGAGCATTACACAATTTTATTTCAGTTTAAATGTCCCTATAATGTGGTTCCGTAAACAAATGAACGAATTAAATGGCATAGAAACTGTTATGATGCTCGTCATATAAATTGCTTGTAGGGTGGAATAAGAGACTGTCTCTTACCCTACAATCATCTCTAATAGACGACGAATGTTACGTCGTAACCGTATAAAAAAAATAACTAGTTATATTGGTTTTATATCACAATACTTCCAACCCTAGACGAGAAACTAATGTCAAATATCGAAGTCATGAATACCAATCGGTTATTAGAGGACCAGCAAATCCTACCCAATCTTTTCCACTCGGTTACATTTGAATGAATTGCATCAGTCAAAATTTAGAGGGAAAACTTTAAGAAACAAATCTCCAAGACACGAATAATCCTTCCCCCAATATAAAAACGAAGATAATAACCCGTGAACACCCCTAATCCGATTAGGAACCCTTGGTACATTTGCTGGATGCAGACATTAATATATTTTTATTGTGGCAGAAATGACGCGAACAACACGGTCATTACTGCAGACGTCTGGAAACAGACGCAAGGCAGATATAATTAGTGTTATGGAATGTAATTTGATTGCTGCGACACTATGTTACGTTGGTCCTGGAGAATTCGCAACAATGTGATTTGGTCTCTCGGAAATAAACTGTTGTAACTCAATCATGACAATATTGACCCTTATTCTATGTGCGAGTAGTCTTGGCAATAGCTATGTATGACTGCGACTTTCATCCCGTTGTCATTGTTCCTTAATCAAGAGTCGTACATTAATAGTTCGATAGTTAACGGAATACCATAACGAATGGCAGTGGCAATGGAAGTGGCATTTTGAAGGTGATAAAAACCCAGCTGTTCAATGCGTCTATTACGCATGCGATTCTGGTCAGTTTGCGATCAGCAAGATTTTTCGGATTTATATGTCGTCACTGGAAAATTAAAATGCGATGTCGGAGACCTTGAACACAAGAATGAGATGAGAACCCATGAAGGACTAACAAATAAGAGGAAGTACTAAATAGAGTAATTATAGTAACTTATTGAATCGTATTTTCTGCTTTTATTTGAATTATTATCAGCGCACACTTAAACCATTTGCATTTTTTTTAATCACATGAATCAGAATACAAGTTACACTGATATACCGTTGGTTTTTTTTACTTTTACTTTAAAAAGTTGTAATGCCTACAAAACTAACGAATGTATGATGAAATATTAGATACCTACACTATACCAATGAAAACGTAACAGGCAGAATTAACTACGTAATTTACTCATTAAACATGTATGAAGACCAACTGGCCGCTTTAATTACTTGAGACTGAGGCTATGTCGGGAATTAAAAATTAACTACTCCGTTTCAAATACTCATTTAAACGGCACTAAGTATAAATATGTATTACTCGTTATTTTGTATTTCTGGAATGTTTCATTTCTTCATGGTAATAGAATTAGTATTGGTAATGTGGTATTGGTGTTACTCGTATTGAAAGCAAATAGGGGCTTACGAATGTAAATCTGAGAAATTGTGAAGATGGTTTGTGGGAAAATTGTTGGTTAAGGTGGTTCGATTGCCATACAAAACGTTATTTGACATTCGTAGGCTAACGGCGTGATATTTTAAGAAACTTATGTAACAAACTTTCACCAATTGGCTTCCCATTTGCGCCAAATTCCCCCTTTCCTAGAATAAACTTGTATAAACTAGATTAATTTGAGAAATTTGTTTGGGACGTGATATTTTGGAAAAACGATTTTTCTCAAATTAATCTAGTTTATACAAGTTTATTCTAGGAAAGGAGGAATTTGGCGCAAATCGGAAGCCAATTTATGAAAGTTTGTTACATAAGTGTCTTAAAATATCACGCCGTTAGCCTGCGAATGTCAAATAACGCTTTGTATGGCAATCGAACCACCTTAAACGTGGTCGGTGTTCAAATAGTATGAGCATGAATAAGTAATGTCAACATATTGAACATGTTTGCTTAAAAAAACAAAATTCAAACATTTATTCGTGACAAACACACAGATAAGTAAGTAAGTAAGTAAGTAAGTGTTTTATTTGTAAACATAGGTAATTACAGTGGTTGTCTTTTCTTTACAGTCTCACTATGTTTTGCCAATAGGCGTACAAAAACTTAAATAAATAACAACATAAATAAATACAAAAACACATAAGAGAGTGTGAGAAAAAGGACCCAGCTCAGCATGTTGCTAGCTTTACAGCCAGCGCTGGTCTTCCGCAGGGTCCATTCGGTCTAGTGGTGTTGATGGCAGTTACTAAGTGGTTCAAAAATGGCAAGATAAACATTTGAAGAATGTCCATTCTGGCGCGACGCATTATTTTATATCGCGCTTAGCGACCGCGAAAACTGTTGGAATAACAGTTATTCTTTTATTTTGTGACGATATTCTTTCTATTTCTATTTTGTTCACACAACCAGACATCCCACGCAACTTCAGAAAAGTCTTTGAGTGTTTCGTTACTTTCGTGTCCTTCCACAATCCACATTGACGTCAAGTACGGTGTCAGTGTTGCAGTGTGCCGTGGTGTCCAATATTTTTTTCGTACAGTTAACCAACTCGACGCAACCTCTCGTGTACGGGAGTGCACAGCCAAGTTCTGAAACCGGACATGAAAATATCCAAGATTTCGACAGATGCCTTACCACTAATGAATGTAACCTAGTTCCCCGTGAATCTATTAATTCTAATTCGTGTGTCCACGCCTTCCAGCATCTCGGGACATGACGCAACGAGACAATTGCGATCACTTGTATTAATTGTCCGGGCGATGCCGTTAAATGGTCACAGCTGCTTGTAATTGATGGGCACCCGAGCCAGCGTTTAAGATGGTGTATGGAAATATTAGGCGCTTGAGAAAAATAAATAAAATTACTACCGTAGAAATTCTGTCTCTGAGTAAACATTTTTTCCCAGCTTGTTTAAAAATCTTTACACATCAATATTTGTCCTTCAAAAAGCGTTTATTTCAAATGTTATCGTCAATGACAATACTGCATGTTACCCATGTGGTTACGACGATAATCAGTGTCTTTGTTAAAAAAAATGTTCTTAAGTTTTGAATATAGATGAATAACTTTAACACATTTATAATATGTGTATATAAGTAGTTGTTCATCTATAACCAGCTTGTCTAGTACCCATAACACCAATCGAAAATGGTTTGGGACAAGGTAGATTTGTATAAATAAGTTTAATCCTGTCTACTCTTCATTGTACTCGTAATCATTATATTTACATGAAATAATTAATTCAAATCAACTAATGTCTACAAAACAATTAAACAGACACTAATTCCATTGACCAAGGGCAATCCCTCACCTCTCTGATTCAAAAGGTATACGCACTGGTCTTACAGACCAAAGATCAGGATAGCCTGTTAACCCTGCGCCTGGGCAACAATGTAATAACTTTGATTAGAACGACCCTAGTGAACTAACGAGTGAGTGGATGAATGGAACGAATGAATGGGTTGACGTTGATGACGGAGATTGGCAAGAATGTAATAGAAGTAGAAATGTCTACGGCGACAATTGCGTTGGCAAAATATCGGTGTATAGATGCTTCAAGGTATTGGAATCACACTGCATGAGAATAACATGATAAACAAGCATCGACATTTTATAAGTAAAACTATTATTCCATAGTTTAAGACAAGCTTGCTTCAAATATGGAATACATCAATAATGCATATTCACAATACACTTAGTGTACCCCGAAATGAGTCAGTTTCGACGAACCCAAGCAGTTAGAGGCTTAAATAGTATTGATGGCGGGGTCAAATGATGCGCCCCGCTAAATCAATGTCCCATCAGCATTAATGAAGGTCTATCAGGAATCAGCTTGGCGCCAATTTGGCGACCATTCTCATCATCGGTTGGAGTGACGAAGAGATTTAATTTAGGTACTTTTTGTGACAAATTCAATATTGAAGACATGTATGTATTGTAAAGCTGGACAGCTGATACCTACTATGGTACGAACATCTCTAAAAAACTGCTGTTTGTTACATTTCGATTATCTGATATTTTCTTGATATTTTTTTTTTGCGGACAATCTTACACAAATCTTCCCTTTAGTCCCAAACTAAGCAAAGCTTGTACTATGGGTACTAGACGACGATAAAGATACTTATAATATTGTCACCAGTATAATTCATCTAGTGGGAATAATAGAAGGTGGTTTTATGACATGCACCATAATGAAAATCGAATTCCTTCGCGGTCAAGAATCGAAGCAACAGTACCTAATTCCACCAAAAACCTTCGCGAGTTAATAACATCGCATTTAGTCATTGTATTCATAGTTTACTGGTATACAATATATTAACCGTATATGTAGGTACGTTTAGGTAGGTAAGAAATGTATAAAAAAAATGAATAAAGTTTGTTCTTTTGTAATCGATCGTAATAAATTGTGTGATTTAAAGTGTCATCAATTGATTTTGCTTTAGATACATAATGTTCAATTTATCGTTCATTAGAGTAAAGGGTGATAATCGAGCGAGTTAAATCGATGCCCGCATTCGTTTCATTCACTCATTCATTCATCGTTCACGCTCTATCTTTTATAAAAATATATAATTATCCCTATTAAACTATATGCGGGTTACAGTTTTTATGTTTTTTGTGGTTACGTTTCTCTAATATTGTCGTGTCTCTAACAAACATGGCTTTAGTTTTCTAACAGTTATGTCAGTGTTCTTAAGGAGATAAGAGATTTGTTAGTTAGAATATAAATCTACAACTTATTTTATCAAGCCAATGAAATTTGTTTTGTTTCTGAAATTTGTGTACAAAGTTTGTCTTCTTCGGTTTAAGTATATCGGTTTGTTTAAATTAGATAGTTTAGGACAGCTAATCTTGACCCATTATTAATAAAATCCTTTTTTAAAGTTTAGTTATGCTATTATTGTCTATAAATACAACAGCCATGTCACATTCTTCACACATCAATAGTCCACAATCTACGGTAAGTCGATCAAATGAATACAAAATCCGAGAATGCCTCAAAGAGGCGGTTACTCAAACATCGTAGGCGGTACACCAGGCAACAGCTGACTAAACGTTACATTCCATAGCTATAATGTCGAGAATCGTCTGACTTTATGGGTTGACTGTAGGACAGATGTTTACTTTGCAAACATTGGGATGATCTTGTTGAATGCAATAGCTGGTATTAGTGTAACAAAGGTGCTCGTACAACATTGTAAATGCCGTCAACACCCGCGCCGTTTGATAATATTTATTTTCGATATCGATTTTACAGGCTGTAACTATAAGTTTGTTTTTGAATAATAGAGGTCTGTTAGATTGAATCTTATTATAAGTGACGCGGACATGAGTATCTTTGAATGTTTTTTTTAAATAGAGCTTATGTTTTGTGCCTATAGTGAGGTATATTTTGGTGGAACATAAGGTCAGAAAGTTTCGTTACTGTCTATACTTGTAAGTAGATAGAACGCAATTTCATCTTGGGTGACTCAGTTGGTTGGAATAAATACATATTATCTCAGGTATTAAGGTATCTTCGGTAATTATCAGTACCTGGTTCTCGAATATACGCATGAAATATATAAAATTTATTACATTCAGGTTCAACTCCTATGGGTACCTAGTTGTAGTTACACGTCTTAAGTTATAAGCTTAGTGCCCATTTGAGTCGGCGCTCACATTAGTTAACTTCTTTAACAATGTAAAATAGCCGATAACATAACCTATAATTTACATCACAATACAGTTAACAACAATGGCGTCTTTACAATCGTAAAATAATCTGGTAAGGAGATCGGAAATAGCGAAACAAATTTAGCACCCACAATAGGGACCCGGTGTTTGTCACCGCGATCCCATCTTGAGAATAGCTCCCTTCGTATCAGATTGAAGTGAGTTTCGAATTCGATGTTTACGATCGATTTTCGAATGTCGACATTTTCATGGAAATTAGGTAACGGGGAAGAAAGATAAGCATGACCAGAATAGACTATCCATCGAGTTTGTATTAATATTTGAGAAGTAAATGAACTGCCCTGAAACCAATGACGTAAAATCAATTTTTTGTAAAGCATCGTGATTCTGATTACCTACTTTAAATTATTCTCAATTCACTACAAGGACTTTATTAAAAATTTAATGTCAGAGTGTATGCAAAGTATTTTAAATCAATATTGAAATGAATGCTCTGGAGGTCTATTTTTGTTTATCACATCCGATGCCAATCGCATTTAAATGTGTATCGCGCGCTCGCTTCAACACGCGCCAAGCTAACGTGCTAGAACGAGTGCGCGAAATATCGCGAAAATTGTGAAAGAGATGAAGCGAATTGACGCCCTGGTTTAAAATCAATTTCATTTTGGAATTAATGCTCTTGTTAATGATACTGTCATGTAGTTAAACGAAGATGTATTGCTTAAGAAAAAAGTAACCGTGCAAAATATTACTTTGCCTAATTTGTCAAAAAACGTGTTGCCAGCGGCGACATCTGTGATGCTTCCCGTAATTACAGAATAACTTGATCACCTACCGAACGCGGCAAAATAATCATACCTTTTTCGCCTCGTAAATGGTCGAAGGATGTAATTTTCATCTCCAACCTGTCATTTCGGCACGCGCCTGACAATCAGTTGCACCGTTTTATTGTGGTTATACATTACAAATATTAAAGTCACCCTTTTGGGCGTAAGTGTTAACTTTATCACAAATTTTTGAGTATGTTATTATATTTTCCGTTATAATTATACTTTTGTGCAGAATTGGGAGTCGTGTTCACTTTTGTATTCTAGTTATGGTTTTGTTAGTGGAACTTGGTATTTTTATTCAAGTGCAGAATTGTTAGGGGTATATTTATAATGGTAGTGTTTTATACTTCTCATTGATTACTGGTCAGGGGTGTCGACTCAACTGACGTGTGTTGATGCGATTATCCGCGCCCGAGGGATGAATGTTAAAAAAGTACAAATGTATTATCGAGATGGGGATGAATGCGACGATTTGAAACAATTTTTGCGTGAGTAGGTTTGAACATGAATAATTGCACAATAATTAACGCAATGATATCCGTCTGTTTACAATATAGATGCAAGCCTTAATGCCGAAATACTGAAAGCCTATTATAGCTACGAAAAGGACGAGATACACGAACGATAACTAATGGGACACTTTCTGTCAACAACGGACAGAGAGTGACCAAATGCCTTGACAGCTGCCTACATGATAATCCAATATGAAGGAAATGTTCAAACCGAAAGTCACGCTTTCTTTAAATAATGTCACAATTACATTCATTAACAAGAAGTAAAGATATTTTTTAAGTCAAAAAAATCTAGTCGAAAAGAAAACTAAACTATCATCGCATTTATCCTGAGTTCGAGTCACGTTGCCCCTAGGGTTGTCAAGCCAAAAGTCGGTTGTTAGAGATTGCGGTCCGAGGGCTGCGACCCCACGACCGCGGGGCGCCCCCACTGGGGTTGTGGTTTGGTGGTTTGTCGTCTGTTTAGATATTTTTGAACCTTTTTTATTAGGTGTTACATTGATTTTTATGGCTCGGTGTTTTTATTTGATCAAATTATTTATGGTCAAATTTAAGTGTAAAAAAAACATCTGTGTTAAATCTTGTCAGACGCCTAACGTATTAAAATGAGTTATTTAATGATAAATATTCGCGATAGACAGTATCAGTGTAAACTTGTAGTAATCTTCGTTCTTGTAAAACAAAATATATTTTACTGAGACTATCGAAACATTTATTTATTTTGCCAGCAGATATTTTGCACGTAGTGACTTGTTTTTAAAACGCCTTATTTGTTACAAATTAAAACAAACGCTAAAATTATCCAGCAATAAACAAAAAACTTCGCAAATTCCATAATTAAAGTTAAAATTTCGAACGAAACGGCTCATTAAAATGCGTTTAAAAGTTGGCGTCGTGATTCCCTCCCGCAAACTTTTGTACCTGGTTAATTGAGGATATCTCTCGTTTGCTGAAGTGAAAGGGCGTATGTGTGGGTATGGTGTAAGTGATCATGAGCCGTTTTAGGTGTTTGGGACAGATCTGGTGAATTAACCAAATGAGGGCGACACACCGGCTTGGCTTGTTCGTACGCTCGGATGCGAAAATGCTTCATTATTGATGATATATCGCTATTCTTTCTTCACTCGGATACAATTACAGGCTTAATGCTCAGATGACATTTAATAATTAGGCAAACTGAACGACACAATATGAGTATGTAACAAGAAAATGTTACTTAACTTAAGTGTTGTTCAGTCAGTTTTATCAGTTAAACTTTTTTCGTATATTCCGTCAAAAGGTTTTTTTGAGTATATTCTTGATATAAGATCTCCATCACGGTTTTGTTATTTAATGGAAAAAATACTGACAAATTAATTGTTTTTTTTTTATATTTTTCGAAGCAGCCAGCTAGTGAACGGTGGCGGGTTGTAAGACTTGTATGTAAGCACCCCTACGTAGGCACCTAAATGATATCATTAGACTTAAATATGACCATTGACTGTACATAGAGCATACTTTTAAGCTCCTTTAAGCTCATAGTTATCTAAACTGCATCACCGCAGAACTGTACAATTAAATAAAATTCGTGATCTTCGGTTCTCAGCGACCATTAGCAGGCCGTGGGCGTAATTAAAAGACACAATACACGGGAGAATTAAAAACAATTAACTGGGGAAGGAATTGAGTACAATGGTCCTTCGTGCACGACTTGGATCTATATGGGAACTGTATAGGCCGTTTCGACGTTGTAAAGCGGTATATGGGCAGCGTTAGAGCGCGCCCGTCAGTTAGCGGAGTTGGAAAGGATGAAAGTTGAATAAATGTCGTATACGAGCTCAAAACAACGCTCTGGAGTTGTATGATTAGGAAGCGATGTGAGTCTACGACGAGTTGGAGACGTTAGCGGCAGCATTATATGACTGATCATGATTGTACTAGCCATTGCACGCGACTTTGTCCGCGTTAGCTGCCGTATCATATTTTTGATTTACGCGATTAAAACTATTCCATTGGAGTATTGATTATTTGTATAGCAAAGTTTATCTTAATCCGTTCAGCCGACATACTTGATTGAGAAACAAATATCCAAACATCCTAACTATAACATTTATAATATTATAACATGATAGGTAATGTGTTCTACTTAATTTTTGTATGGTTATTTATTAACTTATTATAAAGAGGTTGGGAATAAGCGACTTATAGAACGTTGACGTTTCATCACTTTGAAGCCAAACATTTTTGTTTCTAAGTAAGTGCCTTATTTTCTGTTTTGACTGTCGCTTCTACCATTATTTATCACATTACGAAAAATGATGATCTTAAAACTAAAAATCAATCGCAGCGAGGTTAATCGAGGCGTCAAATTGGGTTTTCAACGCTAGAGCTTATTCCGCAAAGTGCTGACTCGCGCCGACACCCCTCGCTGCCGCCATTTTCTTTTTTCACGGTGTTGCAATTCTATTACAGGCTTTTGTTTTTGATGTCCTTTAAGTGTCGGTTTTTGGTGTCTGTGCACCTCAAAACCGATATGCTTTGTCATCGTATGTGAAAGCATAAAATTGTTATTACCTCAAACCATTACTTAAAACAGTGAATCTTTGAGGTGACAGCGTAAAAAATATATAAGTTTATACCTACTCTGAGAAAAAAACCTGTGTAAATTTTAGGCAAGTCAGACTTTAATAACTAACTTAAAAAAAAAATAAAAAAAAAAAAAAAAAAAGCCTTTTATTATTCCATATAGGTTATAGATTAAAATTCCTTTGTTAGCTTTACGTATGGACCCCTCTTCGGGTAAAGGCCTCCTCCAAAGTCGCCCATTCGTCTCTTTGTTTCGCTTTTGTAGCCCAGTTTTCTCCTGCTATCGCTTCGAATAACTAACTTATCAGATCTAAATTAACTAATCAACGACTATAATATATAATTTCTTATTTAAACACCATGCTAATCAAGGCGACAAAAACACAGACCATCTTTTAAAAAAGCCTAACCAAATGTCTTCATCTAAAAACGCCGCGGGTGCCGCCCGCATGGCCACTACGGCACGGTTAGTTACCCGTTACACGGCTTTTAATTCAAAAATCGAACGCTCGCTGATTTGATAAAAAAGTAAACGATGCGTTGACGTTTTTCTTTTTTTATTATTTAATTAAGTAGGCAACGGTAATGAGGGTTCAGCCAGTGTCGTGTTTCGACACGCGTCAAAAGCTCAAAAGCTGTCGGGCCGGGTCCCTCGGGCAGAGCTTTTACAAAAAGCACCCTCTGATGGCTATTGATAAATATCAGTGTTATAAATATCGTTTTACAACCAGAACAAAAGGCGATTACCGTATTATTAAATTAATACTGTATGATTTTGTGTGGTTTTATAAAGTGTGGGTGGTGTTAGGGGAAAATCTGATCACCCAATGGAATAATGTATACATATGTATTTTGGATTATAAAAAAACATAATCTTAACCCATAAACTTGATATCTGAGACAACGCTTTGACTACATATACTACTTAGTTAAAAAAGCCTATGTTTCATAAGTTTCTTTCAAAAACTAGAAATAATCTTGTTATAATGAAATCGTTTCTCATTTGTTTTAGGTATGCACGGATTATTTCATTTCTAGCTTTAGCGCTCATTTTACACAAAAATAATAAACTACCATAGACAACCTAGACCAAACGCTCCGAAGACAAAACACTGGCCGTTTATACATCCCCGCAACCACAGACAATGCGACTTTTTGCCATCGGTCGTGTAGCCCTGGCTTTTTGAACTGGAATTTTTTCACTCCATTCGTCGTGTAGGCAGGCTTTATTTCACCCCATCAGCCAGTAGGGTTGAGAGGCTGGGTTTTTTGCTTTTTGTTTTGATGTTCTGATGATGTGTTATCGAAAAATAGAGACAGATTTTTCGTCTTTTGTTTTTGTATATGATCCGAATTTGTGTCGGCGTAGCCGTAGTTCGAAATAACGTAGGTTTTCAAAGTTTGGTACGCTATATCGATGTTTATTCTGTTCCGACATACGTACATAATTGTAATTATTTTGTTTACAATATTATCTTTGGTGGACAAAATCTATCGTGAATTTAATCTATTCTGATTGGTGTCTACACAATAATCTGAGGAATGAGATACTTAACAATAATTTAACTCAGGCAACTTCAATTTGAATATACTTTAGACGTGTAGTCGTGTCGTAGGCTCCACTGCAAATAGTTACTTATTCTTTTGTTTCAAATCAGCATTGGCATCCGTTAGTCGATTCTCGTACTTCCTTTACTTATATAATCGTGTAGGAAAACTACTCGCGTATTTTCTAACAGCTTTACATTATCCAACGCATCTCGATCAAACTTTACAGACTAATACGCAGCACAAACTGTCACAACTGTCAACGTTTTTTTAATTTCCCCGAGTTGACAGCCCTGGCCGGAAGCATTAGTTTCGAACTCGGACAGTGGCCATCCCGTTCCATGTACAGTTGGTGCAAATAAATGTTCACGTATGTACAGTTGGCAATGTGTTAGCCATGTATGTGGATATGTGACCAAATGTATAGGCTCGTCATACGTAGCTTTGGGATAGTGGAGATTTCATTTTGTGGTTTGGAACGCCCGTACCCCTTAATGTACAGGTATAGGTTATTTTTATTTATCATAATTAAAGCTACGTTTTTGTTTTATTTAGTGTGAAATATGTCGCGTGTGATATAATCTACGTTTACCTTTGTCACTAATAAAACACTCGTTCCTTGTTCTCTGTTCAGATCGGCTGTGTTGAAAGTGAAAATCGCTATAACGAGAATCTGGTGCTTAAATGTCAGCTAAGCTACATACATTGCATTTCACCTTTTTTATTGCATTTCACCTAATACTATTACCAATTCACGACAAAAATCACATTCTGCAAACTAAGCCCAAACTATCCAAAAACAACTGTAAAACAATGGCATCTTCGTGATCATGTGTTTAACAATGCATCGCCTGCGGCGAGCGCGTGATGGATGAACCCGGCGAGATTGATGGCAACTACTGACAACCCTAGCTGGAGACCTATTCACTAAACGCTGTGAAAAACTGTGAGCTAGTCTAGTATATCTTGAGCTCGAGATTAGAAACAAGTATACGTGATTGGAGGTTGGATTATGCGGGTCCGCCTGTGGTCGTCTTAGTTCCCATTCGGAAACTAACATCAGCTGTTAAATAGTAAGCATGTTATCTATAACCTGAAACTGTTAGGACTCCTGAGACTCTTAAAAACTGTCTCCCGGTAATACTAAATGCTGGTCATTGGTATACGGACGTGAACTAGGTATTCCCTCAAAGCGGTGCACTATACGACGAGGTGCTTAAGTAATGGCGTCGGAGTCGGAGAGTAAGTGGATAGGTATGGCAAGTTACAACTAACGTGATAAGGGTCTAAAATATTTTTATAAGGGTTGTGTTGGTGATGACCATACATAAATTACATCAGGTATGAAACTATGTATTTGAGCTTCAGTGGAAGATCATTTTACTAGAATTCCGAATTATATTAGTACAACCATAATCTTGACCTCTTTCATGAAATAAATGACAGTGACTTTTATCGATCTCAGCTGGTTCAACTTCAAACGGAATGGAAGCCTCAAATCCCCCATTGTCCTATTGCTTTAAAAGGGCCGATCTTTGCACTTTGACATTTCGCGGTATAATCACGTCCTCACAGAGGGCGCTAGTGTCTAAGGGAGATCAGCGCACTCTTGACACCGCTGTCGCCACTTGAAAAACCACGATAACCACCTATCAATCAAGTGATAATCGACTATGTCACAAGGGAATAAGAACTCCAATGAACGATGAGTATCTTGGTTTTGTGTTGACAAGCTCTTCGGGCGGATATCGGCTCTTGAACAGCATTGTCTGTCGCGTGACTTTTTGACGTTATCGTAGATTTTAAGGGCGATCAAATATGATGAGGTTGTTCAGTGGATCTTGAATGAGTGTAATGAAACATGAAGAAGCTCAAAAGCATGAATGGAGACCGGAATGTATCTTATAACGAAAAGTTGAGCGCTACTGGTGAATGTGTTAATATAAGAGCTAAACCTTCATACTCGTAGACTCGAACACTTCTTTGAGAGTTAGTTGTTTAGAAATCAAACTTTAGAGTCTAGTCCTCAGTATTGTATATGTGGGTATTCAAATTACAACTCAGTCCGGTACCTAGAGGCTTTTCTCAGGTAAACTTCATTAAAAGTAAATCGGTAGGTATTTCAGTTTCAAAATATTACTTTTTGTACTCGACGATTAAAATATGTGTATTAAGATTTCATAGAGAATACTGCAACGTCACTCTTTTCATAGTTGTAGTCCATGTTACTGTCGAAACAATCGAAATAACTACTTTTCGATACGCTCCAGACAACTAAAATAAATTCGACCAATCACGTGGCTGCTTTACTGAACTGTAATGAATTGGACCAATAGAATCGCTTTGATGTCGTAAGCTCGTTGATGTCTTTTAAGATATCAACAAGTGTACGAGCGATGAGCTGCACTTCGTTTCAACGGTATCGAGTTTGTTTAATTAGTTCAGTTGACTCGTAGAAAATTAATTTTAATGAACTCGTACAAAAAGTATTGTTCACAGTAGTGTTATAATCAAGCTTTTTAATCTCGTACCTTACTTAGGCCACTCAGCAAGCTTCGTGGCCTAAACACGGTACTCGACTAAAAAGCTCTCTATTATAACACGATTGTGAAAAATACTATTTGAATTCACACCCGCTTCTGCAATCACACTATTTGAACAGCGTAAAAGGTTGCCACACCATCAATCGGTTCGAAAAACAAAAAACTGAAAACCTTTTTTAAATCGTAATAAAATCCTCCAAATCTAATCAACTCTTTAAACACTTACTGCGGATCCCATTTAATTTGACTCGTTTGTATCAAAAGGGCTCATGTTGATTAAGTTATGGAATACATACGTCGTTATGTTTCAAGTCACTTATGAGCTCAACCGCGTCGTGGGTTAATATTAAAAGGGCGTATGTGCCTATTTGATAGTAGTGTTGATACGTCTATTTATAAAGTACCGTGGTCGTATGAGCTGCCCTCGGCTCGGTGTCAATCTTTCGTTTTTCCGACGCGCGGCGAGCGGTCAGCTCTTTGTTATTCAAATCAAACACGCCATCTGTTGTACGGGGGAATAATTAACTGATGCGTTTTTAAAATATGAATTTTAGAATAGAAACTCTGTTTGCATTTGTTTTTAATATATGATTTCCATCGCTGACTCTTAACTTAAATAATTTTTTGATATAATATAGATTTGTGTTACAAAAAGACAAGATTATTAAGTCCGCCATACTACTTGTTTATTATATGAAATCATGGGAATTATGACTTTTATTCTACCAATTTTAAATCAGCTTTCAGTAATTAGACGTTTCAACATACGAAACAAACATTACAGGACTTTTATTGTAGGTAGAAGTAACAAGGCCAGATTTTTTTTTAATTTTTTTTTAACATCCAGTGGACGTCCCCCCCAATATGTACTCTTTTGCTTAACAATTTCAATTTCATTTATTTAAAAAACCAACTGGGATCATGTGTGTTAGTAGATACTTAAAAATAGGGTTAACAAAAGCTCTACACAAAAGGAAAGTCTAGAACCCAAAAGCGTATTTTTCAAACTAACCAGACCTATTCCAACTCCAAGCTCCCGGAAACCCAACTAGCCCTTAACAAAACAGTACCGCACAAAATAAAACGCCAGAGAGCCTAACAAGCGTTTCCAAAGCGCGATACGTCCTAAGTTAGTGCGCGCGCGCCGTGATAACGTTAATGACGCCGTAAACTTGAGATGCGCCGGAACCGCGCCGTATTGACTGAGATCCTAGATTTTCGCAGGCTTACGGAATGTTGGTTTGAATGTCTGTGTTTTGTAATGTTGTCAATGTCATAGTGATTGGCGCAGCTGTGTTAGTCTGTCCTGATGATTAGGTTGACATAGTCACTATCAGTCGGATGGCGGCGGGAGGAGAGAGTCCCACATAACCCCGAAATAGCCTTCCCCAGGCCGGGGGTATGCGTAAAGAATTTTCACACCGACAAAAAAAAAAAAAAAAAAAAAGGTGGCTGTGTGAGCCAGGACCAATAGTTGTTCTTATCACCAGCTAATATAGTGAATTTGTTTAGAGGACCAATTGCGCACACCAAACCCACTCTGTAAGATTATGATTTAATATTGAGACTCGGTGAAAATAGAATAGTTTGAAGTTGACTGATGTGAGCAAATAAACGGATGTCGTAGGAGACTTTTGTTTGATTTCTTTCACCTAAAAATTACATTATTATAGTTTGACGGCGTGGCTTGTATACCTACCATATTTTTCGCCATACCTGGCCATAAAGTAGCAATACCCGCCCAAAGTCCCACTTCATCGGGGAGACTGGCTGGATCGTATATATTTATCGCCTTCGGCTCGGGCGTAAAATACTTGAGATCTGAGACATTCTTTGTTTTTACCGCCTAAGGTGAGTCCAGTGGGTACTGTAACAAGTTTCTGTCAAAAATTTCGTTTTTGGTACAATCATTTATCGCCGACTGTACTTTTCTGCATACCATCATCAACTACTCATTGAGACGATTCTAACGAGGCCAAACTCGATGGGGTTGTGGCGTTTTATTGCGGAGTTCCTATGGCCACCTTCCAGCTCCAGCGTCAGATCACCTCCATGTCATCATAATATTGCATTGTCATGCGATATAGGTACATATGCATACAAAATTTCAAGTCAATCGGAAACCGGGAAGTGGGTCAAATTTAACTTGCAAGATTTGATTACAGACAGACAACGGGACAGGTGAAAGTAAGTAAAAGCTTGTAATATTAGGAGTCGTTACAGTTTCAGAAAGTACGATACTAGAGAGTTCAACGTTGTTGCTTGTCTTCTATACACGTATTTCTATTGCAGTGATAGTTGTTGCCAAGAGCAGAATCCAGCTTTTCTACCGGATCATGTAAATCCGGAATCAAACGCTTCGCCATCTCGTGTCATAGATGAATCTTAATGGTTACTGAAAACAGTCTACTCTTTCATGTTTACTTATGAGTGGAGATGTATCTTATAGCTGGATTGTGGTACCAATACAACTGTAGGAATTATATACTTCGACTTCTTGCTTTTATAAGTTTAGTAGACGAACTTGCAAACTGAAAGAATTCGGCATACGAGTCGACTTTTTCTCTATAACACCGCAATAATCAATTATTGTCATTTTATTTTGATCGCGTCAGGTAGATCTAAATGTCACTTTTTATATGGAAAAATGACAGTTAAATTGTCCTAACGCGCGTTTGGAACGTTACGTGATTACCCCTCGGATAACATACTTATGTCAAAGTTCTAAATAGACCTACGTTTTCAGATCAAACATAAGCATCGCAAGCAGATGTTTCTGCGAAAAACTGAATTCACATATTATCAGACCCGATGCATCCTCGGTTGTAAAGTCTCCAGGCTTAGAGCGTGCGATTGGAGACGGAGCGTCCGCAAATATGCGGAAGAATTAGCCTGGCCTAACGACGGAGTAAATCACCTGCCTGCGCGTGATTAACTTTAAAGTTACGCTTAAATCACACTGTTTATGTAGCCGCATTGATCTATAGAAACGGGTTGAGTATTTAGGGCTAAATTTCATTTGGCGTTAGATAGAAGAGCATTATTGTCCATGCATGGAGTTTGAGTTAGCTGGGCAGCATAATTATGTCTATCATCTAAGCTGGTTCGCATACTTTCGATAACTTTCTTTCTGGAATAAATCGATATCTGGGAGTTCGTTGCTCTAAGCATTGGTACTTGTTAAGAATCATCAGCACGGTCAATAAACTCAAGTCGACCGTGCATACAAACGTATAGTTTAAATAAATAATTCAATAAATATTACGGGATAATCTTACACAAATCAACGTAGGCCCACGGTAAGCTCAATAAGGCTTGTGTTGTGGGTACTAGGCGATGATATATATAATAGATAAATACATATAGATACTTATATGAGTTATATACATATATAACATCCATAACTCAGGAACACATATTCGTGATAAACACACAAATAAATGCCCTGACCGGGATTCGAACCCAGGACCTCCAGCTTAGTAGTAGTATAAAAAAAAACCTATAATTTGGTTCTCATTTTAAAACGGCATACCCACTGGAATGACATTAAACATTTTATGCACAGGCGGATCTGCCATATCTAGGTCGGAAACTAGTTTTTGTTGCTATACATATAATAATAATTTAAAAAAAAATGAAGTAATTAGAGACGTTGTATGAGAAACGTTCTACTCGCTATATGTTTCTTTTATTTTAATTTCTAGCTAAGATGCCACAGACAAACCCCCAGATTCACATGGTAAACATATAACACCCCACGTTGGCGTCAGAGGATAAATATTAAGGAAGTTAACTAATTAAATAGGTATGTTGAAACAATTTGATCCTAAAATGAAAACTCAACATGACATTAATAATTGGAAATGCTGTACATTAACCGCCGGAAAAACTCCCCAAGTTAGATCGCGAAAGGTGAAAGTTCACACAAAGTCCATAGACAACTTCAAAACATCTGAATACAGCGCACAATCAGACCTCGCCATTATGCGGCTCGGACCTATCTCTGACACTGACACTTGACACTTGTCGACACTTGGCGACACTTTGTGACACCTCCGACACGAGGCGTGTGACCCAGTTGCTTTGTGCGGCAATGCTGTTCGATTTAGCGCTTCTTATATTTGTGTTGCTTTTGTTTTACTGAGTTATCAATAAGGTTATGTAGTTTGAGTTGTAGTACAAAGAAGATCAAAAAAAAAATTAAAACTTTTGTTTGAGTGAAATCTTGGAACGTAAATTTAGAGAGATTTCTACTGAGATAACTGTCAAATTTAAACCATTGTATCGTCAATAGACGCGTTAGACCGTAGCGTTTTATATTTCCAATAATGAACATTATAGTAAGCGTATAAATCCTATTCACAATAAAAGCCTCAAAGGACACAAATTGAACACCGTAAACACCCGTCCGGAAAAAAAAATATCCTAACGTCGACGTCTACGACATCCTACACAGGTTTTGGTAAAGTTTATCAATGCAGCAAAGGTGAAAACGGTCTGACAATTTTGACAGTTGCAAAATTTGCGCGTCATCCTAATGGCCCGGAATAGCTTTAAATGGCGCGAAAAGAAAAAATGGCGACAATCGTATTGTGTCGCGACGAAATTTTAAATAAACACCTTTTGAGTGGGCGGGAGCCGGAGTATTTGTAAATAGGTTTTGTAAAGTTCCACAATAGGTTTTTTTTGCGTGTTTTTTGATGTCCTGCGGGGTATTTGACAGTATTGTCGCGTGCCCTTAATGCGCGCGTTGTCAAGAAAAAATGACAATGCCGATGTCAATTTGTAGGCCTTTCAAAATGTTGCTTGATTTTTTGCTGACACGCTGCGACTCCTTGGTAGATAAATTGTTAATTTAATATATTATTATTGTCCAGATTGTAGGTACTGTAATGTTACCAACATATGAATACGTTTGTACGTAGCTTTTAAACTACTGCTAGCGTAACTTGTGCAAGTCTCAAATCTATTTTTATTTTATAAAAGCTACTAACACAAATATTGTAAAAATACTGACTCTCAAAATAAAAATGACACAATTTAGTCACCTACCTTTAAATGAGAAATTAATCAAAGTAAAATGTAAAATTCCCTACAAGACTGATTGACCTTTGTAAAAAATATGAGCCCTATCAGTTCCTAGCCGCAAAGTTCAAAAGGGTCATAAAAATGCAAGAAAGGTCATACAAAGGGCAGCAACGTGCTACGAAGTGCCAACTTCGTGGTTCGTCCATTAAAGAGTAGCTGACAGCTAGTCGACATCAGAGGCATCTGTTTTAGTAAATAACATGCCTATGTAAAGTATGCAAATATATCATCATGTTTATTACCGTCTTTTCGAAGATCTCACGGTTCTAATTGATTTGCCATACGATAAATAAATAAATTAAGTTTATTACTATAAAAAATATGGTAAGTGTAGCATATTAATAGAAGAAACTAGGTGTAGCATATGAAATATGGCCCTTTTTCCTAACTAAAAGTACCTAATGGTTAAATTATTATTATCACCATTATTCTTTTTTCATTGCTGTTATTGTTATTTTTTTGCGCTATTTAATAATCTTCATTCTTTCTTTCATTCTAAAAATTAATACTTACAAATGACATGTAGCTCTCGACTTCAACAACAAATCCTATTTTTACTCAAATTCCTAAGGGAGAGTATCTTGAAAAATCTTGCAAGTTTGCAAGCATGTTATATATCGTCGCTTAGTCTTTATCAGCTATGCTTGGTTTGGAAATGAATCGATTTGTGCATAAATGCCCCAAAATATTTATATATTTATTTGAGGATCCAAAGTGCAACATTACTTGAATGAACGCGAAACGTAATCTTAACCTTTTCGAACATCATCCTAAACAAATTTCTCCGACGTATAAGGCATGTACACACTCAAAAAGGCGCGAAACCTTAAACCTAAGGTGCGTGCACACAATACTCTTATCGCACCATCGGGACATAAATAAAGCGGCGGGTGGCGCTACCGGGCGCTGCTTTAGCGCTGTTTACGATCTTACGAAACCACTAGCTCAGTAGCAATTATGCGACCAAATTTAAAGCTGGGGCACACAAGTAGAGGAAGTGGTTGGGTGAACTTGTCTTCCTGCTCTAACGATTCATTGAGCTTTAGTATTGTTTTGTTTTATGTATTTCTTTATTGAACTCTTATCTCTTCTGCATTTAGGTATATTAATTTACAAGTATTACATTGCACGTAGAACCGATGGCCATTGGGGCGGAAAAGTTCTCGAGTGGCGACCACGTACCGGAAGGCGCGGCGTGGTTAGGCTAGGTGGACTGATGACCTGGTAAAGGTCGCGGGAGTCCGCTGGATGCGGGTGGCGCAGGACCGGCCATTGTGGCACTCTTTGGTGGAGGCCTATGTCCAGCAATGGACGTCTTTCGGCTGATATGATGATGATGATATCTAGATATAAGAACATGTACATGAACATGTGTTATACGATCTACATTACTGTGAACTACTATAGTTTTAATTGAAATTAATCAATTAATTATTAAACTGTGGTAGTAGTATTAGTATCTAATGTAAAAGTTAATATTGGTGTATACTAAGCTTTATTCTACGATCGTGTTGCCACTGGTACCAGCGCTACATCGTTTTATTTTTAAATTGAGAAAGTGATTTGACGTTTATTACCCCGATGAATACATTATTATGTACCTAATTGGTGACGTGTATACAGAATATATTAAATAAACATTCCATTCATGCTAATCGTGATAAGTTAGAATTATTTATTGAAAAATATTAAATAAGCTCATAAATTATTACAGCGATAAACTTTCAATAATTAAATATTACATGTACAAATACTTCGTTGGAATTATATCATGTAGGTGTATCCAACTGTACACTCTTGTAAATATTTATAATTTGATAGATTTTTTTGTAACGTCAACAGTAAGTTTTATTTATTATGTAGGTACTCTATACAAACATTTAATTGTACGACTCTGCCTTTTTGCGAATTCAACCTCATTTTACGCACTGTAAAATAATGTCTTACTTAGTTTAGTTAATTTTTTTAGTTAAAAGAAAATAACTAGAAAAAGCTTTGTCAAAAAAGTGTCTCATGTGCACGTGTATGAAGCAAATAAGGTTGTAACATTCACTACAGTAGACGGCAAACTTCGTGCGCAAATGACCTTGCCTGCGCAAAGGCGAATTGTACGTGCAAGCTGCCCCCCCACTTCCCCTCATTTGCGCACGAAGTTTGCCGTCTACTGTACTTTATCTCCTTCATACACGTGCACATGAGACACTTTTTTTGACAACTTTTTTTAGTTATTTTCTTATTCATAAAATAGATGACAATACAATAATTTGGTATCATTAAGTTGATCTGACGCAGTCGGAACGTAAAATGAAATATTTTTGATTGCAACAGTTTTAAGGACAGAACGTGGATGAGGTGTCGTGTTAATTTGGCAGAATATTCATGTCCTCGTTAGGTCAGCCAACAACCTGGCAGGGGGTGGATGGCGTATATGTTGTGTGATCATCTCGTTTGTGACGGGAAAGCTGTCAAATTATAAGATACTATTTGCTCGCGACTTTGTCCGTGTGGAGGAACTCCTTTACCTAATGTGTATCCTGGAAGTACAAACAACTTCCACCCCCCATTTCACCCTCTTAGGGAGCGATTTCTAGGTTAAAAACGGGATACAAGCTAACTCTATGCCAAATTTCATCATAATCGGTTCAGTGGTTAAAGCGTTAAAAGGTAAAAGACAGAGTTACTTTTAAATACTCCAATTGACCATTTAAAAACGGTAAATTAGTCCCTTATTTTTTCACTAGATAACTTATCTTATTTAATTTAATTTTCCCATTTTTGCCTCCAACACACAAAAGAGACGGAAAGAGACGTACGTACCTAACTAATGCAATAAAACTTAATTTTTAATTGAATAAAATCTCATAAATAATAATAGAATACAAACAATTTTATAACTTAAGTCATAAATGACAAACAAGTGACAAACAACCATAAAATAACAACATAAAATTGACACAAGTCAAACTCACGGAGTATCAATAGATGTAATGTGCCTATTAAATTTAATAATAACGATAAAACCACTGCCAATGTCAACGGCGCCCTACTAATGAGCAAACACACAGACGTTCAGAACATTTACCCATGTATATAATGAACTAGGTATACATATACCTACAGTGCAGTAGACATCACCTCTCACGGTCTGTTGACCTCTTTGATTTTACGTCTGTTTTGCTATTTGCTTGCTTTTACTAACTTCCTTTTTGATTTAGTGGTAAATATTATTATAATGTTCAATATTTTTTAGAATTTATCGGGTAAGAAATTTATTTCCGTAAATATTATATTTTCCTGACAAGTTTTTAGTTTTATTTTCTCTATGTGGTGTTTTAGTAAGCATGGTATTTGGTGATTACCTATATACCAATGAACATATGGGGCCTTTTATCATGATTTGGCTCTTACAAATTACCTAACGACAACACTTACTTTGTTTTTGTTTTTCTATTTCCAACTTTGGTTGGAAATTAGTTTTGACTAAAGATTCGCCAAACTGTGAAGCAGTTAGTTGGCGATGCGATCAAATAATGAAAAAAGATTATAACCACCGCCCTAGCCAAAAGGCCGCAAGTCTCTACAGAGTTCGTATGCACACATAAGTACTGACTGTAATTCCTCTCTAGATTGTGATGTAAGTATTACATAAAGATACATCCATATAAGGATATTCCCCACTAGAATAAAAACCGTCAATAAAACAAGTCCTATTGCGACAAACATCCCTATTCTCATAATCTAGTTACCTCGCGCCGGTGCAAGTAATTAGTATCTCTCCTTATTCGGGAGCCGACAAACGGATCGACATCTTTCCCGGATTGAACGATGGAGAATGACGCAAAAACATTTGCTGTAAAATGCATTTACGCTCTTATGATTGTGAGTAGGGTAAAAATTAGAACGTACGCCCTCGGGGGCAAAGTGTCGTAAAATTGAGATAAAGTTTTAATTGAAATTAATATTTTTCGGGAATTGTAAGTTCTGTAAAATAAAATAAAGAAATCAGGTTGATGAAAGAGCTCGAAGAAAGACGCAACGGTCAAAGGATATATCGTCAAGTAATTTTATGTAACGGGCCTATAGCCATGTTCGGTTTGTCTTCCCGGTTACGCAGCTCACTTAGTATCTTCATTGCACAGCTGACGAGTCGAAATATACCTACCCTGAAGTGTAGGTAATATTTGGATGTACCTACAATACAATTCATTGTCTGGTTGACACGAATATCAAGTTGATGATTGATAAAAGACAAGCCCGCTTCGAATCCGCGCAGGTCATAAATAAATCTGTATTAATACAAAATAATTAGAACATCCCGACGGACAACCCCGTCTTTTTATCTGCGGGGGTGCACTTCTATTTGCATATCTCCTCGGTCATAAATCTCGGTTTCACTTATTAGCTCCGTTGGGGGGATGTTTGGTTTGTGTTGATGGTTTTTGGTAAGGGTTAAATTGAACACGGGTTGAAATAAGGAATGTGATGGCTGTGCGAATTGTCCAGTTAATGGTTTTTAGAAAACGAATGTGAATTGCATGCGAGTTTAGGTCGACGAAAAACAAAACAATAAGTAATAGCTCTAAAGGGTTAAGTGTGAACAGAAGTTTTACTGCACTAAACTACTATTAAGCATCTTGTTCAATACTAAACTACAAAATAAATAAAGAAAATGAAGTAAACGTAGCTAATTGTTAATGAAGAATTGGCATTTTCTGTTTATTTTCAAAGTAACATAACTAAGTAAAATATACTGATGATAAAGTGAATAATTAAAAAGTTAAATAAACAAAAAATACCAATTTATAAATGAAGAGAAAATGAATAAGGTACTTACGATTGAATGTTCCGGTGTTCCAGTCAGGTTATTGTTAGTGACAGTGCTTTAGTGACCTGGTGACTAGGTGCTCAGAACAGAAAAATGGTTAGTGAATGTTACAGTAATGGAAGGACCAACACCGAGTAACCGTCACCAAAGCCTAAGACACATCTGGGAATAACACGATAAAAAGTATTTCATCAAAATTTTAATTAGGTACGCCCAATACCCCCCACCTGTACCCAATTCAATATTGTTATTCTCAAAAGTGATGAACATAATACAGGAATGAACAAAATAGAAAGAAAATAAATGATAAATAAAAATTTGGAAACTTTCAAAATCTTGTAAACTCATGATATAACACAGACTAAGTATTAAGTGTATAGGTATAATTACGTACAAGTTTTAGAAAATTGCCAAATGATTGAAAAATGAACGGAAAAATAAAAAAAGCGAAACAGAACATGCAAACTGGATGGGATTTAATGAAAACCACTCCAAATATTCAATAACTTGCTTCGGCATTGTATGAATGTGCTATGTAGGTAAAACACAATCAAAATCCACCACCAAATAATTTATAAAAAAATCGACCTCCACCAAACCAAAAAATTTGGTTAAAACATTTTAGGCATAAAATCATCACGAGCAACATTGACCGGGTTTTCTTGAAAATGTCTTACGTCAGGCGTGAAGGGCCGTGACCATAGATTGGACACGAATAACCAATCGCATCGATAACTGAAACGCTGATTCGATTTGAATCAATCCACTTCGATTTCCATGAACATCGCTACGGATTTACGCATTAACGATTCTGAAAATTATCATGTTTCGGATTGCGTAAAAATATAATACTTATCTACTCTGTAGTACTTAGGTACCTACCTACATAAAAACGAGTCACCGAGGATGGTAAAAACAAAAAAAAATTCAGGATAAAAATTACTTTATAGTGAATAAGTACCTATTATAAAAATTGTGTACACTACATTTAACTTTTTCGACACCAACGAATATATCTGCACCGCAGGTTCAACGCCAACGACTGATATATACTCGTATGCGCCAAGGAGCCCAGCGCGATAGCAACTTTCTTGCATTGCCATAAGGTTTAACTCGGAGTCGGGACTAAATGTCTTGTTGACTTGGCGTGTGGTTGTCATTTTTTCTCTTTGACAGAGCGTCGAAAAGGTGAAAGAAATCATGCTTCAAATATCTTAATGTTTATTTGATTCAGACTATTGAAAGCGTAGATATAGGATAACAATGAACGGTCATTGCAAAAATACCAACTGATCTAATAGGTACCTTTTAACGGCGGAGAAAATTCGATCGTAATAGACGCAATGATATAAAATGCAATTTTCAATGATTTTCTGAGACCTTTCCCATTTAATACCCTAGCATCTAAATTTAGGCTGATTGTGAAATAATTTACATCGGTTTGCAAATTGAAAACTACAATTTAAGCGCTAGATCTGCTGAAGATCTCTGATTAATTAAATCGATCGGATCGTTTGTGTATCGCATCGTTCGCGGCGTATCGTATATCACACGGAACGCCCCGGTTACGCCTACACCATGTTACAGTCATATCTTTGGACGATCTAGTGGTACAACTTTTACTACGTACGCTTCAATGTGGCTAACAAAACTCTTATTCTGGTGCAAGGTAAGGCCCATGGTAAGTATCAGTTTATGATTTTAAATTTGCAAAATAAGCCACTCCGAAAACACGAAGGTTTAAGAAATACCCATTTAAAAAGCGGCCAAGTGCGAGTCGCACATGAAGGGTTCCGTTAAATAAATTGCGGTTGGCGTATTAAAAACAAACTACTAGATTTCGTTCAAACCAATTTTCGGTGGAAGTTTGCATGGTAATGTAGATCATATATTTCTATCATTCTCTTATTTTAGAATTTACAGGGGGGGGGGGACACACATTTTACCACTTTGGAAGTGTCTCTCGCGCAAACTACTCAGTTTAGAAAAAAAATATGTTAGAAACCTCAATGTAATTTTTTAGGCCCATCCATAGAGCGTGTGGGGGCACACGTATGGGTTTGATGAAAAAAAATTTTTTCAGTTTCAGGTATAAGTGTGGGGAGCCCCAAAAATGTATTGTTTTTTTTCTATTTTTGTGTAAAAATCTTAATGCGGTTTACAGAATACATCTACTTACCAAGTTTCAACAGTATAGCTCTTATAGTTTCGGAAAAAAGTGGCTGTGACATATGGACGGACAGACAGACAGACAGACATGACGAATCTATAAGGGTTCCGTTTTTTGTCATTTGGCTACGGAACCCTAAAAAGCCCTTTGTAAGTTTTTTTTGTAAGTCGCCCAGAAATCTATATCAATTATTTGTGACAAAGATTAGAGTCTAACGAAGGTAAAAAAATTCAACTGATACCTAAAGTTTTAGATTTTTACTTGATACCACTAACATTCACGTATAAAAAACGGCGCCGCATTATCTTTACTGAGTCACATTGACTGGTCACTTGTAACGTAATACTAATAATATTTCCCCAGCAATTGATACCAGGCGCCCAGAGAGCTACTGAAAGTGTGCGGTCAAGCAGTAGGCAAAAAAACCACCAAACTATCTAGACATACCTCGCCCCGCGCTAACCTGAAGACCTACGTTTACAAAAAGGGAATCTTTGCATTTTATAAGAGGTCAGAGCTTATTGGACGTTTTATCATACGACATTTCTGTCAATGCGGTTCGGTCAAGCAACTATAGGCTTTGTTCAGTTGAGGTTAAGGAGTGTTAGGGTGTTTAAGGAAATGGTAAGTAATGTATATCAATTTCAGCAATGGGCACGGCGACATGCGGGGGCGCGCGTGACGTGAATGTCCATTGGTCGAGTTTTTTATTGTTATTGAGTGGCCACGCACGCGTTAGATTTATAGGTTATATTTGGGATAAAAGACATAATATTATTGCGGTACAAACATGTAAGTATGAGCTGGTAACTGCGAAGTCAAGTAGGATACCATGAGTATGAGGCACATTAGAACACATCAAACTACATATTATCTTCGATAGTTTTAAACTTCTTACTTCTTATGAAAACCAAAAATGGTAACACATACAACAATTGTACAAAAACAAGATTAACTTGGTGGCATTGATGGATGACGGTTTTTTGCGAGGATGAGCCAGGAAAAACTTGCTAACATTTTTAATGACGTTTAGGCCAAGACACAAAGTATTATAAAGAAACCGTAGCATTAGGATGACAGATTTACATTACACTAACTTCGTTTAACTGAGCTAATTAATATTTGATATCCTTTGACATGTAACATTGACGTGGATAGGTTGTGCTAAATATCTGGACTGTCTAATTCTCAAGTAAAACATTTGAAAAATGCGATATGCTACGAGAAACTGCACCACAACCTTTGAATCGTAGGTACTTACTACAAAAAAATCCAAGAAGTAACCTAAATGATTTTAGATTTTGCAAAAGAAATAAAACCCATTATTTCTTACAGCTTTTCCCGATCCCCGATTAATCGTTCAACCAAATTCCTTCAAAATCATCCCACTTACTCAGATCACGCAAATCTCCGCGAAATTGGATTAATTGAGCAATAAAAAAATGTGTCAGTGCAGCGTAAAAATGCGATGAAAATGAAAATGCGGGGAGGATGGCAACACCTCATTTCACGCTTTACCAAGGGCTGCGGCTGTGAGTAAAGCCGCCAATAAATCTCCTACCGGATGCGATTTTTTGTTCGACGAAAATAGTTTCCTCTTATTTTGTCGGGGGAAGTTATAGATATTTTCACTTACGTGTAATGGCTCGTGGCGTAAATGTTTGTTTCATGCTAATGGCGGCATGGCTGAATTTTATAATGATTTGAGTGTGTCATCGGATTGGTGTAGCTAAAACTTGTTTCGTACAAACAGCGTGTATATTTATTTAACCGCATATTGTAGCCAGACGTAGATTTTAGTGTTATAATCTGATATTTATAACAATTATTAATTTAGCGTTAATTAATTTTGCTGGTCACTTGTGACAGTTGTGATGTCACATCATTAACACAAATTAGTGATCCATTGCGTGCTGAATTATTTTATATGGAAAAAAAAGTTCGCTTTTTTAAATAATTTATCGATAAATATATTAATAAGTGCCTATTCTATAACCCCCTAAAGTTTGCGGTTATATCAAATATAAACGCTGTTACATACAAGTCTTGTGACAGCTGATTGAAGTGATCGAGTTTTAGAGGTTTAACCCATTCAGCGCATGGGCGCTGAATGGGACGACACATATGCGTCAGAGCGCTACGAGCGCTTTTCGCTGCATACGAGGTTTAAGCTGCTACGGACTACGGCGTAGCGCTACGAGATTAGCGTGGCCGTGAATGTGTTTGTACTCATCATCATCGTATCAGCCGAAATACGTCCAGTGCTGGACATAGGCCTGTGTCCAGTATTGGATTCCTACTCATAATAGTGGGGAATGGTCTCATATAGGAAACAAAATGCTTATAAAATGTTACATCCTAAATCAGAGGGGTAATTATGTAACTTTGTACTTAAGTATGAAATGAGCGTTAGGATTAGGACAAATCAACTGTCATTTTTCCATACAAGAAATGACATTGACATCTTCTTAACGTATGTACAAAGCGTTACGCGGTCGAACATCAGGTTTCTATTTGAGTAAAACCACAAACATATCAGTATTCAATACCCTAACAAAAAAAAACAAAGATATTCCGAGATTTTGACCTCAGTGGTTCGATTTTGCTGATCATGTACAGTTTTACACTTTGTAAGTTTTACAAGTATACATGAACTTTATTTTAGGCTATAATATTTTCAGCCTAGCTTTGCCGCAAGCAACCATCAGAAATGATAAATGCCTTTTTGCCGTATAAATCTAAAATAATACATTTTTTAAGCAAAAATGCTCCCTAAATTTCCCATTTACTATACAGGATAGAGACAAATGGCGGATCGTGGTAGTTCTTTATTCATTCTCGGGGCTGGGCTAATAAATCAGCCGGGGCCATGCCAATACCGATGTTGGTCACGATGGCCAATGTTGCCCGCAGATTAACGAAAGAGCCAGCCAACATTTGAACCAACATTGGTAAATAAATCACTGAATTTATTAAGAGAATGTGCCGTAAAAATCAAAACGAGCACGTGCTAACATTTTATTCGATACTAGAGAGAATTTTGTGACGACTTTAAAAAACCAATCGTTTAATATAGGAGCCGTGGAATGTAAGTCGAGTGTAATTTAAATACCATAAAAAGCATTCAACGAGGTGTTATCTTTCACACAAATTCGGGTGGGTATCCCATGACCAATTAGTTTAGACCTCTCAGCTTTCCACAACCTTGTGGACGGTGCACGGATTAGGAAGTTGATCGTATTTTGGTCATCGTGTGATGTATTTTATGGATTTTCTAAAGGTGTAAATTTCTTTAACGACATCTTAATCTATAATTTAATTGTTTGTAAAAAAATGTATACGGTATATCTACCGATTTGCATTATTTATTACAAGTTTGTATGGAAATGAAGTATATTAGAATCGATGAAACGTCCATATTATTCTACAAAAGCATTTAGTTAATAGGAAAATCAAACACGTTATCTTATGTTTTGTCAATAAAATATCATCCGCGCATATATATTTTGCTAAGATACCTATCAACTTTCCCGATAGTTTCCATTAACATTCACTTGTAAATATATTGCATAGGTAGCTTGTAAAAATATTTCAAAGAAAATCCCAAAATCGACAAATTCTAAAACATTTTCGGACACACACCAAAACTCTTAAAAAACACATTCTTTCATTCAATTCATTAGTTGCGACAGAGGCGTTTTTCTGGCGCCAAATCTCGCGGTGACCCCTGCACTCACGTTGTAAATAACGCAAACACTTCCACGGAGTAAAATACTCAATATATCGCAAAAAAACTAAGGGTGCATGTGTAATAAGCTTTTAGGCGTAAGTGAGGTTGGCGGGTGGAGATGCGATGTTGTGGACAATATCGTAGTCTTAAAGATAAGTTGAATCCTAAAGTCAAATGCTGTAAAGTAATTATGGGTTTCATTAGAGCAAGGATATAATATACCTACCTACTTATATTATACCGTTAACCCTGAACAAGTATTGCCTTTTACGATATGTTTCCATAGACTATCTAATTCTACGAGCCAGGAAACTTTATTAAACCTCCATTAATTTTACAACTTTGCAACTCTATAATCTATGCAATACTTCCACTGCAAAATATTACAAGTGATTTTACGTGGGACTAAAATCCGGTCGGTATAAGTGAAAAGTATAATATGGTTCTGTGGAGTCGTGTACACGTAAAGAGATCGCAATAATGACGCCAGCTTTAATTGACTCGTTGTGAAATGCATGGCCTGCTGGATTACCTGGTCGTAATCTATAAGCGGAAGCGAGACTTTAAAAATAGGCAGATATTCTTTCTGTCGGTTATTTAAAGAGTAAAAAAATGTCAATTCTGATGACAACATCTGATGATATGCATTTACCAATAAGCATCAAGCAATCAGTTTAGAATGTAAGCAAACATTTTCAATTTGAAGAAGATGTGGCAAGTAGTATCATCGGTGGGCCTCATAACGATATGTCGATGTCGTTCATGAACGGAGAAATATAAAATCAATTTAATTCAAATTTTTAATGGTTTCTGTTTAAGGCACAGGCCATGGAAGATCTCCTAGACGTACCCGCATGCCGGCCGGCCGACACAAATTTATAGGTAAAAGTTCGCGACCGAACCAACCGGTTCGCGCGCACGCCACGATACAAAACCAACTCTAACTCCTGCACTAACAGTCCCTAATCCTTTACCTCTGATTTCTTCTTATCGGATACTTTCTTAATTGTGCTCTTAGCAGCGACCGTGGGAATATTGACCTTATTACGGATGCGGTAAGTTTATTTTAGAATTGTGATGGGTGCGATCGGCCTTGCCGCCGGTGGATCGCTCTCACCTTTAGGTTCACGTGTGAATCCACGTTAACCTGCCATGTTGAGGAGTCACGTCAGGTGTAACTCTGCTTTCTTCGTTGATGACTTTTTTAATTATCGGTCTAAAGAGATGTTAAGATAGTAAGGCACGCGGGGCGTATGGTTGTTTTTTTATTGATGAACTCATTGGCTCGTGGGTGATTTTTGTTTGATGTTGATCTATTAAAAGTTTTAAAACACTTTGGAATAGTATACGGCTATTAGTCGCTACAAAGAATGTGGTGCGGTTTCCTTTCTCTAAATAACTTCTATTGTCTGCAAACAACATAGCTCTTTAAAACAAGAGCGTGCATGCACCAAAAAGTAAACAATAAGCATTATTGTTTACCTTTTGGTTTTACTTTAGACTGGTTTTGTTCTAGTGATGATGTAAAATAGATCAGTTAGGTATGTCTTATACTCATTTCTGTTTTAGATGATGGGAAATAAACTGGCTAGGGATTTTATTCCTTAAATGACAGCAGGGGAAATGTCCTCACTTACTTGTATCTGTCTTCAGAATGACAGGGACATCAAAGTGGGGATATATCCCGTTCTGTGAAATTATGAAATACCGTGGAGGGAATACCCAGTAGACATGTGATTGTTAATGGCTGTGCATTTCCAGTACAATTATATTGTCTTAGCATAAAATACTGCCGCGCCGCGAGAAAGACGCGAGAACATTTGAACGGGTATGGTCTATAGTAAGACCAGAGTAAAATAGGAATGTTATTAATTTACCCGTCTTCCCTGGATAATTACGCACAGACGGCTAGATTGCACTTAATGAAGTGAGAAAATAGTTTTGGTTTAATTTACTTGAGATTATGAGATTTATTCCTTCATTTAGTTGTTCGGTTACCATCGGTAATGTAACAGCTAGCAGTTTATTATTTGTATTAGAATACAATCCGTCCTCTAGAACGGCAAATGATATGGAGTCAGAATGAAAATTGCTTAACCTTTAACTACCGTGGTATACGTCTCACAGACGTCACCACTTTCATTTCGAAAATATTTTTGGCGTCTGTAGCTATCCTTTCCGCTAGCTTCCTTTTTTGGGGTCCTCTAGCCGCAGCCAAGACCGTAACCGCAGTGAGTGCGCACGAGTCGGTTACGGAGCGATCGACGTCTCACAGACGCCACCACGGTGTTTATGTACAAAAAATATGCACGTCTCCTGGACGTCACCTCGGTGTTAGTGTTTGTGACTCTATAGTAATTATCGTGTATCCTAGTCGTGACGTCATCTTTTAAGTTTGAGCTATATTTTTTTTTATATAAAATTCTAAGAAAAAAACAGGTAAGGCTTACTGTTAGTATAAGGTTCTGCTCGCTACATATTATTAATTACCCGTAGGAAGTTAGTATCATTAGGAACTACCAATTAGTTCAGTAAAAATATGCCTAAATCATATGATGTCAGTTTTTTTATGTTCAAAGTTTGGAGCTTTTCATTTATGTAATATGAGGAAACATCTTATAATCAAAAGGTATTTTATGTTTTATAGATAATATCTTCATAATTTTAGTAAAAAATAAGACTGAACCAAGTCCGGAAATTTAGCATATCAAAAATGTCTCCTCATAATTAAAAAAATATTGTCAGCATGATTGAAGTTATTCAGTGTTTTTTATCCGATTTTGAATTACCTAATTTAATTACCCAACTAGTTTAAAAGCTTTGATAATACTCGCATGTCAATAGGATTTTTTAAAATCGAGTTGAAATATGGCGTCTGTAAGACAGTACCTCGGTGTTAGTGCTACTCATAAACCACCTCGGTAATTAAAGGTTAATAATCAGTGGAATCAGCTTCAACGGTTACCTAAATTTTGGCATTGCATGTTAGCTTGATCAAATGATAAGTCCTAAAATGTTTGGGGTCAACCATAAATATTGATAGCCATGGCCATTGGGTATGACCAAATGGTGTTATTACCCATGGTGTTAATTACATGTTTGGGTCATTCTCAAATAGTTAACGTCACTTGTCACAACCATGTGCAAAAGTTAAGAATTTCTCAGCAGGTAAATATTCTAATATTTATTTACATAAAAGCTATCAATCTTTTGGTCAGTATATTAAAAAAAGAACAATTATGTAACTATTAGTAGCGTTAACTTTTTTGCAAATGGTTGTGACAAGTAAATCACAAGATTTGAGAAATATCCGTTTGGCCTAACATGTTTTTTCAAATGATTCATTTCGCCTAAGTTTTATTTCACGATTGTTATATAACAAACCTAACCTCTATCAGGCTCTATACGTTGTTTTTTAAGTCCTGAAAATTTAACGCTTTCATCGTTTTTGAAATGAAATATATATGAAAAATCATCATCAGCACCATATTCGCATCCGAAAGACGTCCACTGTTGGACATAGGCCTCCCCAGAAGAGTGCCAAAGTAATCGGTGCCAGGCCACATGTGAAAATTGTTTTTTTTTATTTTTATTTATTTAGAATACAAACAGTCGCATAAACAAAAATGTAAGGGGTACACAAAGAGTATCAACAGGCATAAAGCTTACGACCTGGTGGAGATTCATTAATATATGTAAACTATGTTAACATAACATCCCAATCATAAGACATAAAATAGTAGTTTATGCAATCGTTATATAATGTATGCTTTTTAAGTCGAGTACCACGTTTAGGCCACGAAGCTTGCTGAGTGGCCTAATTAAGATACGAGACTTAAAAAGCTAATTATATAACTATTGTATACAATACTTTTTCTACGAGTCAACGGAAATAATAATTTATTAAACAAACTTGGTATTTATTGAAAATCGCCCTGCTGAAATGAAGCGCAGCAGCTTAGTATATTTGCGCGTTGATGTCTTCACAGTTATCTTATACAGCTCCTGGATTCATAAGATGACTGCTGGCGTTTATCTTATGGAACCACGAGCTCCGTCACCAGCTGGTAGAGCTCCAGGATTAAAAAGTATGTGATCTTAGTTTCGTGTACGAAATCTTAATTCGAAGATTAAAGTAGACGAGTAGAAAAAAACTTACATATAATAGTTCGCCTGTATGACGGTATAATACTCGTAAGGGTTGAAACAACCAAGAGTCTCGGTTTTGATAACCCACATATTACCTAGGATACGGGTTTAGTTTTCAAGCAATACACTGTATCTTAACACAGCACATGCTTCTTCGTATCGGGCGACAGACGGACCCGTTATATATACGGAGGACATTGATTTAGGACCGCGCACTGTGAATAGATGCCGCATGTGGAGATACCACGTATGGAGAGGTATGTGTCTCCAACATTATAATACATTACCTACTCGTGGCTACTCAATACTACCTATACTTGTAGACAATATGACAAAATTATCTGTACGCTTTACGAGCATATTCATAAACTATTATTTTGCTGCCCCCAATTTTTTCCCTTTGGTTGGAGGCTGTATTTCGGGAATAAGTGTCCCATGTTTCATATATAACTATCAATATCATAGATAGCACAGATATCACTTGTCGAGCGTTATATTACAATATCTAGTGAACATTATTTGTGTTGTTTTGTATTGCATTTTCAATTACATACCTATATCATTATCAGAGTAGGTATCTAAGTACTAACAGTATCTGTAGTTTATTTAACTTAAACAGGTTTTATTTTATTAAGGTTGATAAATGGATCTTTTACGACTAAATAATACTGGAATAAAAATCCAAATCTCAATATAAAATTACGAATGTCTCTAACGATTATTCAATTTAAATTTGAAAACATCGTAAGAGTAATTACAGCGTGCGTTGCATAATCGTGAGTCAGCTGATCACGCGCACGTCCAGCGATTTAACGCCTGTCAACTGCGCACTGACAGACGCATTCTGTGGTGTGCGAGGAATACGAGGCGTTTTTAAGCCGACTATTGTTTGAGTGCTTTCGCGGGCGTCGCAAACACAAGTTTTTTTACCGCGACGGTATCAAACATGGACGCTTGCGGATACAGAAGAGCTACAAGCGCGTTGAACCACTTGAACGACTTATTGATTAGAGGTTTCGTTGTGTTGACAGCTAGTTAAACGTTTGCTAGACGGTCGCCAACACGCCCCTCCTACCCAGCGACCTTGGTCGGCACCGACCGCTGTTGTATGATATTTTGCTGCAAACAACTGTCTAAACGGTCGGTGCCGAACGAGGTCGCTCGGTCGGAGAGGCGACAAGAGCATTCACGAGAGCTCTGCTTAGTTACTACGAATCGCGGCATCAAGATATATTTGTGGGTGAGCTTTGAGGTGAACCATGCCTATCCCACTGTCAATTTGGCGCGAAACGAAGTTTGTCTACGGTAACCTCCTGTGAAGGTCTAGCAAGGACTGTACCACTGTACAGCGTATCGCGCACAATGACATTTTCATATTATATGTTCCGTTTGCATTGCACGTAGAACTGATGGCCGTTGGGGCGGAAAGGTTCTCGCCACTGCGACCACGTACCGGACGGCGCGGCGTGGGTAGGCCCCCCACAAGGTGGACTGATGACCTGGTAAAGGTCGCGGGAGTCCGCTGGATGCGGGTGGCGCAGGACCGGTCAATTTGGCACTCTTTGGGGGAGGCATTTGTCCAGCAGACGTCTTTCGGCTGATATGATGATGATGATGACTTAGTAACAACATAACTGCACTGATCGCACACCGTTATACGAATTTCAATTTTACAACATCATGCTAACATGACGAAATAAGTAATATTGTAAAATATGAACTGTTTTGTAAAAACTTAACGATTATACAATTATTACTTCCCGGCTTTTGTATTATATTATCATTTCAATAACAAACAGAAACTAAAAAAGTTATCATTTTGGATGTTCAGTTATGTGGTATATGTAGGTACGAGTACGTTAACAACCCTATCCTCACTCTATGATTGTCTATTCCAAAAAAAATACAGCTAACGACATCACTTAGGCAGTGGACCTTCTGTACCTTTAGGTACGATTAATTTATTCTGTGGATGAACTTAAAACAAGTTACAGTATAGCGGGGCTGGTGACCTTACCACCAGTGGGCCGGCCCGTTTCACGAAGCTACAAATTACAATTTTACTAGCCTAACCGGGAGTCCCCTGGATGCGGGTGGCGCAGGATCGGACATTGTGGCACTCTTTGGGGGAGGCCTATGTCCAGCAGTGGACGTCTTTCGGCTGATATGATGATGATGATGAAGCCCAACCGGGTAACCGGTAACACTAGTCAAAAGGCCAGCCGATATCGGTCGAGTGCATCAGTGTTGTCTATTTACCAAAAGCGCATTTTAAATAGGTAAGTATTATCACATCATAAACAGAAGGTATAAAAGTACTATCGACAAAATTGAATCCTGACCCAGCATGGAACCTTGTTACAATTAACTGACGTATTAACGTCATATGTGCGTCAATTGTAACAAGGTTCTATGGTGGGTCAGGATTCAGTTGGTTCGATTGTACCTATTTATAAGATTTGCAGTAGTTTTAGTATGTTAAATATTGTAGGACCTACTAGTAATTATTTATTTAGCTCAAAGTAGTCATTGTTTGGTAAAGTATTTATTTGACATTGAATTTTGAATTGATTAGGTATTCTTATCCAAGTTTTAAAAACAATTCTTTATTGTGCTATTAATATTTCCGTTCTAAAATTTAAATTGAATGCATACCTACCTACTTAAGTATCCATTGTACAGTGACGGAAATTGAAAGGCGTAGTTATCATCTTAATATCTTAATATGAATAATTGTCAATAATTTATTACTTTCTCCACTATCACAATTCGTTATTTAAAACGCCAAATAAAAACACTTTTATCAAAACCCGATATCGACAAATTAGTAAAGCAACGTTATCACCGTGAAATTGATGTGAAAACTACCAAAACACGACGCTATCGATGAATAATCGATATAAAATATCAAGAGTTATTAATCGCATATCTGGGTACATAAATCGAATGATCCAAACAATGGGATGACGATGGCTCGGATGTAATCGATGATCGCAATGCTTAAGATTCTCTTGTTGCTACGTACGCAAGCGAAATTACTATTGTGTAAGTTTTAAGGAGAAGAATTTGTAGTTTTGTTAATTGCTTCGCTAATTTTAACAGTTGTTAAAGCACGATGTCGTTTGTTATGGTGATCATGCTATGTTAGCAATGTTATTTGTTTTTGGGCTGTACATTCATTGACTGTCTTCGAATTATCTACATTTCTCTATCTCAATATTCTCAATATTTAAGAACATGGGCCCGATTTTTAGGGTTCCGTAGCCAAATGGCAAAAAACGGAACCCTTATAGATTCATCATGTCTGTCTGTCTGTCTGTCCGTCCGTATGTCACAGCCACTTTTTTCCGAAACTATAAGAGCTATACTGTTGAAACTTGGTACGTAGATGTATTCTGTAAACCGCATTAAGATTTTCACACAAAAATATGTATAAAAAAAACAATAAATTTTGGGGTTCCCCATACTAAGAACTGATACTCAAAAAAATTTTTTTCATCAAACCCATACGTGTAGGGTATCTATGGATAGGTCTTCAAAAATTATATTGAGGTTTCTCACATCATTTTTTTCTAAACTGAATAGTTTGCGCGAGAGACACTTCCAAAGTGGTAAAATGTGTGTCCCCCCCCCCCCTGTAAGTTCTAAAATAAGAGAATGATAAATCTAAAAAAAATATGTGATGTACATTACCATGCAAACTTTCAACGAAAATTGGTTTGAACGAGATCTAGTAAGTAGTTTTTTTTAAATACGTCATAAATCGTAAAAAGCAATTTATTTAACGGAACCCTTCATGTGCGAGTCCGACTCGCACTTGGCCGCTTTTTTTTACTTTCAAGCGCTCGAAAATCAAATACGAGTAAATACGATTGTATACTTAGTGTTAAAATTGTAGGCACTTACTTTATACCGATATAATTAATACGTGTGGTCAATACCATAACCCTTTCACCGACTGGCGCGGCATGCGGTGGCGGTCCATTGGTAAATTTGACTTAATGTCAAGTCGAGTTTGCCATTGACCGCCACCGCAGGCCGCGTAAAGTCTCTCACAGACTGGCGCGGCCTGGCCGCGGCGGTCAATAGTAAACTTGTCATTAGCTGTCAAATTTACTATTGACCGCCACCGCAGACCGCGTTAGTGTGTGTACGAACACAAATGTCCAAGTGACATATACTTAAAGACAAGCTGATTTTGTCAAGTTGACAAGTTGGTTGAACGTAATAGGTAGGTACGTAGGTAGGTACCTACATTCAAAATGGTACATACAAGCAAAATAGACTGAATTTCTTTAAAAATGTATGTCTAAGTTAGCAAGTTACTCAAACTATCAGACTGTGCCTTAATACGATTTGTCTTACGGTACCGAAATCGTGACAAATACTATAGCGATAAGCGAGTATCGATACAAGCAGTGCTCGATAAACGTGAATCGATAGATTAGATCGATATCTCCCGGGATGTAACTTATGGGCGCAGATACAGTACCGGCCACTTAAACTGCCATGAAATTTGAATTTAGAATCTATGAGAAATTGTAAACAAAAAACGTAGCCAACGTAGGAGAGTGGTAAATATCTATCAGTACGACTGGCAACATAATACTGAGAACAAATCAATACGTATTTAATAAACCTGAAATTACAGTAGTTACACAATAAATAACGGCATTTTTTGTAGTATTTTTTCAGCACCCACTTGTTAGAAACATTACAATTAATTAAAAAACCAACAATTCTAGCTTTTCTCTGAAAATTAATAATTGTGTTTCATTTAAAAATTCTAAGCGGTTATTTAAATTGCAAAACAACACAAGTATATAATTAGATCTATCAAAGAGCGTTATACAATGATAACAAAGTAATGGTCTTCATTAACTCAAGTTACAGCAATTTGAACTTTGACAGTATAATAATAAGACTCAAGGCGAATGCTACGCGTTGGTACTCTTGAACGAGGGCTTGAAAACTGCTATAGACTGATAAGGCAGTAATTTGAATAATTACTACACAGACCTGCTTTGAAGATGAATACAGCATCTTAGAATTTATTATTACGAAAGTTATTATTTATGGGCTACATTTCATTATTTATTGCGGAATATGGTAGAGTGGTTTATGGCACCGGTGTACTATTTGCTACCTCATAAGAGGAAAGCAGAAAGTTGGGAATATAGTTTATTTAATGTAATACTTTAAGTACTAGGTATTCATACTTGGTTATTGAGTCGGTATGTATAGGTATTCAAAATCAGCATCAGCGGAATGTGTCCTGATGGCTGGCTCCGTGACATCAAGCTGAGTGCAAGCTCTTTAGTGCAAATTTCTTAAAAATAGGTCTTTTATGTACAGTTTTTGCACTATTAAATTATTTTCTTTCTTTCTATTCCTTAAATGTAATTTTTTTATAATAATAAAGCAAGCAAATAAGTTAATTACCAGCACTTAATCAAAGACACAGTAACAGTCATTATTACGACGTTTCATTTACTAAGGAGAACTTTATTTGAAATAGAACCAACTACATAATAATTGTAGAATTTATATGAATATAATTGTAACATTAGAATAGTCCATTCTATAACTAAGATATCTAACTAAGGCGTTAAATAAAGTTAAAAACATAATTCGGTTTTTAATAATTTTCTTGTCTATATATGCAAAATTGCAAAAGATATTGAGATATCATTGTTTTCCCTCAACTCCTTCATACCATAAAAAACATAGGTGCCTCGTGCTTCACTGAATTTGTAACATAGACGTCTATTACCTACATATAAATACGAATATGTCAGAAGTAAAACCAGGCCCCTATTACACTAACTTGACAATTGTCATGTAACAATGACATTCGAAGTGCATTGCTCGGTCGATATGTACCTAATGATGCTTTCCACCAACCACCTTTATACTTGTATATCAGGCAATGTACCTCGTCATTGTTAGGTGACAATTATCAATTTGTGGAAATAAGCCTTAGACTATCAATTTAATGATAAACCTCTGTTCAACAACAAAAACATGAGTATTTAAGCAACGTGCACTTAAGGTGCTTACACATTTACGGCGTGTACACCATTTAAGGCGGTTACATTAAAATTCATCCCGGACGTCGTCCGCGACAGATACCTACCGTCGATAACCATTATCCCTTAATTTGTTCGCAGCCCTTCACCTATCCTTTCCGTATCCCTTTACGGATCGTTAGGGCGAACTAGGAGTCCTGGATGTGGTTCATGTTTAAAATTTAACTCTTTTTAATGATGTATCTTATAGGATACACATTCTTTGGTGCTGTTTTTCCATGTTTTTGCCAAATTATTTTGTCTATACGTTGCCAACAAGGCCACTATAGGGTAACGCTGAAGAAATGTAATCTTAAACTTTAAAGCTAAACCTATAGTCCCCCGCGGCTATGAAGTCAATCCTGAGACATGCCTCTAGGGTTGAATATGTATTTTTTTCCTATGGTTGACATTGTCATTATTCAGAAACTTCATAGTTGCGCAATGTGTCAGGATTGACTTCATAGCCGCGAGGGACTGTAATGACGACTCTACTGTAATTTGCACTCATTTACCTACTTTATTAAACCTACTTATACCTATATGTTGTGTGCTTTTATTACGAATACCTGAAGATATGGCCAATTGTGATCGCTAGTGGTAGGAAACCCGAGATGCTGTGTACCGTAATAACCTAGGTCCTTTTATGATAAACTTGACAGAAAATGGACTCTTCATCCCTATTATTTTTCACTGCCTAACTTCCAACTGCTATTTTTCCCTATTTCTTGTCAAAACGATCAAACTAAATTGGAAATGGAATCATAAGTATATTGTGAATTACTTTATGGTTAAAACATATTTATGTTTTTGGTAGAAACACCCCTACCGCCTATTACACGCTCGGTTGAACAAGGAGTAGCCTTTAGAATTCATATAAACAAAATGATTTATTTAACCCTACAATGAGCTAGAAATCTGCACTAGATACTTGTTTTTTGGAACAAAGGTTCTATCGACGGGTTGTGTAGTAATCTTTTATTACTTACACCGGCTACTCTCTTGTTGCGGATGAGGAATGAGCGTCCTGGCCACTTTACCTTCCTAGCTAACCTATGGGTTTATGACCCAGAGAATGAAGTTACCAGCGTTTCCAAACTAGCGGTCTGTTTCGAGAAGAAACGCCAAACAAACTCGACAGACATCTTTTAGTACTAATTTATAGGAACATATAATGTTCTTAACTTATATGGTCAAACTCCTACGACCATTATATAGCGAGAATCTGTAGGTAATGCCAAAGCAAATCGATCATTTCTTCTCCCCTATAATTAATAAGTCAATTTTCTAACTCTGGGTATGAAATAAAAGTTTGTTTTCATAATTTAATAAAAGTATTATAAAAAATCAGAAATCCGCTAGCGAGCATGCCCATTCTGTTACACACTCTGCACTATTTTGAAAGTGTGTTTATTCTCGCGTTTTTTAAATACTTTATCTATCCAAATATCATAAACCCTCCATGATGCGTTCAAGAACCGCACATTATGACCACCATAAAAATCGACTGTTTTGTTAGAACAAATTTATTATCTGTGGAAATATTATTATTGCTAAATAATAACATCGATTTCGATAATATTATTTCATTCAAATTTCGAACATCTCTGAAAAACAAAGAGATTTGATTTGACCTCTATTCTAATATCAGTCGAGATGACGTTTAGTTCGAAATGAATTGTCAATTTGCATACAAATTTGAGAAATGTCGCACGTAAGTAAGATATCGAACGTTATGATAGTTGGGGCAGAGTCTAGTTTGTCTCTGAATTAAAAAAAAAACCATGACAGCTGCCAGAAAACAATGCCGCGATGCCGGTCATATTAGTATGCGGCTCCTGAATGCATCATGGAGGCTTATGATATGTGGATAGATAAAGTAGTGTATGTAACTGTACATAATTAGGCATTAAAACACTCGTGTTTAATACGCTTCATTATGTAAAGTCACATAAACTACTATTATGAGCAGGTACTATCGATAAAACAATAAAATTTATTTTCTCAAACGTGCAATGATATATTGACGTTGTGTTCTTCATAAGAGTCTTCGAAGTATCCTGTTTCGGGCGCAGTGAGACAAGAGATCCGTAATGTAATTTCATACAACAATTGAGGCCTAGGCCTGCAAAGCGACCTTCTTTTGTTAAAATATCAATTCGTGATAAGAAGTCACGGCGTTCGACCATTGAAAAAAGTTTAAAGTTCTTTTTTAGGGTTCCGTAACCAAAGGGTAAAACGGGACCCTATTACTAAGACTCCGCTGTCCGTCCGTCCGTGTGTCTGTCTGTCTGTCCGTTTGTCACCAGGCTGTATCTCATGAACCGTAATAGTTAGACAGTTAAAATTTTCACAGATGATGTATTTCTGTTGTCGCTATAACAACAAATACAAAAAAAAAGAATAAAATAAATAATTAAGGGCAAAAAAAATCACGTTTGTTGTATGGGAGCACCATACAACAAACGTGATTTTTTTTTGCCGTTTTTATAGATAATGGTACGGAACCCTTCGCACTTGGCCGCTTCTTTTATTTCATTGCATGTTTGAGAAAAGCAATGTTCATACCTCGGCTTGAAAAGGGATTGCCGCCTGGTATCTACTTGGCCGGCAATCCTTGACGCGAAATCCAAGTAAAGTAATAAGGTCAGAGAACTAAACCAACGAGTTAATAATGCCACATCTAGTTAGTTAACCCTTCGTCCAGGACTATCGCTAATCCCCTTAGTTCCCGCTATATCTGATGCGATATTCTAATGTTATTGTGCCCAGATTGAATATCTGGCTGATTTGTAACCGTTCTTGCGCAAGTTTACCTAAAGTCCCTCCTAATGGTCATTGTCTGTTTACTTGGCTATGGGGTATCAATGTGCTTTAGATAGGACACTGTTGACAAGAAACTTGAAGATACACGTAGCTAGAATGTGTTGGGAAAATTGCATTCTGATTCAATGCTCAATTTAATCTGAAGGACATACTCTTACATGGTTACCTATGCATTATCTTATCATAAATGGGGTTTAATGATGAAACAAAGGCATAATATTTGTAAGCCACGCAAATGTAAAAACTAGTATGGCTATTTTTCTTCAAATATACCACAACAATATTGGCTATATCCATCATAAAAAAAACCCGGCCAAGTGCGAGTTGGACTCGCGCACGAAGGATTCCGTACGATTATCTATAAAAACGGCAAAAAAATCACATTTGTTGTATGGGAGCCCCCCTTAAAACATCATTTTATTTTGTTTTTAGTATGTGTTGTTATAGCGGCAACAGAAATACATAATCTGTGAAAATTTCAACTCTCTAGCTATCACGGTTCTTGAGATAGAACCTGGTGACAGACAGACGGACGGACGGACAGCGAAGTCTTTTACGTTTTACTCTTTGAGTACGGAACCCTAAAAACAGCGTACCTACTGTTAATAACCTCGAAGGGCACATTTGTACTCGTAGATATATTAATACGAACGTTTTTCAACACATTTGCGAGGAAAAAAAATAAAAAATGAAAATGTTAAAAGATATGTAATGAAAAGGCACTAGTGCGATAATGTAATGTAAAAGTCACGGCATGGGTAATATTCTGCATTATTTTGCTAATATTTAAAAAGATATGTAATGAAAAGGCACTAGTGCGATAATGTAATGTAAAAGGCACGGCATGGGTAATATTCTGCATTATCAGTGTAAATACGCTGCTGTAATAAGACCTACTTTACGAGCAGGTGTGTTGAAAATATTATTATTATTTACTACGAATCCATTATCACACCTGTTACAGAACACTATTACCTCATAAGTCATAACCATTACATTATCATATCATAATGGTTCCGTACACAAATCAATTGCGGGTCAGGCGAACCCTAAACAATGCTGACTCTTAATATCAGCCTGACCCTCTAATACCAGGCATCTTTGACCCCTCTCGGCTCCTCTATCGCCTAGTCATTACGGTCTATTAGAGCCACTATAATTGCCGTCAAAGGTCTAGGTAATTTTGTTGTTTGTTATAGTTCTACCTATGGTAATAGATTGAGGTTTCAGCGACACCGGGTTTTAAACGGTTGTGGTGGTTGTAGAAAAGTAGTCTGTTCGCTGCCATGCCGGACCTCGCATGGCCTTTTTTATTATTTTTTTCATACTTTGACTACTGCAAATTCTATTTAATTCGGTGCATTTTTTTCTTGTTCCAGGTAATAAAGGTCCTGGGAGAGTTACATTGCCTTAAATGAACAAAAGAAATAAATCATACATATAAATAAAGTCGTGTTAGTTACACTATTTATAACTCAATAACGACTGGACCGATTTTCATAATGTTGGGTTTGTTGAATTTCTCTTTGCTCCGAATACCAGAATAACTATTAAAACATGGGAAAAATTACGTTGTTTTTTGTCATGCATTTTGTATGGCGGAATGAAATTCGCGGGTTCAGCTATATAGTATATGTATAAAAGAAAGATAAAATGAACCAAAAAAGCATGCAAGCAGTTTATATTTGTTTCCAGAGTGCATTCAATAGCATCCTTAATTTTCGGCCACAGGTGAGATATCTTTTGTTTTCCGTGTCTGTATAAAACTTATAAACCTAAACGCACTTTGGATTTCCATAGGATGTAAATTTTGCGGACAATCTTACACAAATCAACCTAGTCCCAAACTAAGCAAAGCTTGTACTGTGGGTACTAGGCGACGATATAGATACTTGTATACAGAGAAATAAATAGGTACTTAATACATAGAAAACATCCATGACTCAGGAACAAATATTCGTGCTTATCACACAAATAAATGCCCTTACCGGGATTCGAACCCAGGACCTCTTGCTTCATAGGCAGGTTCACTACCAACTAGGCTAAAGCGGTCGTCGGCGATTTAAATAATTTATGAGAACAAGTTTACAACAAATTACAGTTACGTTCCTGGCTTGTTATAAAATGATATCAGGAATGTCATCAAATTAAAAAATGCCTTAAAATTAACGTTCAATTCCAAATTTAAAATATCGTCATTCTGTTCGGAAGTTATATGACAGATTCGATTATAGCGGCACAATTTGAACGATGCCGTTGGTGTTATACGGTGGGGTAAGAATTTGTATAAAGAAATGTTAGTTATTGATTTTGACATCAACAGCGTTAACTTTGTATTTATATCTTCGAGTTTTGGGGGTGATCTCGTAAATTAGTTAAATTAGAAGCTATTAGGTATTTGGATCAGGTGTGGGTGTAACCTGTTGCCATAGATTAACAATTAGAGTTAATAGAGTGACAGTCACTACTACGATGGGATTATTCAATCAAAAAATTATGAATTATCATTTTAATGCCCGGTTGTGTCCTAATGGAGCCCGGGGTCCACTTTGACACCTAATTCCAGGATTTGGCATAGGCACTAGTTTAACAACAAGTATACCTATCATTAATTATCAAAATCATCCCTTTTGCTTTTTACGTCTTTTAATTTTAATTATATTTTTTACACTTTGCTACTCAATATTTTCTTAATGTGTTTTTAAATATTCTCATTTCAAACATTTTGCATAAAAATAATCAAGCGAATTGAATATCTAATTATTAACGATAGTATTCTTCACATTATATAAACAGTGTTTTACCCTCAAGTACCTAATCCAGGATTGCCTATTAATGATTATTTACATATTTTTATGGTCTTTGTACTTTTTCTAAGTTTAATTTTTATAATGATTCAATATCTTCGTTATTTACCGTAAAGTCAGAGCCTTTATTAGTGCAAGCAAGCAGCTTAAGCCCATTTTCATTTGACTACCATTTCTATAGGCACGAACGCTTCCTCAAGACTCCCGCTCCCTTATAGGCCATTCACCGAAACAGTCACCTGTCCGCACCAACTTAGGACCTATCCATTGTGGTCGGGTCCTTATCGCGAGCTCCTTAGACAATGCGGGAGTGAAGCCTGTCTGACTTTTACTCCGTCTTAAGGGGACGTTGTATGGTAAGGAAGTAGACAGGACTGTCTGAAATGTTCTAGAATGTTAGGGTTGGGGTGAGCTTGTGGATAGGATTCTAAAACGCAGGTTTACCTTTTTAGGGAACGGGGTTTTGTTTGGGGAATCGTTGTAACATTGTTCAGGAAATGTTATTGTTAGTATTGATACCCTATTCTATCTTCATTCCTAAGCTCCTAACTAGAGATATGTATGTAAAGAAAATTGACAGTCTTATTTTCGCTATTGATGGCTGCAGTTTTTGTGAAAGTCTTATTCCGATGCCTGCATGCACTATATTTGCTGATGGTGCAGACTTGAGATTATGACATCTGGGAGATAATCAAATTTAATTCGATATTTCATTACTCAATTTAAAAATGTAGGTCTCAATTTTTTTTGTTATTATTCTGGATTGATCCCTTTGGTTAGCCAAAATCAAAGCTTACAAGGGAACAGTTTTTCAATTTCCACAAGGTGATAATTATTACAAATATATTTTTACTCGAGTGAGTCATAAGTATCACACTACATTAGTAGGTAAGTAAATTAACATTCATGAAACACCCCCTCGTTGCGACGCAAACCCTTTTTTGCGTCGGCGGGGGTAACAAATAAAAACACGGGAGGATGTCCTCTTAAGCGGCACTACAACTACAACCCTTGCCAAAACAATGTAGTATTTTGTGAAAGTTAGCCACAGTCTAGAGTGTGGACGGCCTGCCAAGATCGGCTATCACCTCAACTTCAGACCTAAACAAGCCTTGCTTGGGCTGAAAACCAAATGAGTTATACACATCACATGTCAGATGAACTAAGCATGGATCAAGTTAGCAAAGCAGGACTTAACAGTATATTATATAAATTTAAAGCGGATGACATTGCAAAGTTGGATAAGAGTATTTGTATCTGCGTGATGAGATGAATTAGAGGAATAGAGAATTATCTAAATAGAATTTAAGACACTGCAGGTTAAGATCATTTTAAAAAGCCTATCAAAATAATTGGTTATGACTTATGATCGGTATCAAACAAAACATAAGTAGATACCTACGTTTGCGTTAAACAAGACTCGGTGGATTCAATAATTACCATGAAAATCACGAACGCATTTTCGGGAAACCGAACATTTCTATCCCAATATTAGCACATCTGGCACTCTCTCCCATTCGGACTTTTGTTTGCTAAATATAACTTAAAACTTTAGGTTAACCTTTATGAGAACGGTGAATTCAAACTATTCAAATAATTCGTCAAAACAATCGGACAGGCATCTAATTCAAACCGACAAGTAATTTAGTTAAAACCGCCAACCTCTTATTTGCACAAGCAGGGTTGAAGTCACCCCATACTGATTGTAAGCGACGAATGTCATGGGCAAACGATGCTTTGTGTTTTTTTAAATTATCGTTATCATTATGAAAGTTACTATGTACGTATATTGAATTCTGTAACTCATGTCCTACATGAACTGAAAACAATGTTGGTTTTCATAAAAATACCATACCTAACCTAGTGTAGTGTGTTAGTACACGAAATAACCATTAACGCGATTCATCATCAAAAATGGCGCAGCTGTCATCGAATAAAATAAGTGTTCGAACACAAGTACATGGAAAAATAGTTTACGGATGTTTTTTCATGGATTCACTGTGTTTTACGAATGCAGGTATGGAAAAATAGTTTACGGATGTTTTTTCATGGATGCAGGTATGAGTTATACAGATTTGAGACTCCACTGTTCGACAATAATAAATAGGTTTATGATAGCGAAAGCGAAAGGTTCATGATAATTTTAGTAATAAGATCTTTGACATTTTAAAATACATTTACAAAATTGAAGAGTCGTTAAGGTTTGCTAAGCACTGATAGTTTAATTTGAAACTAAAGACAAATTCAAGTATCATAACCGAATCATTTTATTCTCATCTCTGTCCGCAGTAATCTCGAAAAGTGAATTTTATTATATGCTGGTTAAGTTTGCTTTTCTAACCATACAGTTAGACAATATACGAGATTCCGAAAGTGACCAGTTGAAATGGGTTCACCGTCGACCCTCTCAAAGAGGACACGACATCTGTGACCGCCGGGCGTCAGATCGATCATGGCAGACACACACAGCCATAATTAAAAGTTTTACATCATAATTACGGCTTGTCAAGACACAAGTAGCTAGGATAGTGAAGTTTTAAGTAAAAGTAATTAATATTAGTAAGGAACATAGTGATGTGACTACGACAATGCTCGCAATTTATACATTTAAAATGCTCTACCGGTTTTACAAATTTGGTTTTGTTGTCTAAGTAGGTACCTATTATTTTTGAGTGCCAAGTACTGTTATAGTATATGCCTTAGGAGTTTTTGTAGATAATGTCATCATTTAATACTAACTTTGTTGTCATGATACAATCTTATAGTACCTATAAGATTTGTGTCATAAAAGTACTTAAGTAAAATTAAGTGTGTTTATAAATTCTCTTTCAGATGTTTTATCGTTATGGTTTGGCACATTGACGTAATAAGCTTTGTTACTTATTTTTAAACATGGTTAGATTGATTAGGTACCTACCTACCTAATCTACCTATACCTATAGTACCTACTCAAGGCAAGTTATTATTGACGAATATATATTTTTTTAATTTACCGATGTACTCGTACCGTATTCGAAAAACATTTATCTTTATTATACCAAAATCCGCAATCGAAATCATTTCTATAAAAACAATATTGATATAAATAAATTGTGCCTAATGTTCAAACTGAACTAACAATGGGTTATAAAATTTTCAATATGTTTTATTTTATGGTTGTAAACGTATCGAATAGGATTAACTTTATTTATTGGCCTTTTTGAAACATAAACTTTTATGTTGTAACGTGAAATGCGTAAAATACAACAAGTTATCGGTGCTTGTTTTCGCCACCCGATTTGCTTTGGACTCAAATTTCCTATACATTTTGCTAGCAAAGTAAAATTCTTAGTACCTACTACGCAAATCAAATAAATTTAAAAAAAACCCTTTTATTTCGTTGACGAATATTTTGCAGAATCTTATACTTATTTTTCTGATGCCTGAGGTTGTCAAATTTTCAAGTATTTTGTACAAAATGACGTTACTTAGGTTTGATTAAAAACCCCAAACAACTAGAAAATATTTTTTTACGGAAAAAATCTACGATGCGAACGATTAGAACTAATAAGAAACTATTCAACAAGCGTAATCCTTTGAGAGTTAAAATAAAATCTTTCTCCATTTGGACATAATATGTCTCGTCTCTACATATTTATGATGGTAGTTTCGCGGTGAAAACTCAATGCGTTTTATTCGGTTGTAAGTTACCAAGATGATACCTATATTTAAATCGGTATAGTATTGTAAACCCGCCTATAAAGATTAAACTCGCCAAGTACAAATGGCTCATACATCTCCGTATTCAAATGTGCCTCCCCACAAAACAGTCTCTTCAAGCGCGGATTTAAAATTCAAATGCATCTCAGTGGCCGATATCGAAGCACGTGTTATCCTAACCCCAAACCCTTGGCTTCCCGAATCTGATAAGCTGGTACGGTTGACAGTAAAATAAACAGTAGGTATAGGTACTTCAGCTTATTAGAGTTGGCCGAATTCAATCAAAGTACTCCATCCATAAGGCAACTTTACCACCCAAGGTAGAAGATTCCAATAGGGAACATTACGCAAAACTCTTCGTAGTTGGCGACACTAGCAGAATAATTGACATTGTATCTCGTTTTCACTTCCCACTTGCGGTATTGTCTATGCAAGCATCCTTGTCACACATTTGACAATCAATTGTGCATGTGTGTGTGAATCCATATCTTCCACTAAACTGGTTTACGGTTAGTGGTAGTGCTGCACTCTGGCGACAGAACATTGCAGTAATGTTCCCTATTCCAATAACAGTTTTATAAAAATTAAATTATCTCAACCATACATAAGTTAGTAGGTACTGCAATACATAGATAATGTTGGAAAACGAAGCTCAGAGCGGCCGCCGCGAAGTTCGTTCGTCTTCGTGTAACTTAACTTAATCACTATCTTAGCCGCATTCGCCGAATGAACGCAGTTGGCATGTCGCGGCTCGCGGCAGCCGCTCAGGCTACGAAGTAGTAGATGAGAATGCAACCGGGATGGACGCGAAGATAAGAGAGATAGAGAGCTAATGCGATTGATCGGTATGGTAATTTTATTTTTGGCAAATAATAAACAGAATATAAATTTAAAGAATGTTGCTTGTCAAATCAACGCAACGTTATAGGGCCAATCTCCGAGCGTTTGAACCGCTCGGTTCTAACGTCATTGTCGGCTCAAGATTATTTCAGCAGAGATAAAACATACCGCGGAAACTTAAACCAAAAAAGACTCGGTACCGGTATTGGCTTACGTTTTCATCAAAAGTGGACTCTGATATTCGGCTATTTTAATAGTATTTGCTGGCGACGACAATGACGAAAAAGAAACGCCTTAAAAACGCTGAATATTCGCCCTATAGTCTTGAGAGTTTTTAAGTAGGGATATTTTTTTCTTACCTGAATGAAGACAATACAACGATAGTCAACAAGTTTTTTGTATACTTATTAAGTATACAAATAACACAACAACTATGATTTATTTAACAAGACAGTAACTGTGTTTTTTACAATTAGAACTGGATTACTCTGTATTGTAAAAATATGAAAATTGGATCAGCCAATGAATTTGTAATATGTACGACTTTAATTACTTGATACAAAATAATCATTTGAGTACTGTTTCTTCGCGGTACACTGTGAAAAAGGACAGTCGCACCCTTACACTTATCGGCCTGATTAATATTTCCATACATTAACCATTTAGGGTAATAGCTACAAACTAAACTTGACCTTATGCTAAAAGCCAAGGGTTCTTTTTACAACGCCTTATCTCGAGATGGAGAGTTGAAAAAGGCAGATCTATCAGCCTGTTGATGTACAGTTGTATATGTTCACGACTCTAATCTCGGACGGGGTTGCCTGAGGCCTTTTTGGTGACTGTTTAACAGATTTACATTGTCTGCGTTTTGCTGGAAATGGTATAGCAACAATCCGGTGCAACCCGTGTCGAAACGTCAGAAATAAACGTAAATAAATATCGCGTTAGACCCGGAAAAAACAGTATTTAAATATGGTATAGCAGTTTTGTTTTTGCATCATATATGTACGTATCAGTGTCATAAATTATGACAACCAGGTTTCTCAATCTTGCAAATCCACCTGACCAAGTTCTAGTTAGTTATATTGGGGTATCGACCATATAATTTCTGTAATAATCTATGTCTTGTAATAATGTAAATTCTAATATTTATTTATTACTATTTATTGTTTCTGTAAAACGACAGTATTACTTACAGTCAGTTGCAATGTCAATCTTCACTATCCCGCACAAATATACCTATCCTTTTAGTTCAATTTAATTAGTCTATTGCCATGGAAACAGAGTTCAGTTTTGCAGTGGACTGTATTAATTATATAATGACATGTTTGGAATTATTATACCCTCTCAGCACAAAAATAAGCAAAATACAACCAAGACGAAATGTAATGCAAATTATTTAGTGGTTTTTATAGAAAAACGTATTTTTATAATTTATTTGGAGGTTATTATTTTATGTCACTCGCAGGGTGTTGTTTGTCACGTATCACGTGTCGTTTTATTAATATTATTCGCCCGCGTGATTCGCCACACATCTGTGCTTCCACATTCGACGCCCTTTCTGGGACGTCATTACACGAATGTCAAACCGATATTTGACAGTTTGTCGCGTAAATTAGATATAAGATTTGTTTTTTTAGCTGAAAAATAATTTGTAAATCTAAGAGAACCAAAGTGTTGGTGTCTATTTACTAATTGGCAAGAAATATTTTTTCTACTAGCTGATGAAAGTAATATTCGTACCGAAGAATAAAGTAAATAGAAAATTCTGCGTTTATACTTTTTATTAGAATGTCTCCATCACAACAATTAAACGCAGTAATTCAAAATGGAGCCGTGAAAAATTCATTCCAAAGAAAAGACTCAATTTACATCATTGTCTGTTTCAAAAGACGTCGAACACACGCCTATACTTCGAAATCTAAAACGATTCTTAAACTTTAAGTCAATTCATTAAATGCTGTATTCGGCGAGCCAAACTTTCAAGATTGTAAGCAATCATCTTCCCATTGTGCCACATTACTTGCAGAATTGAGAAACTTGTGAGGGATTGACGTGAATTTTAATGTTTCATGTCCAATGACGCGTGGAAACGAAAAGTTCGGAACCTAGACGGCGGACCAGCAATGTAATTGACACTGAAATTAGGTGAGAGGAATACAGTAGGACATTACAACATAGAACATACCTAGTTAAATCATAAAATGTTCCATGACATTTACAAAACTAATGCCTAGATCACACGTACCGAGCAAACGGTGCGCAGGTATAAACAGTCACTCGCTATGTTATACGCACCGAGTACTCGGCCGAGAGCACTGTCTCGCCCGTTTGCTCGGTACGTGTGATCAAGGCATACATCATAACGACTGCCTATGCGTCTTTTTCTAAATGGCAAAGTAAAATCGAGATCTCAGTTCCATACCACATATACCACCCAGTCCAGAGAAACCAGTGAAACTGTTAGCAATCTTTATATACTGTTCTAGTTTCAGATATTACAGTTTTAAATGTATGTTAGAGTAGGATAATAGGTATTTTTTCATAATAAAAATACTCTTTACTTAATGAGATTAGCAGCCATAACTCATAAAGTCCTAACCCTTCATCATTTGCAGAATTACCTATAGGTAATATATTGAACATGACTCTCACCAGCGCTCAATAGGTAATTTCCACTAATACAAAAATATTTATCGCTCCGATCTATTGGCCGACAGGTAGCCCTATGTAATCGCTCTACAACGCTATTGCTCCACGGGTCCTACTGTATTTTCTCCGCTACCATAAAGGTTGACGTGTGGTTTGCGGTCCAGATGTATGGCGTTGTATGACTATGGGTTTTGCAAGATTGAAATGTCGGATGCATGCACGGACTAATAGAATTCCGTTGAAATTGGTTCTTGGGAGTAGTTTTATAGTGAATTTCGTTATTATAACCATACAATATGTTGATGATACCGCAAAATGTAACTGAATAGGCTGGAATACGCAAAACTAGCACATTTTGAAGATTGAAGCTGCTTTTGTTACTGTGAGAATGGAGTCAATGGATTTAAAACATCTATATTTTTTTGAAATTAAACTATACCTAGTACTCAATAACCGTTAAACTCGCACATTAATTGTCACTACAGGCGACATGTTTGGAACCAATCGGGAGTTCTTTTTCTATATTTGAATTGTTTTCGCTTTATCCAACTGTTGCAAAAAGAACGTTACCGTAAAAAACTATACTTAGTTCGATAACCCAGCTATGGTGCAAAATAAACTCATTCGTTTTACCAATACAATTTTTTTATTAGTGATTGTAGACGTTTTTATTTGAATTTGTGCAGTTGTATTACTTGCATTAGAGTTCACCCATAGTAATACCTAGTCATTCCCAAACAAGTAATATTAGATTTAATTTGGACCATAGTTGTGTGGCATGGACTGTAGTTGGAAGGTTTTACGAGTAGGTACGGTAATCTTTTTTACACCTATTCATCCTTCAAGACACACTAGTTCGGATGCCTAGCTAAGTATGTAGTATAGTAAGTCATATTTCGCTAGCTACACTACAGCTTGTCCGGTACGTCCTGTATGTTCGTACATAGCTTTTGCCAGATATCGGGGACATGCGATACGGGCTGGGAAGCTGTTTGGAGTCTGGTGCGCCAAGCCACAGGAGGTTTGCTTTGACATTAATGGAGCCATTTAAGTATTCCATCGACCAAACAAGGAGATTCTCAATAGGTAGGTATGTTATAAGTAGTAGTCATTTTAGTAAGTACGAGTAAATATACTCAAGAGCAATAAAAATAGGGTTCAATTCGATGCTAAGTGCACCCGCTTTTTGCTGTGGAGTGAATTAACTACAACCTAAAATTAATTCATAGATTAAGAACGTTTGTACTTAAATGACGGGTATCCAAAGTGCCTTCCTATCTTCCGGGGATCGAGTTTCAAATAAATTGCTTAACGCTAAAATCTCAAAAGTAATTTGTTTCAAATTACAGCCAATTTCATTCAGTTTTAAAGTTCAGGTTACAGCAGAAAAAAGCTCTGAATATATTTATGCTAACGTTTTCCTTCCATGTTTTCTTAGCTATTTCGCGGTGGTTCTTATTGAATAAATAGGTAACTATGCTATGATTGCAGTGGTTTACACTTATTTCAAACTAGCTGTTGCCCGCGACTTCGTCCGCGTAGAACTTTTTATCGTCTTAGAAAATGATTTCTCTCAATACAAAATTTGAACCCTCTTTTAGGGGATAATTAAAAAAAAAGTTGATGTTCATTTTCTAGTTTGTGAACAAACAGTCTAAAACCAAAGTTAAAAATCTCATACTTTAAAAATGCCTTGAAATACTCAAACTTTGAACCAATTTTAACACTCTTAGGGGATGAATTTGGAAAAACTCTGAAATCAGTTTTGTAGTCTTTTAACGTACAGAATAAGACCGAAGTTAAAAATCTCTTACTCACACTTTAAAATTTTATTGCTCGCCATTTAAAATTTGAACCCCCTTAGAGGTTGAATTTTTCTAATCGCTGAAAGAACTTTTTTCGTAAACTTTTAAGTCTCTAGCTCAAAAAAAGTGTTGCCCATACAAAGCTTTCTTAACCCCCTTAGGGGTGGAATTTTCTAAAACTCTGAAAGTACTTTATTATTAATTTTAATAAGTAACATTTTGAATAGTTTTAAGTCTAGTAAAAAAAAAAGTTTTTCCCACACAACACTGGCTACCCTTCTTAAGGATCTTAAGGATCCCCTTAGGGATGGAGTTTTCTAAAACGCTGAAAGTTCTTTTTTAGTATTCTAATAAATAATCTTTTTGCAAAGTTTTAAGTCTAACTCAAAAAAAAGTGTTGCCCATGCAAAGCTTGCTCTCCTTTTTAACCCTATTAGGGGTGGAATTTTCTAAAACGATTTGTGTTCTTTTTTTGTATTTTAATAAGTAATCTTTCTACAAAGTCTCAAGTCTCTAACTCAAAAACATAAACTTTCCCTGATAAAAACTTTGCACCCCTTTTTATCCCCCTTAGGGATAGATTTTTTCAAAACGCTGAAAGTCTTTTTTTTGTATTTTTATAAGTAATCTTTCTACAAAGTTTTAAGTGTCTAGCTCAGAAAAAGTGTTCCCCATACAAACCTTGCACCCTTTTTTAACCCCCTTAGGGAATGATTTTTGTAAAACGCCGAATGTAGTATTTTTCATGTTCTAATAAGTAATTTTTCGTCAAAATTTTAAGTCTCTATTAAAAAAAAATATGTTTTTCCCATACAAACTTTGCACCCTATTTTACCCCCTTAGGGGTGAAATTTTCCAAAACGCTGAAAGTACTTTCTTTGTATTTAAATAATCTTTCTACAAAGTTTTAGGACTCTAGCTAAAAAAAATAGTTTCCCACATACAAACTTTGCACCCCTATTTTAGCCCCCTATTTTTAGGGGTAGAATTTTCTAAAACGCTGAAAGTACTTAATTTGTATTCTGATGACTAATCTTTCTACAAAGTTTTAAGTCTCTATTTAAAAAAAATATTGTTTCCCCCATACAAAATTTGCACCCCTATTTTACCCCCTTAGGGGTAGATTTTTTTAAAACACAGAATCTAGGTACTTTATTTGTATTCTAATGAATAATTTCTCTACAAAGTTTTAAGTCTCTATTTAAAAAAAAAGTAGTTTTTCCCATACAAACTTTGCACTCTATTTTACCCCTTTAGGGGTAGAATTTTCTAAAACCCTGAAAGTTCTTTATTTGTATTCTAATGACTGATCTTTCTACAAAGTTTTAAGTCTCTATTTAAAAAAAAATGTTTCCCCCATACAAACCTTGCACCCCTATTTTACCCCCGTAGGGGTGGAATTTTCCAAAACGCTGAAAGTGTTTCATTTGTATTCTAATAACTAATTTTTCTACAAAGTTTAAGTCTATAGCACAAAAAAAAAAGGTTCTCCCATACAAACTTTGCACCCCCATTTTACCCCCTTAGGGGTAGAATTTTCAAAAATCCCTTTTTATCCCTAGCCCACGTTATAAAAGCAACATACTGTGCAAAAATCAACTCTCTAAGATTAGTAGTTTCGGCTGTGCGTTGATGAGTGAGTGAGTGAGTGATTGAGTGAATAAGTCAGTCAGGACATAGGCATTTATTATGTATAAATAGATAGAAGATAATGAAACTCCCATTCAAATATCTCAAAAAATTATGAAGCTACTTCCGTTTTAATGTCGCTTGTTAGAGTGAGAAAACGATGAGGGACTGTGACGTCAATATACTCGAGCGTCATAGTAAAAAACAATCGTTTCATATGAAGGTGCGTTGTGCGGAAAAGGGACAGAACATACCCCCTCTTAAAACTTTGGACTCTTATAACTTAATCATTACCTATATAACCTCTTGCTTTGTTTTTTTCTCCATTTGACTATATTTATTTTAAATTCTTTTTCGAGAAAATACATTATGATTATTTACCATATTTTCGATTCCTGAGCTATAACCACGAACTTCGGAATTCGAAAATATTCGGGTATCTCTATCTCTATCGCACTAACCATACTCGAGTGACAGGGATGCAAATATATGAACATTGAGTATAGGTTTTCGTGGTAGCGCCGCAGGTACTTTGGCTGAATGCGCCGAGCGCGTGCCATTGTAATTCAAAAAAAACAAATTCGTGTTAATTATATTGTTCAAATTTGTTGATTTCATTTATTGAAATTACGACATAAAACGACATTTGCGCATATAAGTTCTCATATCAGAATCGAATATTTTTATATGGTTTATATTTTAGCATTTGTCTCGTAAAGGTCTATCGTAGACGGGATTTAAATTATTAATAAGTGAAAGGCAAAGCAATTCCGCCATTTTGACGAAAATTTGACGGTTCTTATAGCTGACAGTTGGAGCAGCGTTTGATTTCAATAAAAATAAATGAAAAATTAAATGAAGTCGTATATTTCGGAAAATTAATTAACTGTCGCAGTCGGATAAAAACTATCCTAAGTTGCAGCTAGAATAATAATGTACCTATATAAAATGTTTCATATTTTTCCGTTCATGGGATGCTGAGAACATTCGAACCGCGCAAAGCTTAGTTTCAAACTGGCTGATTCTTTTTTTAATTTAGAGATTTATTATAAGTGGAGATAACGGATATTTCATAGCTTACACCAAACCTCGGACCCGCGGGACTCGGGCCAGCGTCCGACACTTTTTCAAAATCGTGACTCGTCCGCGCCAACGGTCACGATCTTGGTCCCGTTACACACACACTGTTCTCTCTAACGGGCATATACATGGGAGGGAAAGAGATGGTTATGTTTTAGTTAGTTTGGCTAGCCTGAAGGATCAGGCCTGAGGCGTTTTTTGATTGTTTTTGATGTGTGAACGTATAAAGTGTTTTCTAGCTGCGTTCCTCAGTTGCATCGCCGAAAGTTCGGAGACGACTCATCATTAATAAATAAATAAATAATAAATTCATTTATTAATGGACCAACTGGGATCATTGTTGTTAGTAGGTACTGAAGCTAATATTAGTAATGATTATAAAAATTTATAATAACACAGTAATACGTACACATAACATTCAATTAAATAAATTGTAAAAAATTAAGTCATTATTATTATTATTGTCAGCTATCATAGGTATATTTAAAAAACTAATTCATATTCATAATTTATAGTTAAGATGTCTATTTTTTAATTTAATTCAATGTCATGTGGTTCAATTATTATAATGAATTGTTTATTTAAATACAAAGGATATTATTTTAGTCGAGTTACAAATTAAGGGGTGGTTAAAGTTTATGTTACGAATAACAAAAATGTGAGATTCTATGACCTTATAATTGACTGTATGGAAACCGCTTTGAAAATATAGGAGAAATTCCGACGAGCATAATATAATTAAAAATAGGTAGTACCTACTACCTATTATTAATTATAGGTAGGTTATTTTTACGGGGAGATTGATTTATTTCAACTGGTCCGGGTATCTCTAAGTTGATCTGTTATCGAAAATGATAGAAACTAAAGCTAACTAAGAAATTGATTTGTACGGTTCAATTTTCAGCGTAGTGAGAACAGCTCAAGAAACTTCCATTAATTAACTTCTTACTAACACTAACCAGCGAACATATAATAAGTAACGGTTATCTAAAGGATTAACGTTATCCAACAATTAAATTATACCTAATGAATTAATTAAGTTTTAGTACTCAATTTGTATCAGCATTCATAATTACTTTCTATTAAACTTAAAATTTAAACCTATCGTAATCATTATACGATCAACTATTAAATATAATGCTAAAACTGACAGGATTTAATTAACTTTGAATAGTAAAATGAGTAATAAAACTACGTTTCTATAGATTATACTAATTCACAAAAGCACGCCTCAGCCCTTCTATGTACTCAGTCACCCAATAGCAATATTGACTGATAAGTAGGTATAGTTAACTCAGCAACTATTCATGAAACTTTCTGTCAGTATACGAGAATAGGGACACGTAACGTCACGATTTTTTATGGTCACACAAAGTCTATTTTTGACCTAATGTAAAAAAAAATGGGTAAAAAGCGTGATGTTTTCCGAATATTTTCGTGAGCTTTGTTTGGTGGCAATGTAAGCATAATTAATTTTTACTGCTGTTAACAAGTATTGCATACTAATTTCACAAATGGACACACCCACCTGCCTACTTAACGCATTCACTGCCACCTCCTTTTCCTGGGCATTCGCCAGGTGCCACACTTTTTAAAATGTACTTTATGTAATGCACTTTACGTAATTACGAACGCGTCTGTGCGTCGATGGCACACGGTGAAAGTCACTGGAACGCACATACGCGTCGGTGGCAGTGAATGCGTTAAGTCGCCCCACTCCTAATTGCGTATCTACTAATTTGTCAAATAAACACGCCTTAGGTAAGTATTTATTTATTCCCTTCACACCAAAGGTTATATAGGTTAAGTTAACCCGATCAGCGGCCGATACTGCTAACCAGCTACCGTGCAAACTAAGTTCTCACAGAGAAAGTTAGCTATCTATAAAACTACATTATTACTACTGCATATTCATCGGGCCTCAAGGCATACCCAGATTACCAAGAGCTTTCAATACCCAAGCCGATTGTATACGGTAAAGTGGGGGGAGAGGTCAGGATGAGCTGGTTTTTGGGCGCGACGGTAGTTGCGACGGTAACTGCTTTTGAAGTCTGTTTAGTCCGTGGTTTAAGGTTTTTACGGTGAAATATGTGGGAATAGTGGCTTTATTTTTGTGATTTTATGAAATGCGAAGTAGGTAAGTCACTTGACTAGGTAGGTATATTAGAAAAAGGGTGAGGATTGTATTTATGTTTTTAAATGAGTTTTCTATTAAGTAAAGATAAAAACTATTTATGTTACCTACTTATGTATGAGATCTGTTGATGTTTTTCTAGTAAATGTTGTCAAAATCATCCTCACATGAAATTAAATTGATAAAGATCAGTTTTTATATGTATGTTACGTTTTTATAATGTTTTTTTTTTATACTACGACGGTGGCAAACAAGCTTACGGTCTGCCTGATGTTAAGCTGGTACCGTCGCCTATGGACACTTGTGACACCAGAAGAATCACAAGCGCGTTGCCGACCCTTTATTCACTTGAGGATTCTCTGTTCTATTCATTTAAATATGATTGTAATCGCTGTACATACTTGCATATTTTACATGCAGATATACACCCACCCTCCGCAAAACAAGAAATTCACATATAAATAAGAAAAACATTAATTAACACACTGCATGAAAAGTGTCAAAGTCCCAGTCACAGGCGGGCGTTTAGTTTACAGTTTCACACCCCAATTGTAGGTATAGGCACTTATTCACCATAGACAAAACAAAATGCGTTGCCATAGACAAGTGTCGAACTCGACACTTCACAGATAATCCGTGCATGCAAGTTTCAATCACTGTCCAACTTGCGAGACGTCGACCACTGCCACAGAGGGCCTACCGCGAAAGGCATTCGAAGTTTTCTCTCTCTGTCATACTTGCGAGTTCGTACGTAAGTGCGACAAAGAGAGAAAACTTCGAATGCCGTTCGCGGTAGGCCCTCTGGCTTTGTGGACTTATTGATATTTATGCATTAGGCATGTGGTAGTAGTGGTTTTTGGGCGAAACAAAGAGAATTAACATTGATTTTTACGACTGGTTTGATTATCAATTTTTAACAAAAAAATTAAACAGTCGATATAACCCGTATGGAGGTCGTTGTTGTTCTACGTCCGTAGGAATAACCCTAGAAACCCTACACGTGACCTCCGGGTGGTGCTAAAAGAACAACAAACTCGGCAGCTGCACTGTTCGTTCTGAACCTCGCAGCGCACATTGGAACCCTATCAACAAAATCAATACGAGTATGTAGGTACCAGTGTATAACCGGCATACGATAAATAAATAAATGACCCGTATTAAAGATATAGGTGCGTTGGTTATTTAGTTAAGTAAGCGGGGCGAGGTATTTAGAGTATCTCCCTCGGCAAATGAGACTGACTGGTTTTGTGCGAATACTTAAGAGGCTGACAAGACCAAATTTGTTGAAATTGATATTATTTAAGGAGTTGTATAAGAAAAACTATTTGATCTAGCACATCAAAAAAAATAGAAATTGATATTCATCATATTTCCAAGACCGTAAACGAACTCGAAACATAATTGGATGAAATCGGCTCGATAGAAAATAATTGCAAAGGTTGGTCTTAAAATCATCTTAAACGGTTCTATGTCCTTATTTTTTTGACGTATGCGTCTGCAATTAAAAACATGAAGTCCACATATTCATACCTAAACCGCAGACGAGCCATATTTCACAAATAATACATACTTTTTTTTATTTCAATATTTATTCATTATTTTCGTCTAAAACCTGCTCAAGTAACACTCGCTCTCGTTTACTCCGATACAAATAGACAGTGTGCGCGTTTTTGGTGTTGACAGCGCCTTAAGGATATCGCTTTTCATAGTAGCGAACGGATATCATCAAGCGATAACATGTTTGGGACAAATTATTTTGTCAGTGTAATGCACTAACAACTTTCTACATAAATCTGCAAATAAAATGATTTGAAAATATCGAATATTTATAAATCAAAAGAATACTAACTTAAAACGGCAAATTTCGTCGTAGCATATATTTTCGACATCGCAGAAGGGATCTCGACATTCCCTCAGTATTATATCTTCCAATCACAGGTTTTTTGCAGTAGATGGGAGAACCCGTAATTGGAAAAAAACTAATATCCCGGCTCTGGAAGCCTTAGGTGAGTATCCATACATGCGTTGCAATATGCCAAATAAACGAGATATGACCGACTTCTTTCACCCCGAAGTTACTCAAATAGCGACATAACCAGTGCTCGGAACGACCTGTGCAACACCGCGGGATTCCGAGAAGAAATATTACTATGGACATGACATGCAGGATTATAATCCCGTGATCTAGTTCGCAAAAATAACTCTATTCAGTCTATAGAGAGTTAATAAATATACTTGTAAATAGAAGTCAAAATATTTAATAAACTCATAAATTGTATCATTTTAATATTGATATACATTGATTTTATTTTATATTGCGTAAAATATTAAGTGCACTCATATAACATACATCTGTAAGTGTTAAAATGTAACCATTTGAAGTGCAAAAAAAAACTTTTCCTGATGTTCTATTGTTTGCGTTTATGACCAAACGCATAGTTTTAAACTGGTGCGAAAAAGACAGCTAATAGTAATATTAACATAGTTGATGTCATCCTTCTCTAATTTACTGATAAGGAATGCAACCAATTTCTAACAATAAATATGTAAGTTTACTTTTACTTATGTTCTTCGGGTCATTAAATTCATGTTGTTTTGTTTTATGGTAAACATCATTAATCTTGTCCCCGTTATATACTTACTTAACTGAAATGAGAAAATATTGTCTTCCTTTACCGACTCGAATTCCGGACTCCCGGGGAATATCCATATTAACATAATGATTGAGGTCATTGTCACCGTGTTGCACGGGTCGTGCCGATCACTGGACATAACATAATAAGTGATTTATAAATTAAATATCCTACCCATCAATGGGCACGCGTTTTAAGGCATGCAGTCATATGTTTGTCATGCACCTAAGCATGCATTTTTTTTTTTTTTTTTTTTTTTATATTATGGGACAATCTTACACAAATCAACCTAGGCGCACGGTAAGCTCAGTAAGGCTTGTGTTGTGGGTACTAGGCGACGATATATATAATAGATAAATACATATAGATACTTATATACATATATAACATCCATAACTCAGGAACAAATTTAAATTTAAGTTCCTATATTATAAGATATAAGAGTAGTTTTTATGCGTGTATTATGATTATGAGACTAATCTTAACTGATACTTACGCTATATTTAATGCCCAATATACTATGCATTTTATGACTTTTATAGGTACTCATACCCGTCTTTAATGCAAAAAGTGCCTTTAAAATTATAATGACTCTTTGGACATTAACTATCAACTAAGGGAAAACTTTGAAACTAAAAGAAATCAAACAAAAACTATTACGAATAAATTACGAGAGTGTATTAATAAATTAGTAATAAATTAATATTTACATTAAATAATCTTACGTTAAAAGGTACATACGTGTACCGGCACATGATCCGATATTATCTACATATAAATCATATCACAAAAGTTTTCAAGGCAAAGTGGTTGGAGGACAATAAGTCGCAAGCTCCCCGTTTAGTCCCAGACTATCTATTTCAGGTTCACTACCTACTTTAGGATCAGTCAAGACTACCTAGTTTCGGTGCCTACCTACTATAGGTTTAGAAGAGCGAGAGTTATTATCCCCAAGTACAATCAAACGCGATTTTCAAACGGTTACATCCCTAAAGTCAAGTGACGTATTCGCACCATCACCAGTCATGCTATTCTTTAAAATACGCTCCACATTCTAACAACAATCCCGCGGGATATCATCGAAGGTAACGTCTGTGCCCCATCAGCATAAACCCTGGGAATACCGTTACCTTGTTCCCTGGTAGCGTACAACGTTTGTTGCAGGTGGATTACGCGCTGTACGATGTCGATTTCAATACACCGTCGAGATCCCGCAATAAAAGGGCGTCTTAAAAAAAATAGCACCCCAGATCCAAAATATCCAAAGCCCGCTCTGGACAAATCTCAGCGTCAACCCCCGTGATCCTTCTGAATCTTCAGCCCGCCCAAACCGTCCCACGGTTTGAACGGAGACGAAGTATTAGCACTAGTTTCAATCCTAGGGCTACTCGTGTAATTTGGTGGTAATCGAGAAGGTGTAGACAAGAAGCTGCCATAGGACAAAGAGGAGTTGACGCCGAGAGTCGAGTCCAGAGTTGAATAGTAGCCCGACGAAGCGGCGGACGGTGGCGGCGGCGCTGGCGGTGGCTGCACCCTACTAGCCTCCGCATATGCGTCTAAGTGAGTCCTCACCAATACCAGGAGTTCTCCGTAGTTCGTGACAGTGGCACCAGCGCCGGCCACCCTGTAAAGCAACAGCCGCGCTTCCCCAAAAAGACTATCCAAAATTTTACCTGTCGTGAAGAGGACGATGGCCTTCAGACAGGAGTACTCCGCCGAGTCCACGTGGAGGGCTTTCAGCTTCTCCACTTGCTCTTGGAAGATTCTGATGTGGTCCATGAAGGCGACTACTCGGTCTGCCGCCATCGGTGATGCGTGGAGACCGGCGGCCGCCAATAAGGGAGCCACGTGGAGGGGCATGGAACACTGGGAGGCGTTTAGGACGAATAACTCCGACCAGACGAGCCGGAGTAACGCCACTTGATCAGTGACCTGTAGGTCAGGGAAGAAGGGTATGTTCCGCGCCCATTCGACGGCGGAGAATAACAGCCTCGCCGCTAGTTCGCAGATATTGTCTATTCCCATCACGTTGGTTGGCTGCACGCATTGGCCGTATCTCGACGTGGGGTATGGCTCTGCTCGGAGCAGCAGGGAGATGTAGGAGGAGAGGTAGGGGTGGCTGTTAAGGCCACCCGCGGGGTCGCCGTTGGCCAGGGCGAACTGGCCCGGCAGCGCGAGACCTGAAGGCTGCGTGGGCGGCACTCTGCCTCTCTGCACAGCTGGAACAAGGAAATAGGCATATAAACATAAAATAGTGACGACGTCGCGTTCTTTAACAAACATCATTAACATCACACAATCATATTTCGGAATAAAAAAGTTCGGACAGACAAGGATACAAAATAAACAAATACAACATGATATTAAAATAGTGCTTATTATATCCTTGTCCCAATGGTAACAGTAATGGTCTGGGTAGTGTTGCTACTCGTAAATCAATGTTGCTATAACGAACCGAAGCTTGAAGTATCTTCACAGATCTTTTTCGTAAGCAATCGACGTCGAAACTATTAATTTTACGGATCACACTTGCCAAGCCACAGTCTAATGAATTTACAGTCCCTTAAAAGTTAACTGCATGGTAATTCGCAATCCTCGTCTCAATTAGCATATGAGCATCTTGATTGCCCGCGTCACTGTGTAATAACTTAGTTTATGACCCCCGACAATGGGAATCACGAACATTAACAACCTTCTATCCTATCTAATGACAACAACGCAAATACAACTTTGCGCTGTTGAAATAAAGATTAAAATAGAAATGGAAATAGATGTGTTATAGGAGTTTCTTTAAGTGAGCCTTCGAAAGGGGAGTACAGTTAAATTAGTATGTCTAGAGGTTTTGGATGTAATTTACATGGATTCACGCGAGTTTTGGAAAATTGAATTGATGCTAAAATTCAATTTCATAAGCTGAATAAATTTGTTGGGATGTTGTATTATTTTTAAAGATGCTATTTTTAAACCAGTTTATTTTTCATAATGTAGCTAAGTACACGTTCGTGATAGTATCGGACTAAATATAATGTTTAAACGTTCTTTTATTCAATTCCAATCATCTGTCATGGGCGTTATTCCAGATCGTGACATTAGATTCAGTAAAAACTATTCGAGCAGGTTGGTAACGGCTCAGCTATTTAAAAAATGCGTGTAAAAACAACATTCACTGTCAGTCAATGAGTTACACTGACAGTTTTTAGGCATTTCATTCAATGACAATATAAAAAATATGGCAAATTTCTTGCGTCTATTCAGACAAACCAAAATATGACAAAAAATCGTGAAAAAATATTTTTTTGTGCAAATTTAGTAGGTATGAGTCATACCTACTAAATTTGCACAAAAAAATATTTATTATAGTATGACTCGGCGTTGATATTTTGAGATGCATTGACTTAATTTAATCAGCATCATTGCTTCCACTAGAAGTAGTAACTAAACTAAGCCTAAATTGAAGTTAAAATGTCAAAAACAATTAGGAGTAGAAAACAAAAGAGTTATAGTAATAGCCATAGGCTGTTGACATAGAAACCAGGTAATAAAGGCGATAGAGGTCATCGCGCCACGATTTAAATCGCATTAATGGAATCAGAGACAAGACGCTTAAGTCTACTTATTAGATATATTACTGAGATATATTATGTACTTGCGCATTATTTGTAGTACACACTTACTTCTATTATATAAGTATGGATAATAAACTGAATTAAGCTATGTAATTTTTTTTGCAATTCACCT